>JAFFSR010000084.1:10000-392500 GCA_017163975.1 Anastatus disparis | reverse complement strand
TGTATGTGTATGTGTGTATGTGTATGTGTATGTGTGTGTATGTGTGTATGTGTATGTGTGTATGTGTATGTGTGTATTTGTATGTGTATGTGTGTATGTGTATGTGTGTATGTGTATGAGTGTATGTGTATGTGTGTATGTGTATGAGTGTATGTGTATGTGTGTATGTGTATGAACGTATGTGTATGTGTGTATGTGCATATGTGTATGTGTGTATGTTCATGTGTGTATGCCTATGTATGTGTGTGGATGTGTATGAGTGTATGTGTATGTGTGTATGTGTATGTGTTTTTGTGTATGTGTGTGTGAGAATGTGTGTATGTGTATGTGTGTATGTGTACGTGTGCATGTGTATGAACGTATGTGTATGTGTGTATGTGTATATGTGTATGTGTGTTTGTGTATATGTGTATGTGTGTATGTTAATGTGTGTATGCCTATGTATGTGTGTATGTGTATAAGTGTATGTGTATGTGTGTATATGTATGTGTGTATGTGTCTGTGTGTATGTGTATGTGTGTATGTATATGTGTGTTTGTGTATGTTTGTATGTGTATGTGTGTCTGTGTATGTTTGTATGTGTATGTGTGTATGTGTATGTGTGTGTAAGTATGTGTGTATGTGTATGTGTGTATGTGAATGTATGTATGTGTATGTGTATGTGAGTATGTGTGTAGATGTGTGTATATGTATGTGTGTATGTGTATGTGTGTATGTGTGTATGTGTGTATGTATATGTGTATGTGTGTATGTGTATGTGTGTATGTGTATGTGTGTATGTGTATGTGTGTATGTGTATGAGTGTATGTGTATGTGTATGTGAGTATGTGTGTATGTGTGTGTATGTGTATGTGTGTATGTGTATGTGTGTATGTGTGAGTGTATGTGTATGTGTGTATGTGTATGAACGTATGTGTATGTGTGTATGTGTATATGTGTATGTGTGTATGTTAATGTGTGTGTGCCTATGTATGTGTGTGTATGTGTATAAGTGTATGTGTATGTGTGTATGTGGATGTGTGTATGTGTTTGTGTGTATGTGTATGTGTGTATGTATATGTGTGTTTGTGTATGTATGTATGTGTATGTGTGTATGTGTATGTGTAAATATGTGTGTATGTGTATGTGTGTATGTGTATGTGTATGTGTGTATGTGTGAGTGTATGTGTATGTGTGTATGTGTATGAACGTATGTGTATGTGTGTATGTGTATATGTGTATGTGTGTATGTTAATGTGTGTGTGCCTATGTATGTGTGTGTATGTGTATAAGTGTATGTGTATGTGTGTATGTGGATGTGTGTATGTGTTTGTGTGTATGTGTATGTGTGTATGTGTATGTGTGTATGTGTATGTGTGTGTAAGTATGTGTGTATGTGTATGTGTGTATGTGAATGTATGTATGTGTATGTGTATGTGAGTATGTGTGTAGATGTGTGTATATGTATGTGTGTATGTGTATGTGTGTATGTATATGTGTATGTGTGTATGTGTATGTGTGTATGTGTATGTGTGTATGTGTATGTGTGTATGTGTATGAGTGTATGTGTATGTGTATGTGAGTATGTGTGTATGTGTGTGTATGTGTATGTGTGTATGTGTATGTGTGTATGTGTGAGTGTATGTGTATGTGTGTATGTGTATGAACGTATGTGTATGTGTTATGTGTATGTGTATGTGTGTATGTTAATGTGTGTGTGCCTATGTATGTGTGTGTATGTGTATAAGTGTATGTGTATGTGTGTATGTGGATGTGTGTATGTGTTTGTGTGTATGTGTATGTGTGTATGTATATGTGTGTTTGTGTATGTATGTATGTGTATGTGTGTATGTGTGTGTGTATATATGTGTGTATGTATGTTGTGTGTGTGTATGTGTATGTGTGTATGTGTGAGTGTATGTGTGTGTGTATGTGTATGAACGTATGTGTATGTGTGTATGTATATGTGTATGTGTGTGTGTTAATGTGTGTGTGCCTCTATGTATGTGTGTGTATGTGTATAAGTGTATGTGTATGTGTGTATGTGGATGTGTGTATGTGTTTGTGTGTATGTGTATGTGTGTATGTGTATGTGTGTATGTGTATGTGTGTGTAAGTATGTGTGTATGTGTATGTGTGTATGTGTATGTATGTATGTATGTGTATGTGTATGTGAGTATGTGTGTATGTGTGTGTATGTGTGTATGTATGTGTATGTGTGCATGTGTATTTGTGTTTGTGTATGTGTGTATGTGTATATGTGTATGTGGGTATGTATATGTGTGTTTGTGTATATGTGTATGTGTATGTGTGTATGTGTGTATGTGTATGTGTTCATGTGTATGTGTGTATGTCTATGTGTGTATGCGTATGTATATATGTGTATGTGTGTGAGTATGTGTGTATGTGTGTGTGTGTATGTGTGTATGTGTATGTGTGCATGTGTATTTGTGTCTGTGTATGTGTGTATGTGTATACGTGTATGTTTTTGTGTGGCTGTAGATGTGTGTATGTGTATGTGTGCATGTACATGTGTGTTTGTGTATGTGTGTATGTGTACGTGTGTATGTTAATGTGTGTATGTGAATGTGTGTGTGTATGTATGTATGTTTATGTGTATGTAAGTGTGTGTGTATGTGTGTGTATGTGTATGAGTGTATGTGTATGTGTGCATGTGTATGTGTGTTTGTGTATGTGTGTAGGTGTATATGTGTATGTTTATGTGTGTCTGTGGATGTGTGTATGTGTATGTGTGTATGTGTATGTGTGTTTGTATATGTGTGTTTGTGAAAGTGTGTGTGTGTATGTATGTATGTGTATGTGTGTGTGAGTATGTGTGTATGTGTGTATGTGTATTTGCGTATGTGTATGTGTGTGAGTATGTGTGTATGTGTGTTTGTATATGTGTGTATGTATATATATGTATGTGTATGTGTTTGTGAGTATGTGAGTAAATGTATGTGTATGTGTGTATGTGAATGTGTGCATGTGTATTTGTGTTTGTGTATGTGTCTATGTGTATATGTGTATGTGTATGTGTGTTTGTGAATGTGTGTATGTAAATGTGTGTATGCCTATGTGTGTATGTGTATGTGTATGTGTGTATGTGTATGTGTATGTGTGTATGTGTATGTGTATGTGTATGTGTGTATGTGTATTTGTGTATGTGTATGTGTATGTGTGTGAGTATGTGTGTATGTGTGTGTGTGTGTGTATGTGAATGTGTGCATGTGTATTTGTGTTTGTGTATGTGTGTATGTGTATGTGTATGTGTGTCTGTGGATGTGTATATGTAAATATGTGTATGCCTATGTGTGTATGTGTATGTGTATGTGTATATGTGTATGTGTATGTGTGTATGTGTATGCGTATGTGTATGTGTGTATGTGTATGTGTGTATGTGTATGTGTATGTATGTATGTGTATGTGTGTATAAGTATGTAAGTATGTGTATGTCCGTATGTGTATGTGTGTATGGGTATGTGTGTCCGTGTATATGTATGTGTGCACGTGTATATTTGTCTATGTGTGTATGTGTATGTGTGCATGTGTATGTGTGTATGTGTACGTAATTATGTATATGTTTGTATGTGTATATGTCTATGTGTATGTGTGTATGGGTATGTGTGTATGTGTATATACGTATGTGAATGTGTGTGTGTATGTGTGTATGTGTGTATGTGTATGTGTGTATTTTTATGTTAGCATATGTATGTGTGCATGTGTATGTGTGTATGAGTATGTGTTTATGTGTACATGTGTGTGTATGTGTATGTGTGTATGAGAATGTTTGTATGTGTATATGTGTATTTGTATGTGTGTATGTGTATGCGTGTATGTGTGTATGTGTATGCGTGTATGTGTATGTGTTGATGTATATATGTGTATGTGTATGTGTGTATATGTATGTGTGTATGTGTATGTGTGTACGTGTATGTGTTTATGTGTATGTATGTATGTGTATGTGTATGTGTGTATGTGTATCTCTTTATGTGTATGTGTCTATGTGTATGCGTATGTGTGCATGTGTACGTCCGTATGTGTATGTGTGTCTGTGTATCTGTGTATGTGTATGTGTATGTGTGTATATGTATGTGTGTCGTTGTATGTGTGTATGTGTATGTGTATGTGTGTATGTTTATGTGTGTATGTGTGTATGTGTATGTGTATGTGTGTATGTTTATGTGTGTATGTATATGTGTGTATGTGTATGTGTGTATGTGTATGTGTGTATGTGTATGTGTGTATGTGTATGTGTGTATGTGTATGTGTGTATGTGTATGTGTGTATGTGTATGTGTGTATGTGTATGTGTGTATATCTTTTCGTGTATGTGTATGTGTGTCCCTGTATGTGTTTATGTGTATGTGCGTATGTGTATGTGTTAATGTGTATGTGTGTATGTGTATGTGTACGTGTATTTGTGTATTTTTATTAAATAAATCAAATGAAAATGAATTATACGAATGTAAATAAGATAAATGTTTAGCTACATGTTAATGTAAAAGATATGAATATAACTATATTTATATGGGTAAAGTAAATATGAAGAGAAAGCTGAATATTATCAATTGATCGTAATTGTAATTATAGAAATAGAATATTATTAAAGATATTAATAATTCATTATTGGTATATAATATTAGACTTACATGTTATTGAGAGAAGAATTTTTTTATGATCTATCAGTTATAATTATAATTATTAAGTAATAATTAGTTATAATTATAATCATAATAATGAAATGTAAATTAGAATGATCAATTTTTATTATTACAACAGAATATTAAAGTAAGAGGATGGTATGAGATGAAGCTGAGGGGGAAGGTGCACATAAATCAAAGGGGGTGGGTGTGAGGTTCTACTGTGAGAAGCAGAGAAGGGGCTTTTTGTATTAAATAACGTGAATAAAAATTCAGTAGAAGAATTAGAAGTTGTCAGTGACTTATTCGGTAGAGCAATGGATTCGTAATCTCGAGGCTCCAAGTCCGATTTCCGTTCTTAGCCGATTGATACAAGCACCATTGTACGTAACATCTGCTTTTTCTACAAACACAATAACGACTATCCGTCGCTTATTAGCATAGCAACGATAGCATACAATAAAGCGACGTTAAACAAAAAAAAAAGAAGAAGAATTAAAATGAAATTTGAGGAGGGGCTATATCGATGGAGGGCAAGAAGGGCCAAAGGGGGAGGGGCTAAGAGTTGCTTGAATCCTTATCATACAACTGTATATAAATGATTATTTTGTTGATGTGTATTACTAAAAGAAAAATTAAATATACGAAATAATTATTAATTAAGTGGTGTCCTCATACCGGCACAGAGATCTACCTTATCTACATTCCAATAATGCATTTCAATATAAATTGAACTATTTTTGACTAAAATTCATAGAAGAGGCACATTCTTAACATTCTAAAGAATTTATTGCAACGTCAAAAGACAGAATAAAAGTTAAAATGAAGACAAAAACTGCATAATACGATTATTCATAACTACATCTAAAAGTTAATCGTATTAAGCAGTTTACGCCTTCATTTTCACCCTTATATTGTCTTTTCACGATGCAATAAATTCTTTGGCATGTTAAGAATGTGCCTCTTCTATGAATTTCAATCATCAATAGTTAATTTTTTATTAAAATTCATAATTTAAATGTAAATAAGGTAGAGCTTTATGTCGGTATGAGGATTCCCCTTAGGAATATTCATTAAGTTATAATAAATGTTATTTTATTTAAGTGTAATGTGTACGTCGTATGAAGTTTTTTTGAATAGCCCATCAATCAGGCGATTTTATTTCTTGACAATTAATAAATTAATTTATTAGAACATTCAAAGATAACTTTCATTGATCGATATAAAATAGCGTTAAAATTGAAGTTTATTGATTTAAATTTTTAAAAATGATCATGATTATTTTGTAGATCAAACATCAGTAATATATTACAATGTTAACGTTTAATTAATTTTTCTGACAATTTTAAAGTAATTGCTTTCTGTTTGAATACAAATACCTTCATTAATATATAGAGTCAAATATGTATTTCTGTAAAGTGATTGTCAACAATTAATTCAATTATTATTTTATATATCAAATAGTAATAGTTTTGTTTATTCTAATTCAAACTTTTCAAGAATACATCATCCATTGTGATTAATAACAGTTTTCATATAATTTAATTCATTAATATTACGTTTTAACATTATGATATCAACGAATATGGACGCTTATAGAAGCGTACTCTTAAATGGGAAATTTCTGCCAGAAACGAGTTACCCAGCTACTGAGGGTGCCACTAGATACCATGTATTTGTATATCTATATATATCAAATTTTTCATATGTATAGATATACAAACAATGTTAAAGTGTTACCCAGGTTCTCGGACAAAATAGTTAACCCAGAAGAATCCTTCTATAAGCGTCTATCTTCTTTGATAATATTAAACGAAATTTAACTATAATTAGAGTGTGAATGTGTCATTGGTGCGTGCGTTTGTGTGTGTGTCTGTATGTAAGTATATGAGTGTGTATGTGTGTGCGTGTGTGTCTGTCGGTATTGGAGAACGATCATGATGTGGGTAGGTGTGTTATGCGTGTAGTCTTTCGTCAGTTAATATGCGTATTGATACGAATTAATGTACGCATATCTTATGATGTTTTTGTGCATCGGTATAAATTTGTATATTTGTGCTGTGCGCGCATATGATCATTAATGTATAGAGATGTGTGTATGTACGATTAAGCGCAGACGTGTATGTGGTATGTTCATGTCGACTGAAAAGTGAGTCGTACTGTATTATTATTACTTATGTGTATGTTTTTTATGTATTAGTGTCATTGTGGGTATCCGTAAGTATATGTTCATAGCAAAGAAAAAGTTTAGTGTGTGTGTGTATGTATGTGTCTGTGTTGGTGTACATGCGTGCATGCGTGTGTGTGTATCTGCGCGTGTGGGCGGGTGCATATGTGTGTATTTGCGTATGTATATATTATGTTAGTGTGTGTGTATGAGTGTATGTATGTATGGTGTGTGTGCGTATGTATGTTTGTGTATGTGTGTGCAAATATATCGTGCGTATGTGTATTAGTTAAGGTGTTCATGTCAATTAAAGAGTGTGTGTCTTGTATTTATGCCACTGTGTATGTTTCTGTGTGCATATATCGACGGTGGCTACGAAAACAAACACAGATGAAAAGAGCCGCGAAAAAAAACACATCTCCAAAAGTGCGGCGAAGAAAAACACATCTCCAAAAGTGCGGCGAAAAAAAACACATCTTCAAAAGTGGTGGCGAAGAAAAACACACCTTCAAAAGTGGCGGCGAAGAAAAACACACCTTCGAAAGTGGCGGCGAAGAAAAACACCTCTTGAAAACACAGTGACAATTTTCAAAAAGGGTGTTTTTCTTCGCCGCACTTTTGAAGGTGTGTTTTTCTTCGACGCCACTTTTGAAGATGTGTTTTTCTTCGCCGCACTTTTGAAGGTGTGTTTTTCTTCGCCGCCACTTTTGGAGATGTGTTTTTTTTGCGTTGCACTTTTGAAGGTGTGTTTTTCTTCGCCGCCACTTTTGGAGATGTGTTTTTTTTGCGTTGCACTTTTGGAGATGTGTTTTTTTTGCGTTGCACTTTTGAAATGTTTTTTTTTGCGTCACACTTTTGGAGATGTGTTTTTTTGCGTCGCACTTTTGGAGATGTGTTTTTTTTCGTAGTCAATTACTCAGCTGTGATAGTTTTCGTAGCCACCGTCGATATATCGTGTGTATGTGTATAAGTAAAAGTGTTTACATTATTTAAAATGTGTGTTGTTTTGTATTCGTGCTTCTGTGTGCGTATTAGTTAGTTCGTCTTTGTCCGTAAGTTTATATGGTAATTACGGCGCTATTGGTAGTAAGCCTGTATGATAGAGTATCGTGAAAATGTTCGTATCAGCTACAAAATAAGTCGTCTTGTGTTTTATTGTAATGTATATGTATGTTTTTATATGTGTTGTGTGAATAAGCTCACATTGCTTTATTGCGTATAAATAAGTGTATGTGGGTGTTTAAGCGCCGGTGTGTTAGTACATTTAAGTGTGTGTGGATGTATGTCCGATCATGTATGTGTTTGTGAATGTATAGTATGGAAGTGTGTATCCATAAAATGTACATGTCAGTACACGCACCCAAGCACACACACTAACACACAAACACCTACGCACACACACGCATGCACACCCACACACACACACATACACACACACACACACACATACGCACCCGCGCACCCACGCACCCACATGCGCACACAAACACACAGACACTCGCACACACGCACGCAAACACACGAACTTACATAAGTGCACACACACACCCACGCACCTACAAGCGTGCACACACATAGACACAGGCCCACACGCATTCGCGTATTTACATTAGCGCGCACACACACATACACACCCAGTCACATATACTTACACACATACAAACACAGAGACAAAGACGTACGCACTTACATCTACGCACACACGTGCACGCACCTACTTACACACACTAACACACTTATACACACACAAACACAGACGCACGCACGAACGCACACACACCCACGCTCCCACACGCCTGCATACACACACACATGCTCGCACATACACATACAAACACGCACACGCACGCACGCACCCACAATCACCCACCTACATACACATGCACACGCGCACAAACCTACACACAACCTTACGAACACACACACTCACGCAAACGCACACACACATACTCTCACACACACACACTCTCACACATACACACTTACACATACACACACAAAGACACGCACGCAGTCACACACACAAACACACACGCGCATGCACACGCTAGCACGCAACAGCACAAACACACACACACTTACACACACACATGAACCCACGCACCGACACGCGCGGACACACACACACACTTACACACACATACAATCACATACACACCCACGCAGTAACACACGCACACACACGCAGTTCTATGCGTGACACACACACACCCGTGCGCCTACAAGCGCGCACACACATACACACGCTTGCATCCACACACACACTCTCACACTTACACACATACAAACACAAACACAAACACGCAAGCACTTACATCCACACATACACTTGGAAACACCTACTTACGCACACTCACACACACTCATACACACACAAACACAGACGCACGCACGAACGCACGCACACACACACACTTACACACGCACACGCAAGCACGCATTTACTCACCCACGCACACGCACAACACACACTCACACACACACAAATACACACATACGCACTCACACGCACACACACACACACACACACACACACTTACATACACACACACATACACACACGCACCTACGAACACATACACACACGCACACAAACACACACGCAAGCACACACAGATACGCACGTACATGCAAGCACGCACACTCACACAGAAACAGTGTTCGTGTAGAAGTATGAGCGTGTGTGTGTGCGTGTGCGTGGAAGCGAGGGAGCAAATCGCATAATTGCATGTGCGTAAGTATGTCTGTGTGTGCGTGCGTGTGGGTGCGTGGGTGCGCGTCTGTGTAAGTGTGTGTCTGTGTGTAGATGTGCAAGCGTGTGTCTGTGCGATTGCGTGGGTACGAGGAAGCGTGTTGCAGGCTTGCGTGTGCGTAAGTGTGTGTGTGTGTGCGTGCGTGTGTATTAGTGTGTGTATTGGTGTGTGAGTGAGTTCGTGTCTGTGTGTGTGTGTGCGTGTGCGCGGGTGCGTGGCTGAGTAAGTGCATGTTTGCGTGATTACGTGTTTGTGCATGCGTGTGTGAGTGTGTGTGTGTCCATGTGTGTGTGTGTGTGTGTAGAAGTGTGTGTGTGTGTGTGTGTGGGAGCGTGCGTAAGTGTGTGTGTATGTCTGTGAGCGTGCGCGTGTAGGTGCGTTTTCGGGTGCGTAGGTGTGTCAACGTGTGTTTGTGTGCGTGTAAGTGAGTGTGGGGGTGCGTGATGCGTGCTTGCGTGTGCGTGCATGTGTGTGTGTTTGTGTGTGTCTTTGTGTGTGCGTAGGTGTATGTGTGTGTATGTGTGAGGTTGAGAGTGTGTGTGTGTGTGCGCGTGTTAGTGCGTGGGTGCGTGTGCGTGTGTCACTGTATGTTAGTGAGTGCGTGTGTGTTTGTATGTGGGTAAATGCGTATGTGTGAGCACGTATGTAGTTGTGTATGTGTGTGTCTGTGGGTGTATTATAGTGTATGTGTGTGAGCGTGTGCTTGAGTGTGTGGTTGCATAGGTGCGTGCTCGCGTGTTTGCGTGTGAGCACGTGCATGCGTGTGTATTTGTATGTGTTTGTGTGTGTCTGTGAGTGTGTGTGTAGGTGCGCGCTTGTGTGTGTGTGTGCGCACGTTTATGTGTGTATGTGTGTGAGTGTGTTTGTGCTACTGCACGTAAGTATAGGTGCGTAAGTGCGCGTGTATGTGTGTGTATGTGTGCGCGCGCGTATGAGTGTGTGAGTGTGTGTGTAGGTGTGTGAGCGTGTGTGTGTGCAAGTGCATGAGTGCAAAGAAGCATAGTGCATGCTAGCTTGTCCGAAAGTGTTGGTGTGTGTGCATGCGTGTGTGTGTAGGCATGTGAGCGTGTGTGTGTGCGTGTGCGTGGCTGCAAGGAGGAATGGTGCATGCTAGCGTCTGCGTAAGTGTGTGTGTGTTCGCGTGCGTCTACGTTTGTGTGTGTATGTGTGTGGGTGTGGGTGCGTGGCTGCATGTGTGTGTATGTGTGTATGTGTGTGTGAATGTGTGCGTGTGTTCGGGTGAGTGGCTGCGTGTTTGCATGATTGCGTGAGTGTGTGTGTGTGTTTGTGTGTGTGTGTGTGTGTGTGTGTGCATGCGTGTGGGTGCGTAGGTGGTGTGTGTAGGTGTGTGTGTAGGTATGTCAGTGTGTGTCAGCGGGGGCTAGGGTGCAGGGGAGCATGCTTGCGTGTGGGTTGATGTGTGTGTGTGCGTGCGTGTATGTTTGTGTGTATGTGTTTGTATTTGTGTGTGTGGGTGCATGGCTGCATATGTATGTGTATGTGTGTGAGTTTGTGTGTGCGTGTGGGTGGGTGCGTGGCAGCGTGCGTGCGTGCCTGTGTGTGTATGAGCGTGTGTGTGTGTGTGTGTTGGTGCGTGGGGGCGAATGTGTGTGTGTGTGCGTGTGTTTGTGAGTGTGTGTGTGCGTGTGTGTGAATGCGTGGCTGCGTGGGTGCGTATTTGCGTGTTTGCGTGAGCGTGCGTTTGTGTGTTTGTGTGTGTGATTGTGTGTGATTGTGAGTATGTGCGTGTGCATGAGCGCGTGGCTGCGTGGGTGTGTGTTCGCGTGATTGCGTGAGCGTGCGTGTGTGGATGCGTGTGCTTGCGTGTGTGTGTGTGTGTGTGTGCGTGTGTGCTTGTGTGAATGAGTGTGTGTGTACGTGTGCGTAGGCATATGGCTGCGAAGGTGCGTGTTCGCGTGATAGCGTGATTGCGTGTATGTGTGTGTGTGTGTGTGAAATAAAAAATATATATCCAATCAATGGCTTTATTTCTGTTTTCTTCAACACTTACGGTTCGCTTTAATTTATCTTATAATTCTACTTTTACTTATGCTTTTGCAGACCCTTAATGATGAGAATATACATTTTTAAAAATATGTAATTTTTCATAAATGTAAAATAAATTCAAATGAAAACACTTGTTATAAATTTAAACCAGTTTTGAGTGCTAACACATAATCAAATTTCATGTTAAATTATATCTAATATTAATACATATAATATGATTCGATAAAAGCTAACTTATTTCATATACATATAGATAATATCATTTCATCAGTTGTGTTTGTTGTACTTAATTTAACAATTGATCGTTAAATTTAGGACAACGAACAACATATTTATGATTTTAGTATTTTAAGTTCGAAAAAAGATTTAATACATATTTTTTATTGAAATACTATTGTCAATGAAATCAGCGAATTTACGTTTAATAATATAATATTTAAAAATGCAACTAAGCGACGTTAGGAGGGAGGTAATTTTTGCTAGTATTTATCATAGTACGCTATATTTAACGAGCCTTAAGTAATTTTTTTTGGCACATTATTTTAAATATGGCGATTATTTTAAATATTTTGCGTGCATAGAGTACTTTTTCCCGCTGATTCAATTATTTTTGAGGAAGCGTTCTAGGGAAAAAAGTACTGCAGGCGCGATCAATATTCAGAATTATGGACTTTTAGAGAGTAAAGTCTTTTACGCTTGCACAATATTTGGAATAATCAAGTTTGCGAAACAAAAGTGCTTCATGCCTGTTTTACATTCCAAATAATCGAATTCACGGAAGGAGATTACTTCACGCCTGCTTAATATTCATAATTTAAAGTAGCGAAGTACTTCGCACAAAATTATAAACCTTATTAAAATTTCAATTTGACTTTTTTTATGGGGAAACCCACAAATCATAAAATTTTGAACCATAAACCCATAAACTATAAACCCATTAACCATAAACTCATAAACCTTAAACCCACAAACCATAAACCCATGAATTTATATACCTATAAACCCATAAACCATAAACCCATAGTCCATAAACCGATAAACCATAAACCCATAGTCCATAAACCCATAAACCATAAACCAATTAACCATAAGCCCATAAACGATAAACTATAAGACTATAAACCATATACCCGTGATCTATAAACCCATAATCCATAACCCCATAAACCATATACCCGTGATCTATAAACCCATAATCCATAACCCCATAAACCATAAACCCAAAGTCAAGAGACCTATTTACAATGAACCCATAATCCATAAGCCCATAGACTATAAATGATCATAATTTAATGGGGTCAATAATTACGATCAACAGTAATACAGCCCCACAAAAAAAGTGTGAAAAGCCACGGACCAGACCATATACATCTTATGTTTTTGGGATTGCTGAATCTGAATCCGTGGTCAGTTTGACCCCATCAACTCAGGGTCAAGGTCATTTGAAGGTCAAATCTACGAAATTAGTGGGAACCATATTTTAACAGTATATATTTATGTTTTTGGGGTTGCTGAATCCGAATCCGCGGTCCGTATGATCCCATGACCTCACGGTCGAGGTCATTTAAAGGTCAAATCTACGAAATTAGTAGAAACCATATTTTAACAGTATATATTTATGTTTTTGGGGTCGCTGGATCTTAATCTAAGGTCCGTTTTACCCCATGACCTCAGGGTCAAGGTCATTTGAAGGTCAAATCTACGAAATTAGTGGGAACCCTATTTTAACAGCATATATATTTATGTTTTTAGAAACGTTGAACCCGAATCCGTGGTCCGTTTAACCCCATCACCTTAAACTGAAGGTCATTCCAAGGTAAAATATACAAAATTCACGTAAAACAAACCTAAATTTATGCTATTTATTTTTTCTTACTATATCTCACACGTTTCTCATCAAATGATCGGTGCAAAGGTTTCCTTTTACATTTTTTTCCAATGGTTTTACAATCTCTCTTCAACATCCAGCAGTAATCAGCCAGCAGACTAGTATCCCATCTACCTTGATAACACTTCTCCGTTACTTTAATGTCTTGGTGAAAACGCTCTCCCTATTCTTCACTATAATCTCCACAGTTGTCAGGAAAATGCTCTTCCAATGTTTGTCATGAAACTAATAAACTGATCATCAGACATCATTTTCCTAATTTCTGAACAATCAAAAATACCTTCCTTTGATTTCGCATCTGATATATTTGGATACTTGCTTTCTAAGTATTTGAAGCACTGACTATCTTTATTTGAAGCCTTAATGGATTGTTTCATTACACCAAGTTTTATGTGTAATGGCTGAATGGAAACTTTTTTCGGGTCAACCAATGGAGTAGCTATAACGTTACTTTTTCCGACTTTGAAAGATTTTCTTTCAGGCCATTTATGATTTGTATAGTGCTTTGCACGGTCTCTACTTATTTCATAAGCACAAGAAACATGGCGTCTTCGTAAATCCAGACTGCTGTCCTAACAATATTCCAGAAACTTTCAAATCGCCACATATAAGCCATTTATGCTTGTCATACTGAATTTTTTGTATTATAATTTTTAGATTGTCACATGTTTCCTTCATTGTAGTGGAGTGCGCTATTGGAACTGAAGCACAGTGGTTCCTGTTGTGTAGTAATACAGCTTGAGACCTCACTTGATGATTTTCATATAGAAAAGCATCATGGTAATGAGTGGCGAGAGGGGATATAGGAAAGACCCGAACGCGCAGCTACGCCCCTAATTTTGACAGCCAAGCGACTATTAAGTGTAACGCGTATACTTTCTAATGTATAATATCCCTACTCTGATGCGGCAGAGTAGGAATATAGCGGCAAGCGCCGAAAATGCGAAGCATCTTGCTTAACGAAGAGCTTGTGCTCGGCACTCGTGTGTCATCTCTTCAGAAATAAAGATTAAAATAAAATGTAATTACCGAGTCAGTGCCTTTCTTTGTGTTATTCGCTCACAAATGATGGTGAAGAAGTTTGCCGAAAGAGCAGCTTCCTAACTGTGAGTGAGCGAATAACACTTTACAAATAATTAAACCGTGATAGATTAATTATCGCGAGTGATTAAAAAGTGTAACTAAGTGTGGTGTGTAATTGTTTAATTTACCACACTTGTCTAACTAAATTCTCGTAAAGAGGCTAAAACCTAAAAGTTAAACTCTTGCAGAAGCGTGAGACTAGCAAAGCATAGCTTGGAGTTTTCACGCCGTTGCAAGAATAAAGTATAATCGCGAAGTTTATTGAATGTATTCGCGTAACAGGTGATACATGAGGCCTAAGAATCCTTATGCTTTATTTCCTTCCTCCTTTCTCCTTTTCTTTTCAGGGAGAATCACCTAAAAATAATATACTTTGAGTAAGCTAGGCATACGAACCCGAGCTTACAGAGCATGGTGTCTCTGTGGTGCACGGTTTAGCTCAGCTTACTCGTTTATTAAACAAAAACCTCACCTATAAATGTGAGTACAATAAAAGTGTACGAATAAGAAATTCGTGTACGATTGAAAAGTGCGTTACACACTTGTTATCGTATAAATAACAAGTTGTGACGTTACAATTGGCGCCCCAAACGTGCATAATACCTACAAAAAGAGGTTAAAGATTAGAAAATAAAAATTTGTAAAATAAAAATTTCATAAGCCAGATTGTATCTGCGTAATAACTGGCGCCTGCAACGTATATTTCAAACTCACGACTGAGTAAACTATTAAAATCAAAATTTTTTTCTTAAAAGCTAAATAATACTAGCAAAATAACGAAGAATTAGCGCATATTTATTGTAACTCACGCTAGAGTAAATTAGAAGGATTTTGTATAAACAAACGCAAATCAAAAAATACAAATTGTGATAAATTATAAAAAGGGTATAAACGTGAGAAATAAATATAAAGTAAAATTATTATAAATAGAGAATTCAGTAATTGGCTTTGGTTACAAAGAAACATAAAGTAAAGCAAATATCTAAATTAAAAGTAGTAGATTTCATTTTTAAATCAAAAGAAAAAAGTCAAAAAGAAAATGAACAAAAGAAAAAATTAAAAGTAGTAGATTTCATTGTAAAATCAAAAGAAAAAACAAATAATACAAAAGAAAAAAAAGAAAACTTATTAAAAAAAATACAAAATAAATTAGAGAAAAACATCAAAAATAATGAAAATACAGACTTTGTAGTACTAAGAGAAAAAGAATTAATAAAGATTTTAGAAGCAGTTAAAATTCATATAGAGAAACAAAATAGCGGCATAAATCTGATGTACTTAAAATTCGAAAAATTAGAATCTCGAATCGAAGATTTAGAATCAATAGTTAGTGATATGAAAAGTAATAAAAGCAAGATAATAGAGAAATTATTAGAGATTAGGCGAAAATTTAATTATAACATGCCGAGATTAGTCGAACATTTAAATGATTTAGAGAAAGAAATTAAAATAATGAGTAAAAGAGAAGAATAAAATAACAAAAAATACAGAAAATTGACATAAAAAAGAAAAAGAAAAATTTAATTAGCGAAAGATAGTTGCAAGTAATTTGAAATAAATGAAATTTGTGAAGAGTAATATTTAAATATTACTATACGATATATGCATAAAATTTGAAACGACATAAAAGTCGTCAAATTTCAAATTGCTTTCAAATATCGAAAGTAATCAAAGCCATAAAAGCCTAAGCGAAAAGACGCGAATGTAAACAAACGCGCCAAATTGGTTGATATGTGCCTATTATAAGGAGAATAAAATTTAACACGCGAAATAAAATAAAATTATAAGATTGAAATAAAAGTAAATAGTGATTCTCAACCTAGTCAGTGACTATCAAATGAAAACTGTTAATATAATAGGAGGTTAATATATACAATCAAAAGAATTGTTTATTTAAATTATTTGAAATTGAATGAATAAATTTGAGAAAGCGCTGAATAAGTTGAGATAGTTAGCAAATAAATTACTCACATAACCGATTTGACGTGTTAAACATTAATTATAAATAAACAACACAGACAATTTAAATATATAAACAAACAATTGTATGAAAAGATCATAAGCGGTAAATGTTTAGAATTAGAATCTTAACGATTAAAATTTTGAATATAGAGAGAAAGTTTAAATTTGAAATTCTTTTTGCACAAATATTATTAATAATTTACAAAATTTAAAGATAACAGAGGTATACATTGATGAAAATACATGAAATTTTCTTTTTGAATTATCGTAATTAAAACATCTTAATTGAAATTTTTCTCTGTTAATATTTAACCGAATTGCGTAAATAATAATTAGACAAAATGTCTAGGCGTAAATCAGATGTTATAATGAATGAACTTCATGAAGATCAAGATACAGTAGAGAAGATTAATCCGAAATTACATGAGTGGATGCAAGCAATCACACTAGAATTCAAAACTCTTCAAATACAAAATAACGAATTAATAAAGGAAAATAAAAAATTAAAAGAAGAAAATGAGAGAATTACACAGGCCCACAAAATGAAAAAAAATGTCTGAACTTTTGACCGGACATACATATTCCCATGTATTTTTCGACGCTGAATCCGAATCTGTAATAAAAATATAGGGTTTTCCTACCTTTTCTCAGAGTTTTATTGAAAAAACCTCATTTTTTACGGTTTTTTTGCGGTTTTTCGAGTCTAGAAAAAACAAATCATGAGATACGGTTAATTGGACTTCAAAATCGAATTCTACGGGAAAAAATACACGGGAAACCATATCTTCAAATTTTTTTAACGCGATTCTAGTCCTCTGTATGGGGCTGAAAAGATGAGGAAATCGGTAAAAGTCGAAATTTTGCCTAAAATGGATTTAAACAATATTAAAATTTAATCATGCGTCTTTTGAAGAGTCGATAAACATTGGAAATACTATCCTGGGGGTTTTTCAGATTGCTGATCATGAATTTGAAGTCAGATTGTGTAAAAACTACTTCTAGAGGGCGGTGACAAGAACTGTATATGGTAAATTTATCGATTTTTTAAAAATTTTACGTCTGAAATACTAATTTTAGAGTCTTTCACAGCATTGACTGTAAATTCAAGATATTAACTTAGCCTATTGTGTACGTTAAACTTAACATTTTGTCTATGTTTGTCTCTCTCTCTCTCTCTCTCTCTCTCCGATGTTTTTTTAAATTGGCTTACGCTTACGTACACGTTTCTCTTCGAATGACCGATGTAGTGGATTTCTGACACGTTTTTGTCCTTTTTCGCAGCTGTTTCTCTTTTTATCATCCAGCAGTAATCTGCTAACATGTTGATACCCCAGTTTCCTTGAAATCTACGTTCAAACTCCTTTAAATCTTGGTGAAATCGTTCACCATGCTCTTCACTAAAGTCTCCGTTATTTTCAGGAAACTAATCAACGTGTGAATCAAGAAAATGAAGTTTTAAGTTCATTAGACAACCCAATTTTTCAAAATTACGTACCATTCTTTTCACAATAGCTTTATAATTCGTGTCTTTGGCATTACCCAAAAATTTCGTCGATACCTCTTTGAAACTTAACCATGCTGCCTTTTCAACATCAGTCATGCTTTGTTCAAAGTTTTCGTCTCTAAATAAAGTTCGGATTTCAGGACCATCAAAAATACCTTCATTTAATTTAGCATCAGATTTATGGGGAAATACTTTGCTTATATATTGGAAGCATTGACCGTCCTTGTCCAAAGCTTTAACTAATTGCTTTATCAATCCAAGCTTTATATGCAGAGGCGGTATCAAAATTTTCGAAGGATTAACGAGTGGATCTTTTATAACATTCTGTTTTCCAGGTTCAAACGATTCTCTTGATGGCCAAATTTTCTTTTTACAGTGTTTTTTTCTATCTCTGCTATCAAACATGCATAAATAACATGGGTACTTCGTAAATCCAGATTGTTGTCCAAGTATCATAGATAAAATCTTTAAATTGCCACATATTTGCCATTTATGTTCTCTATATTTTATTTTCGTTAAAAGTAGTTCAAGATTGGAATACTCTTCTTTAAGTACTGTTGAATGTGCTAATGGTATAGGAGCACATTTATTTGTGATATTGAGGAGTACTGCTTTAAGGCTGCGCTTTGATGAATCAATGAATAGTCGCCAATTTTCAGGTTTGTATATGTTGGGTTTCAATTCATCAATAAGACCTTTCACGTCCGTGCAATAAACCATATTAGAATCATTCTTGAAATAATTTCTAAAGCGCTCTTCTCGATTACGATATGCACATACTTTAGTACCCTTTGTCAACATATTTCGTCTCTTAAACTCTGAAGCCATAAACTCTGATTGTTCCTTAGATAAACCACTCTTTCTAAATAAATCGTTCAGACTTTTTTGATCAAACTTTTCAACAGTTCGTTCTTCACCCTTAGGAATATACTCTTCATCACTATCCAGAGAATGTTCTTCAGGTGAACTTAGATCTTCTTTATTTGATGAGCTTCCGTCTGCGGCAGTCAGATTTTCCGTTGTTTCATCTGTCGAGTTTTCATCTACATTTAGATTCCCTAAGCCTGTTGTAAAACTATCTCTCGAATCTTTATTTTCAAAAATATCTATAAAATTCTTGGATGGAAATTCTATACAAGAAGTATTAGGATATACTATTCCTTTTTTCTGTATCTTGTCTAAACCTTGTATCTTTGTTAAACAAAAATAGCAATCATTTTCATCTTTTGGTTCCTTCCACTTTGTAGGTATAGTAAATTTTAATTTGGACCTAGCCTGACTGGTGTTGTATCGATTCATCATGGCATAACATGAAGCACATATATAATGAGGAACCCAAATTTTATCCTGTTGAGAAATCTCAATATCAAAACATTTTTGATAGATAAAATTAATATTATCTGTGATTTTTCTTTTGTTTCGTTGTCCAATATATTCTGAACATACATAACAGAAATTATCTTGAGATCCATTACACGTATGGTTAAAACTGTTATTGGATGTACCAGCGCAGTTTAAAAAAGGTTGAAAATTTGAATTAGCCATATTGTTGAATTAAACCCCACACACTAGGAATCCTGTTCCGATCGCAGGTGAGCCCGCCGTCCTAGGGGTGATAACTCTCATACCTCCCCAGGCCTAAGTATGAGAGCTTTCCGACTTTGACGAGGACAATGTCAACTCGTCGTCGGACACACTACGGCATCATTCTCACATCCTAGTGCTCCCCTGCAGGACAGCGCGCCTTCGCTGGGTTCGTTACTGCAAAGTATTGAGTACACCGAATCATTCTACACATCCCATTTTCAGGGCAGTTGTCATCGTGACAAATACTTCGCAGCAGCAGGTTTTTTTTAGGTACCCTTATAGAGTACTGATATATATATATATATATATATATATATATATATATATATATATAGCTTTGGAAAAAGATCATAAGTCCCATTCGTTTATAAACAATGCTTTAAGATCAATGACAGTGTACAACAGTGATTAACTGAACGGAGCTTTAAAATGAAACCGAATTCATTTCTAAACAACAGTACCCAGTTTTACAACAGAATAAGTATAAATAAAAATTGACAGATCAAATTGTCTCTGACACAAACACACCAAATGAAGAAGATCTAAGTTCACCTGAAGAACATTCTCTGGATAGTGATGAAGAGTATATTCCTAAGGGTGAAGAACGAACTGTTGAAAAGTTTGATCAAAAAAGTCTGAACGATTTATTTAGAAAGAGTGGTTTATCTAAGGAACAATCAGAGTTTATGGCTTCAGAGTTTAAGAGACGAAATATGTTGACAAAGGGTACTAAAGTATGTGCATATCGTAATCGAGAAGAGCGCTTTAGAAATTATTTCAAGAATGATTCTAATATGGTTTATTGCACGGACGTGAAAGGTCTTATTGATGAATTGAAACCCAACATATACAAACCTGAAAATTGGCGACTATTCATTGATTCATCAAAGCGCAGCCTTAAAGCAGTACTCCTCAATATCACAAATAAATGTGCTCCTATACCATTAGCACATTCAACAGTACTTAAAGAAGAGTATTCCAATCTTGAACTACTTTTAACGAAAATAAAATATAGAGAACATAAATGGCAAATATGTGGCAATTTAAAGATTTTATCTATGATACTTGGACAACAATCTGGATTTACGAAGTACCCATGTTATTTATGCATGTTTGATAGCAGAGATAGAGAAAAACACTATAAAAAGAAAATTTGGCCATCAAGAGAATCGTTTGAACCTGGAAAACAGAATGTTATAAAAGATCCACTCGTTAATCCTTCGAAAATTTTGATACCGCCTCTGCATATAAAGCTTGGATTGATAAAGCAATTAGTTAAAGCTTTGGACAAGGACGGTCAATGCTTCCAATATATAAGCAAAGTATTTCCCCATAAATCTGATGCTAAATTAAATGAAGGTATTTTTGATGGTCCTGAAATCCGAACTTTATTTAGAGACGAAAACTTTGAACAAAGCATGACTGATGTTGAAAAGGCAGCATGGTTAAGTTTCAAAGAGGTATCGACGAAATTTTTGGGTAATGCCAAAGACACGAATTATAAAGCTATTGTGAAAAGAATGGTACGTAATTTTGAATAATTGGGTTGTCTAATGAACTTAAAACTTCATTTTCTTGATTCACACGTTGATCAGTTTCCTGAAAATAACGGAGACTTTAGTGAAGAGCATGGTGAACGATTACACCAAGATTTAAAGGAGTTTGAACGTAGATTTCAAGGAAACTGGGGTATCAACATGTTAGCAGATTACTGCTGGATGATAAAAAGAGAAACAGCTGCGAAAAAAGGACAAAAACGTGTCAGAAATCCACTACATCGGTCATTCGAAGAGAAACGTGTACGTAAGCGTAAGCCAATTTAAAAAAACATCGGAAGAGAGAGAGAGAGAGAGAGAGACAAACATAGACAAAATGTTAAGTTTAACGTACACAATAGGCTAAGTTAATATCTTGAATTTACAGTCAATGCTGTGAAAGACTCTAAAATTAGTATTTCAGACGTAAAATTTTTAAAAAATCGATAAATTTACCATATACAGTTCTTGTCACCGCCCTCTAGAAGTAGTTTTTACACAATCTGACTTCAAATTCATGATCAGCAATCTGAAAAACCCCCAGGATAGTATTTCCAATGTTTATCGACTCTTCAAAAGACGCATGATTAAATTTTAATATTGTTTAAATCCATTTTAGGCAAAATTTCGACTTTTACCGATTTCCTCATCTTTTCAGCCCCATACAGAGGACTAGAATCGCGTTAAAAAAATTTGAAGGTATGGTTTCCCGTGTATTTTTTCCCGTAGAATTCGATTTTGAAGTCCAATTAACCGTATCTCATGATTTGTTTTTTCTAGACTCGAAAAACCGCAAAAAAACCGTAAAAAATGAGGTTTTTTCAATAAAACTCTGAGAAAAGGTAGGAAAACCCTATATTTTTATTACAGATTCGGATTCAGCGTCGAAAAATACATGGGAATATGTATGTCCGGTCAAAAGTTCAGACATTTTTTTTCATTTTGTGGGCCTGTGTTATTGATGAAGTACAAAACAACTTATCGCAAAAAATTAATGAAACTGTACAAGAACAAGAGGAAAGAATTGAAGAACTTAAAGCAATAATAAATAGAAACAACACACCAACACAAACAACTGAAATTCCAAATAATAAAATAGAAATACCAATGCCTAAATATGAAGGTAACATCGATGAAAGACCAATGAAATTCCTTAATGAATTGGACCAATATATAGATTTAAAAGGATTAACTGAAAAAGAAACATTGCAATTATTGCAGACAATACTGCAAAAACAAGCTAACGCATGGTGGTACATCTACCAAGATGATGTGGAAACAGTTGAAGATTTTAAGAAACTATTTTTAGAGCGTTATTGGAACGAGGAAATCCAAAAATCAACCAATAGAAAAGTAGAATTTGGTCAGTATTATGAAAACAGCAAAATAAGTCGAGTAACATACGCTACACAAATATTTGGTTTTGCAAAGGAATTACAATTAAATTATTCAGAAGAGGAATTGACCATTAAAATCAGCAAGCATTTCGACAGAAACATCAAGCAAGCTATAAGATGCTCACAAAATAAAAATAAAAATACACTGTTTGAAATATTAGCAGATTTCGATAGTGATGACAAACATAAAAAAGATAAAATCCATCACAGTAACTACAATCAACAGGATCAAAAGGAAGAAGGAACAAACAAGTTTACGACAAATAATCACAACAAATATGAAAAACAAAACACCAATTATGGTCAAAGACCAGAATATAAAGAATACAATCAAGTAAATTGCACTGAAGTATTCAACAATAATAAAAATAATCAAAGGAAACTTAGACTACAGCGCGAAGTTCATAAACCACCTGTAAGTCAGAAAATGCTGGAACAAAGCATAAAAGATTTAGGTGTTCTAAATATAGACATCGAAAAAGAATTTAATTTAGAAAATCAGGAAAAAAAGTTGTATTTCAAAATGCAGAGGGGGGCAGAGATACAACGAAAATTAATACCTCAAAAACACAAGTAATTAAAATTTCAAAGAAAGCAGATTGTGCCAACATAAAAAGCAAAAATAACAAATCTACGAGATTTGAAAAATAAAAATTGTTAAATAAAAATTTTGATACAAGAAAAAATGTATATTTGGTAATACCAAATTCAAAAACCCATAAAATGTTGAAAATGATCGTGAAAACAGTGCATAAAAACAAATTATTATCAATGTTAAAAGACGAATATGTCACTTTAACAAATAATGAGCAAAAGCTCAGTGAGTACGCTCACATAAAAAAAATCGGAACACACGAGAGCCTGATTGACTCGAAGACATGTGTTACCGAAAATAATGAAGAAATTATGAATTTCATTCATACAAAAAATTATTTAAATAAACACAATCTCACAAAAGATGAGTTTTGTGAAAATAATAAAAATGGTGATAATAAAGCACCAAAACCAATTGAACAAATAGATTCAATTCTCAAAGATAATAAAATAGTTAATAATGCTACTGAATTTTCTAAATCATATAGACATTGGGTAAAAGAAAATAATAACACACCTTCTTTTGCTTCAATTGAAAGTATAAAGAAATGCTACATGCGCGGTGTAAACTTATGTAAAAAAGCATCAAAATTAACAGATTTAAGGCCTATATTGAGCATAAAAAATATTACAATGACAAATAAAGTCAAAATAGCTAATTCATCAATAAATGAAGCAAAGCTACAGATCAAGAAAAGTTATGGCCACAGCGGACCAAAAAATAAAATATTAATCAACGATGAATGCATCAATGAAGAGAAATATCTGAAAAAGAAGAATCCTCAAGAGCATGGCATCAACACGTTTAGGTAAAAGAAGAGCCTAGACAAACATAATATAATATAGAGTAAATTTTGAAAAAAGATATTTATATTAAAGTTTTATTAAAATAATTGAAAAATTAAAATCATAAAAAACTATATTTCAATAATTAAATTAAAATTTACATGTAAAAATTGTCTCTGTGCGTGTAAAAATAAAATTGATCGCATATCAGCACTTATTATTTAATATAAAAATGAATGAAAATATGAATTTACAGTAAAAAGTAGAAATGTACTTGGAATAAAGTACGGATGATGAGCGATAAATTTTATTTGGGGGGCACATCCTAGCCCACATACAATTTTGTACAAAAATTTATTAAGTAATGAAATTTTAAATTAAAAAATTCAAAAGAAATGGAAAAAAGTAAAAAGGTATATCAATATTAAAACTGGAGAGTTAAGCAATGAATAAATTAACATGATGCTTTTCTCTTAAATCATCCGAATCACAGTGATTTCATTTATTTTTAGAAATGAAATGCATTTTTGTTAACAAAAGCCTTTTCATTTCGGGGGGCATTGAGACCTCACTTGATGATTTTCATATAGAAAAGCATCATGGTAATGAGTGGCGAGAGGGGATATAGGAAAGACCCGAACGCGCAGCTACGCCCCTAATTTTGACAGCCAAGCGACTATTAAGTGTAACGCGTATACTTTCTAATGTATAATATCCCTACTCTGATGCGGCAGAGTAGGAATATAGCGGCAAGCGCCGAAAATGCGAAGCATCTTGCTTAACGAAGAGCTTGTGCTCGGCACTCGTGTGTCATCTCTTCAGAAATAAAGATTAAAATAAAATGTAATTACCGAGTCAGTGCCTTTCTTTGTGTTATTCGCTCACAAATGATGGTGAAGAAGTTTGCCGAAAGAGCAGCTTCCTAACTGTGAGTGAGCGAATAACACTTTACAAATAATTAAACCGTGATAGATTAATTATCGCGAGTGATTAAAAAGTGTAACTAAGTGTGGTGTGTAATTGTTTAATTTACCACACTTGTCTAACTAAATTCTCGTAAAGAGGCTAAAGCCTAAAAGTTAAACTCTTGCAGAAGCGTGAGACTAGCAAAGCATAGCTTGGAGTTTTCACGCTGTTGCAAGAAACAATTAAAAGCGCGTGAACTTAAGTAAAATCTCGCGCAGTTGATGATGCATGAGGTCCAATAACCTACATGTCATAATTCCTTGATCCTTTTCTTTTCAGGAAGAATCTTCGAAAACTAATATTCTTTGAGTAAGCTGGTGCATACGAACCCGAGCTTACAGAGCATGGCGTCTCTGTGGTGCACGGTTTAGCTCAGCTTACTCGTTTATTAAACAAAAACCTCACTTATAAATGTGAGTACAATAAAAGTGTACGAATAAGAAATTCGTGTACGATTGAAAAGTGCGTTACACACTTGTTATCGTCTAAATAACAAGTTGTGACGTCACAAGCTTTTAAACTTTTGTTTGATGAATCTATGAACCATCTCCATTTTTTGACTTTATATACATTAGGCTTAAATTCATACATCAAACCTTTCACATCTTCATAATATACAATTTCATTACCATCATGTTTCATTTCTTCAAAATATGGTTGGAAACTTTTGCTTCTTGTTCTGTAAAAAGATATTGTAGTAGAATTTGCCAACTGATTCTTGGCTTTTAAAGATGAAGCTAAATGTTTTTCCCCATCTTTAGGTAAGTTAAGCTTTCTAACTAAGTCGTTTAGTTTATTTTGAGTTCATAACTTTACGCTTTTGTCTTTTTGGCCCGCTGGAAGGAAAAGGATGTGATCGTCGTCATCATCATCATTATCACCGTTATTTTTAATTTTTTCATAACTATCACTTTCATAGGATTCATCTTTTAAATAATTCTTATCAATTGTATCTCCATGAATGCCGTCATGGACTTTGTTGTTATCTTTATCATCATGTTTTTTATCGTCGGAATCTGATTCAATTGATAACCTCTCAAGAAAATCTAATCCTTTATCGCTTCTTGTTTTTTCGATAGGTCTTTTTACAGAAATAACATTGGCATAATTTACAGTAGTTTTGTTTTTACTATTCATTCGAATAATTTTGGTGTTACAGAAGTAACAATCCTCTATTCTATCTGGTTGATACCATTCCATTGGGCTATCAAATTTAACTTTGTCATCTTCTTTTGTTTTATCCCACATGCAAAGCATTTTGCGACATTTTTCGCAGATACTACATGGAGTCCACTTTTCTATATTTACATCTGTTTTCAATTTAGAGCAGGTTCTGTAAATGTTTTGAAGATTTTCATTGAAATGTCTACGAGATTTTAGCGGACTGAATACTCCACAGACAAAACAAAAAAGATTTCTGTTCTTGAGACAAATATGCCCTCGAGATGTAGAAGGTGAATAATCCATGGTCTTTAACATAACCCCGCACGTTAGGGATCCTGGTCCCTACAAGGCAGTGCGCTTCCACTGGCATCGTTATCTCGACAAGCTTATGAGCGGATCATTTCACACATCCCCATTTGGGGCAGTGTCACCTTCACAGTTTTTGTCGAAGCAGCAGGTAAAGGTTATTTTAACAAAAAAAATTCATGTTTAAATTTTTCTTATATATTTAAACGTATATTTATACAATTAGAAAAGACATGCTAATTTTTTACAAAATTCTTCACGTATCACAGAAATCTCTAATGCATTTTGAAATTGTATAATGTATGATCTCACAAATAAGAGAAAATTAAATATGATCCTTTATTTTTTAAAGTAACCTTGTATTCAATTGAAATCATTCAATATTTTACAACAACCCTAAGATACCGTGGATTAGGTTAATTTTGCATGAAATTAATATATTTGACCTTAAAATTACCTTTGTAGATTTGACTTTAAAATCAATTTTGTAGATTTGACCTTGAAATGACTTTGATCCTGATGTGATGGGTCGAACAAACTACGAATTCTTATTCAGCGACCTCAAAAACATAAGCTGTCCATGGTTTAGTCAACATGATGACAAAGATAATGACGAAAAAGAAGATGACAAAGTTAAATTTGATAGCCCAATGGAATGGTATCAACCAGATAGAATAGAGGATTGTTACTTCTGTAACACCAAAATTATTTGAATGAATAGTAAAAACAAAACTACTGTAAATTATGCCAATGTTATTTCTGTAAAAAGACCTATCGAAAAAACAAGAAGCGATAAAGGATTAGATTTTCTTGAGAGGTCATCAATTGAATCAGATTCCGACGATGAAAAACATGATGATAAAGATAACAACAAAGTCCATGACGGCATTCATGGAGATACAATTGATAAGAATTATTTAAAAGATGAATCCTATAAAAGCAATAGTTATGAAGAAACTGAAAATTACGATGATGATGATGATGATGATGATGATGATGACGACCTTTTCCTTCCAGCGGGCCAAAAAAACCAAAGCGTAAAGTTATGGATTCGAAATAAACCAAACGACTTAGTTAGAGAGCTTAACTTACCTGAAGATGGAGCAGAACATTTACCTTCAGCATTAAAGAGCATGAATCAGTTGGCAAATTCTACTAAAGTATCTTTTTATAGAACAAGAAGCAAAAGTTTCGAACCATATTTTGAAGAAATGAAACATGATGGTAATCAAATTGTATATTGTGCAGATGTTGAAGTTTGTTTGATAAATAAAATTAAGCCTAATGTATATAAAGTCGAAGAATGGAGATTGTTCATAGATTCATCAAACAAAAGTTTAAAAGCTGTATTACTACACAACAGCAACTACTATGCCTCAGTTTCTATAGCGCATCATACCACTACAATGTAGGAAACATATGACAATCTCAAAATTATACTATAAAAAATTTAGTATGACAAACATAAACTGCTTATATCTGGCAATTTGAAAGATTCTGGAATATTGTTATGACAGCAGTCTGGATTTACAAAGACGCCATGTTTCTTGTGCTTATGGGATAGAAGAGGCCGTGCAAAGCACTATACAAATCATAAATGGCCTTGAAGACAATCACTCGAAGTCAGAAAAAGTAACGTTATAACTACTTCATTGGTTGACCCGAAAAAAGTTCTCATTCCGCCATCATACATAACACTTGGTGCAATGAAACAATTCGTTAAGGTTTCGAATAAAGATGGCCAATGCTTCAAATACTTAGAAGGCCAGTTTCCAAATAAATCGGATGCGAAATTGAAGGAAGGCATTTTTGATGGTACAGAAATCAGAAAATTGATGTCTTATGTTCAGTTTATTAGTTCCATGTCAAACATTGAAAGAGCTGCATGTCTTAGCTACCAGGAAGTTACCGAAAACTTCTTGGGTGATCGCAGAAGCCGAAATTACAAAGAAATTGTATCTAAAATGGTTGAGAACTTTGAGAAAATTAATTACCTAATGAACTATAAATTACATTTTCTACACAATCACTTGAATAGTTTACCTGACAACTGTGGAGATTATAGTGAAAAACAGGGAGAGCGTTTTCACCAAGACATTGTAGTAATGGAGGAGCGTTATAAAGGTAGATGGGATACTAGTATGCTGACTGATTACAGCTAGATGTTGAAAAAAGATCGCAAAACCACTGGAAGAAAACGTAAAAGAAAACCTTTGCACCGATCATTTGACGAGAAACGTGTAAGGTATAGTAAGAAAAAATAAATGGCATGAAATTTGGTTTGTGTTACGCAAATTTTGTTTATTTTACCTTAAATTAACGATCACTTTGAGGTCATGAGGTCAAACGGACCACGGATTCGGATTCAGCGACCCCAAAAACATAAATATATATGCTGTTAAAATAGGGTTCCCACTAATTTCGTAGATTTGACCTTCAAAAGAGCTTGATCCTGAGGTCATGGGATCAAACGGACCGCGGATTCGGATTCAACGACCCCAAAAACATAAACATATACTGATAAAATATGGTTCCCACTAATTTCGTAGAGTTAACCTCCAAATGACCTTGACCCTGAGGTCATGGGGTCAAACGGACCACAGATTCGGATTCAGCGATCCCAAAAACATAAATATAAACTGTTTTAAAATATGGTTCCCACTAATTTCGTAGATTTGACCTTCAAATGACCTCGACCCTGAGGTGATGGTGTCAAACTGACCACGGATTTGGATTCAGCGATCCCACAAACATAAGATGTATATGATCTGGTCCGTGGGTTCTGACACTTTTTTTTGTAGGGCTGTGTAATTAATGATTATAACTTTATGATATTGATTATAATAAATTGTATTAAAAAATTATGTTTTGAAATATTCATCATAATACGCTATAATGAATTATTATAATACTGCAGTAATAATTCCAATCATATCAGATATTTCTATGCGGTCATGATTATTA
This sequence comes from Anastatus disparis, assembly GCA_017163975.1. Taxonomy (NCBI): domain Eukaryota; kingdom Metazoa; phylum Arthropoda; class Insecta; order Hymenoptera; family Eupelmidae; genus Anastatus; species Anastatus disparis. The sequence continues at coordinate 363,216 of JAFFSR010000084.1, read as the reverse complement.
TCTTATATCATTGATCGTAGTCAATAATTATAATACTGCGAAATAATTATAATTTTACCATAATCATTGCTATAATCAGATTATAATTGATTATAATATAATTATAATTAAATCTAATATAATATTATAATTTTGATTATAATATTTTTTCGTAAGGGTTGAATCTTGTATTGGAAGTTTTCAAGAGTATTCTATGATTATTCCAAAGAAATGTTCTAAAACTTATTTGAAAGATTCCAAGAAATATTTATATAAGATTTCCGGAATATTTCATGAATTCTCACATATATTATTTGTGCTATATTCCACCGAAATAATTCATGAAATATTTCAGCAAGATTCCATAAATACTTTTTTGGAAGTTACCGAAAAACTTTGAAATCGTTTAGCAGAATATTACAAAAATTGTTTGGAAATCTTTCACAGAATATTTTACAATAAAGGTTCAGGCAATCTCCCATTGAAATATTTCATGAAATATTTCATGAAAGATTCCATAATGATTCCATAAATATTTCTTTGAAAAGTTCCAAAAAAATTTGAAATTGTTTAGCGGAATATTACATAAATGTTCCGGAAATCTTCCACGGAATATTCCACTGAAAGGTTGAAGCAATCTTCCATTGGAATATTTCATGAAAGATTTGGGTAAGATTAAATCCACATTTCGCTTGAAAGTTTAAACAAACCTTTTAATTGTTTAGTGAAATATTACAGGAATCTTCCACGGAATGCCGTTAATATTTCACGAAATATTAACGGCATGTCAGAGCTGCAGCAATCGAGTTTTGCTTTTTTTAATTTATCGATATCTTTTTAAATTCTTAAATTAAACAAATATAATGACTTGTCCGCACTAAAGTTATATTTGTACAATAATTTTTGTTAAAATAAAAAATCATTTGGACTTGTTATTTTTTTATGAGCTTGGATTGGAAATTAGATATCAAACTCGACAAACCTAACCTTAAAATACGATACATTGAAAGTTTTTATTATAACTTTGTATGTATAATATTTTGGTGGTTTTCTTGAGTTGTCCGCACTAGAGTTTAATCTTACAAATTTTTTCTTTATAGCAAAAAAACTCAATTAAACGCATCGTTTATTCATAAGTTAAGATTGGAAATATTATTAGAAGGCGGACAGCTTCGTCATGCTCTTAAGGGTAACTTTCATGAATATTTCGCTGTGACCCATAAAGCATGGAAGATTTTATTAAAATATTCTATTAGAATATTTTGATGAAATCTTCCATACATATTCTAGAAAGTCTTCACCTAATATTTCGAAATATTTCACTGAAATATTCTGTTGGAAGCTTCCAAAAGTATTATAGGATTATTTCGTTGGAATGTTCAAAAACTTCTTCGAAATATTTCATGAAAAATTCATAGAATATTTATGAAATATTTCATGAAAGATTACATGTAATGTTTATAAAATATTCCACTAGAATATTTCGTGGAAGATTTCCTAAATATTTCATGAATATTTCGCTGCAAGATTCAAAAAGACTTTGAATTCTTCCAGTAGAAAAATTTGTACAATCTGTCAGTGAAATATTCCGCGGAAGATTTTAGAAAAATTCTTTGCATGTTTCGCTGGAAGATCCTGAAAGATTTTGAATTTTTGCAGCAGAATATTACATAATTCTTCCAGCAATATTATATGGAATAATTACAGAAAGATTACTGCAATCTTCTAGCGGAATATTTCGCGAAAGATTTCATAAAGATTCCATGAATATTTCGCTGGAAGATTCTGTTAGACTCATTTGATTGCTAGATACGCCGATAGGGGGATGCCCGTTGTATTCGAGTTTTATCCCTGAGTGGTTGGAAGATGCCTTACTTGCTGTGAAAGTCAAATGTTAGGTGTTTTGTGTATCTACTTACGGTGATCTCTATGTAAATGCGACTTTATAACTATATGTAAATGTTCATGTATGCATATAAGTTTGTAATGATGCATGGTATTGTGTTAATATAAAATATATCTCCATTTCCCACATTGAAAATATCCCAAAATTTTTCATAAATATTTTAGTGGAATATTTCAGGAATTATTTCCAATAGATTCTCAAAATATTTCAATGGAAGATTACAAGCGTCTCAAACATTCATATAATATTCCTTAAATGTTCCAGGCATGTTCCATGAAAGGTTTATAAAATATTTTAAATCTTCCGTTTTAATATTCCGTAAATCTTCCATAAATATTCAAACGGAATATTTTATAAAATATTCCTGGAAGATTCTTGAAATATTTCAATCAGAGATTCTGAATATCTTGAACATTCCATGAAATATTTCTTAAATGTTTAATAAATATTTCACGAAAGATCTAAATCTTTTAATCTTCTGCTGCAGTCTTCCAAGAATCTTCCGGAAATATTTCATGGAAGATCTGAGATCACCAAAATCTTTTGTTGAATTATTGTTGGAATCTTCTAAAAATATCCCATGGAATATTCGAATGTAAGAAGAATCAAGGACATACGAATATTACAGGAATATTCCATAGAAGATTCTTAAAATATTCTAAATTTTCCGTGCAAAGATTCCAGCAATTTTCTACACAGTCAATTTCCTGACAACTTTACCACTTTCCTGTGAATAATTACATGTTTCAACGATGTGAAGTTACATTTTTATGTAAATTTACGTCGCTGAACGTAGGTCCTACAATGATCGCGATATTTTCCTCGTGCTTAGCAGTGTAATATTGATCAGTATCAACATGGCTGTTCGGTAAAAATTCATGACATGCGTAAACTTTTGCAACAACAGAAACACATTTTATACACTATAAGAAATATTTTATTACTATTAATTCACGTTTGACATAAAGTTATTGAATAATATCTTTAAATCTCATAGAACCATGAATAATAAACGTTTGATGTATATTTTTTATTAAATTAATTCGAATGTAAGTTAGAATAAGTATCATAACGATGGATCATGTAATTTTACCGGTTTTATTGTGGATTTAACAGCATTGTTTCCAATATTTACCACACTCAGTGATGTAATGTTCCGAAAATTTTTTTACTGCGCATAAATATTCAATGCTCTGTGGGAAATTGTTAGAATATCTAGTGCATGCTATAGTATACTACAGTAAATTTGCAGAGACAGAGTTGCTTCGCGTAATCGCGACGGTTAGATATGTGTATATGTGTGTGTATGTACGCATGAATGTTAGGCGTGTACTCAAGTTCTGCGCACGAAAAAATACTGTTCACTTGTTCGTCAACGTCGCTCACGGAGAAAATTTTGACTCAAAAAACATGATGTGCGTCGCACTACAAGAAGTGGTGCCTTTTGCATCGTGAACCACGCATACTGCTTCGCATTTCATAATTCGTGCATCACTTTTTTTTGGTGCAGGTAATCGTAAAATACAGCGCAAGGACGCTCACAGTTGGCCGAAACGACTTTTCGTTGGACAAAATTCAGTAGTGCCTAATAGGATAGGGTAACAAAGGTCTACCAGGGCTTATTTTAAAGGTCTTGTGATGTTTTTTCACGAAAAAATATTGATCAAAAGCTTGCTGTGCCGGAGATATCTTAAACAACCCTAGGTCAGTCAATAGACCGAAAAAAAGTCTTATTTTGCCAAAATTAGTAGCTGGAAACGATCTGTGCAATCATTTAAAAGATAGTCCGTAGATGTTTACTTATGTTTTGGACTAGCAACTATGATTTATTTATTAGTTATTAACAAATTAGTGCAAAAAAACGCGTTTTTTTTGTTCTTTGCTAATAAAACGAAAACTATTCAACGAATTATTATAATATTAATAGGAAAGTTGTAGAGAATTGAATTATCAACAAAACAAAAGGTCAAACGATCCGATTGGTTCATTAGAACCGGAGAAAATTCGGAAAAACCGGAAAATTTTTCTTTTTTTAAAATAAATTCATAACTCTGTTGTTTATAAATATTAAGAGCAGAAATTTGGCACAGAAGTAGATAATTATATCTACTGGTAACATGCCAAAGGCAGATACTATCGGATAACTAGTTTCTGCGCGATTGCAATTTTAATTTTTTTTTTCGGTATCATTCCCTTCTTTATATTACCAATTGAGAACATCATACATACATTTTGAAAAGGGTTTTGAAAACTAGAAACAATGTACTATTAAACGTATATTCTAAGTTTTCATTAAAATTGTGTAAAAAGGGTGAACTATGCACTCGAACATTAACGCAAACGGTCGAGCGTGCGGTACACAGCAAAAAGTGGGGATGGAGGAGAAACGATATATATAGATATACCGGCGCACGGCGTGAAACGTTCAATTTTTTAACCGGCTTGTTTTTGGCGATTAATGCACTTATATTAAAGTGTTTTTATTATTTATGTATTAATCACCAAAAACAAGCCGGTTAAAAAATTGAACGTTTCACGCCGTGCGCCGGTATATCTATATATATCGTTTCTCCTCCATCCCCAATTTTTGCTGTGTACCGAGCGCTCGACCGTTTGCGTCAATGTTCGAGTGCATAGTTCACCCTCTTTACACAATTTTAATGAAAACTTAGAATATACGTTTAATAGTATATTGTTTCTAGTTTTCAAAACCCTTTTGAAAATGTATGTACGACGTTCTCAATCGGTAATATAAAGAAGGGAATAATACCGAAAAAAAAATAAAATTGCAATTGCGCAGAAACTAATTATCCGATAGTATCTGCATTTGGCATGTTACAAGTAGATATAATTACACTACCCGACGTGACTCATGTGGATTGAGTGTAAATAGTCATTTCACGTAGATTTTGAGGCGCTGAAAATGAATCTGGACATAAAAATGCTCTATCACCTCAACTTTCTGAAATATTCTAACCCAAAAGTGCAAAAAGTCGATTTTGACACATATTTGAGGTTATGTAGCAGACTAAATTAGCGTTATATAAAAAAACCACCCTATATATCTTAAAGTATAAACCTTTTCCTTCAAAATAAGCTTTGGTTTGCTAAGATATCTTTTTTTTCCAGTGAGATATGCCACATTGAAATTAGCGACTTACCAATTTCGGCACTAATCTGCTATGTACATTACAAATAAAGGAATACAAAACAAAACAAGTACTGTGGTTAGAATTTAACGCTTCTCGTAGCCTCTTATTATTAAACGCATGATGCCATATCTTACTGACTGAGAAAGTATAGTATTGGGTTGACGAACTGGAAAATTCTGTTTAAGGCAAAAGTCTAGGTCATGGACTTTGAACACAAATAGAAAAGCTTCAGTTCTTTTTCTAAATCCTTAAATGTACAAATCTCATAAATTTCGGGCCTACCGACCAAGCCCACGAACTGACATTGGTTTTTGACACACTAACAATTTTGATGAAATAAACCTTACATTCATACGTCCTTAACTCGCAAGTTTAATATAGTTGAGAATTTGTTTTATATATATTTGGATATACATCGTAATTTCAATTTTCAACAAAATGTCTCGAAGAAATTGTGTAAATGACAAAGAAAAATTTTGTTATGTTCGTGGTAAATGTTGTGCAGCTAAACATCTTCAAACCCTAACGTTGATCTTGCAACAAATTTATGAGGAATACTTTCAGCGAGACTCTAGTAATTTGACTAAACCTTAGGTTCTCACTTTAATTTGTAATACTTGCGCCGAAAGCCTAAGATTTTTGAAAGCCGGAGTAAGAAGATCAATGCCTTTTGGTACTTCTATGCAGTGGTGAGAACCGCAAGACCATTCGAATGATTGTTACTTTTGTTTATCTAATTGGGGTAAGAAGATTGTGTTAAATTCACAAAGTATAAAAAATGTAAGTTATGCAGATGTAACATCAGTTACGAAACTTATTCCTCATTCAGCATTACATCCTATCCCTACTCCCACTTTTGAAAATAAAAATGTACCATCATGCTCAATCAAAAATGTTAAATCTTCTACATCCAAAGGTACTGTAAATTCAATCGTACAAATAAAAGAAGAATACGAAGAAGAAAGTGAAGAAGAATTCTTTTCCACTTATAGTAGCAAAGAACTGCGTTCATCATCTGGAAAGCCTCAAACATTTAATCAGGTTGAATTAAATGATTTGGTAAGAGATCTACATCTTTCAAAAGAGGGTGCATTATTGTTGTCATCTAGATTACAAGAAAAAGATGTTCTCTCGCCAGAAACAACTTTTACTTGGTATAAAAATCGTGAACAGGAATTCATACAGCATTTTTTGGAATCTGATTCATTGGTATTTTGTAACGATATTCTAGAATAAATGCAAGCCTTAGATTTTAAATCGTACAAGCCGATTGAATGGAGACTATTTATAGATTCATTTACTAGCAGTTTGAAAGCAGTGCTTCTCCATAATAGAAATAAATATCCGTCTGTTTATGTTGCTTATTCTATTAGTCTTCATGAAAAGTATGAGAATTTAAAACTACTTTTGGAAAAAATTAAATACGAGGAACACAAATGGATGATTTTTGGAGATTTTAAGATATCTATTCTCCTTGATCTGCAAGGTGGGTACACTAAGTACCCCTGCTTTCTTTGTGAATGGGATAGTAGAGCTGATAGTGAACACTAGACAACAAAATTATGCAAAAGTAGAAAGAATCTTCAACTAGGATCAATGAACGTACTAAATGAAGCTTTAGTTGATCAAAAAAAAATTTTCCTACCTCCCTTGCATATAAAGTTAGGTATAATGAAGCAATTTGTAAAACCACTTGATAAATCTAGCAAGTGTTATAAATATTTATGCACTAAATTTCCACAATTGAGTGAAGCTAAATAAAAAAAAGGGATTTTCATTGAACCTCAAATTAGACTGTTATGTAAAGATAAGTATTATGAAAAGGTTATGTTCAAAATTGAAAAAGATGCCTGGATTGCATTTAAAAAAGTTATAAACGGATTTCTAGGTAATCAAAAAGACAAAAATTATAAAATACTGGTAAGTGATATGCTACAAAAACTTAGAATCTTAGGTTGCCGCATGAGCCAAAAATTGCATTTTTTATTTAATCATCTTGATTACTTTCCAGATGAAAAATTAGGAGACGTAAGTGATGGAGAGGGAGAGAGGTTCCATCAAGACCTGAAAATAATGGAAAAAAGATATCAAGGACGATGGAACGCTTGTATGTTAGCTGATTACTGCTGGACGTTGAAGACGGAAGACTCAACGGAACATAAATTAAAGACAAAAAGGCAAAGATTTTCACTGTGAGAAATCAGCATTTATTATAGTTATTTCTGATTCTGTACATTTTAAATTACAAAACTACTTTGAATATAAAAGAAATAAAAGAATAAAAAAAAAACTAAAAAAAAAAAAAATTTCAATTAAAAAAAAAAACAAACAAAAAAAAACAAAAGAGGGACTAGTTTAATAACTAATATTGATTTCCTTCAAACGTTTCATTTAATTGCGTTAATTTTTAATGGCAGCACGAATTTGATCGATTTTCTGAAGTTTTCTGATTTATGGACGCCATATTGATACCGTCATCTTGAATTTTGATAAGGTGCACACAGATTTTTGTTGTTTGACGTTAAAGCTTTTAAATGAGCTTTAGGTGTTTCAATTTATCGTGTTTAATTCTTACCGCAGTACTCGTTCTGTTTTGTATTCCTTTGTATGTAATGTACATTGCAGATTAGTGCAGAAATTGGTAAGCTGCTAATTTCAATGTGGCATATCTCAGTGGAAAAAAAATATCTTAGCAAACCTAAGCTTATTTTGGAGGGAAAGGCTTATACTTTAAGATACATAGGGTGGTTTTTCTATACAACGCTAATTTGGACTGCTACATAATCTCAAATATGTGTCAAAATCGACTTTTCTGCACTTTTCGGTTAGAATATTTCAGAAACTTGAGTTGATAAAGCATTTTTATGTCCAGATTCGTTTTTAGCGCCTCAAAATCTAAGCGAAATGACTATTCACACTCAATGTACATGAATTACGTCGGGTAGTGTTATCTACTTCTGTGCCAAATTTCAGCTCTTAATATTTATAAACATCAGAGTTATGAATTTAAAAAAAAAAAGAAAAATTTTCCAGTTTTTCTGAATTTTTCCCGGTTTTAATAAACCGATCAGATCGTTTGACCTCTCGTTTTGTTGATAATTTAATTCTCTACAATTGTCCTACCAACACCATGATAATTCGTCAAATAGTTTTCGTTTTATTAGCGAAGAACAAAAAAAAACGCGGTTTTTTGCACTTATTTAATTACACTATAATAAATCATAGTTGCTAGTCCAAAACTCATAAGTGAACATCTACGGACTACCTTTTAAATGATCGCATAGGTCGTTTCCAGTTACTAATTTTGGCAGAACAAAACCTTGTTTTGACTGGCCTACCTGTCAAAACCAAAATTTTTCCGAATTTTTCGCTTATTTCTCCTTAAACATTAGTATGAAAGAAAAGAGGACATAAATACATCACAAATTATTAGAGTAGAGTAAGAAACCTATAGTTTGCTTTTTTGAAAAAAAATTGAGCCCTAAAATAATATTTTTGGGAAAAAAATAATTTTTTTTGCTCTCATGATCATTTTTTTCTCTCATGATTAAATTTTTTTTAAATGATACGAAACAATGAACAAAAGAACAAGAATCCATTCTATAAATGTGGCTCAAAAAATTTTAGAACCTTTCAAGGGGATTATAATGGGGTCCGGTGACCCCCCCCCAACGGTATTATCAAGCAAAAAGTACTCCAATAAAGTACATTAAAATATTTTTAGAACACATCAATGCTACACCTTTTTTATAATTTTTAATAATCAATATTGGTAAGTTATATTGACTAATGAAGATATACTGTATATTTAAAAAAATTATTATCATAACAATAATTATTAGAATAGATTAAAACGTATAAGTTATATAAATACTAAGAATTTGAATGAGCTCATATTGCACTCATATTCAAGTAGTATGACATAACGCAAATATATGTATATGATTTGTAATTTTGTTACTTATATATAATAAATCTTTAAAATCATAATTTCAAAACTATTAAAGATCTAGAATACGAGTCCTGGTTACTGTGCCTGAACATTATGCTTTGCTTCCTATTTAAAAACATGTAAGGCACAGAATGAAGTGCAGGCACAGTAACTAGGACTAATACTCTATATGTATAAAAATATAAATTTTGGCCTCATTTTTTGCATAGTGATAATCATTCAATAAATAAGTTGAATGTTGAGAAAAACTTTTATTTGTGATCATCTCAAAGTAGTTATAACTTAGGATCTATAGCAGCTAGGAATATGCTTAAATAAGTAAATTAAAAGTATTTTACTCTACTTAAATATTTTATTGGATATGATCTCAGTTCTTTATATATTTATTTTTTTATGAAAAAATTAATTTTTAATTGAAAAATAAAGTTTTTAATCCCAAGTAACTCAAGAATAAAACATTTTTGCTTGGAATTAGTACCTCTCCCAGAGTAAAAATATACATCGGCATAGGATGTATTTTGTTTCTTGAGCTATTTTCCTCCTACTATCCAAATTTCTAGCAAAGCTATGCGAACGGAAATTAGAGCTAAGAACATCATGCACTTAAATATTCGCAAATTTAAAGGTTCTAAAATTTTTTAAGCTACATTTAAATAATAGACTTTTGTTCCTCAGGCCAAAACCTACAGAAGTCAATGTTTTGTATCATTAAAAAAAAATTAATTCTACAATAGAGCAAAAAAAAAAGATTTTTTGCCCAAAAAATTATTTTAGGACTCAATTTTGAGGGTATAAATAGGATACTGGTTAAATAAAATTTTTTTTTTTTCAATCTGTTTTACTCAAGCGTTAAAATACGATTTAAAAAAATTTTTCCAAAGAAACGAGCCAGATATGTTGAATAATCTTATTTTTAGGGAGACTATTGACTTAAAGTCGTTATAACTAAGGTTCTATAGCACCTAGAAACAATTGCAAAAAAGTAAATTATAGGTTTTTCACTCTACTTTAATAATTTGTGATGTATTTATGTCCTCATTTCCTTTATACTAATGTTAAAGGAGAAATAAGCGAAAAATTCGGAAAAATTTTGGTTTTGACACAGAAAGCTTTTCATCAATATTTTTCCATGAAAGTACATCACAAGACCTTCAAAATGAGCCCTGGTAGACCTTTGTAACCCCATGCTATTAGGCGATACTTAATTTTAAATGTCGTTTTTTTTAAAGTCGTTTTAGCCCTGTGTGGCGCCGCATCGAAAAATTTCATGCACGTTCAGACATACATTGATATTTATCGCTTATGCGAGCCACCATGTGGTACGTTTTCCAAACGCAATATCTTTTACAATTCTGAACGATCTCCGAGTAGCCCTTATTTGCTTGTAAGAAACGCGCCACGTGCTTGCTTAATCAAGAATTATAATTCATCGATAATAAAACAATCATTTATTCATTTAATATACCCACTGTAAAACCGAGTGTCGGTTAACCTACATAAATATATATTTAAAAAATTCTTAAATAATTAATATTATAACTTTTTTTTATTACCTAATATAGAATGCATCTTTTCTTCGTCCAATTTTTGTTTAGGCTCATTGTTTTGAAACGCTTCTCTCATTGTTCCTGTAACAGAGGACGCTGCAAGCACCTCTTTTGTGAATAGGCGTGACAACGCCTCTCTAAAAAAAATCAGCGTCGAACTGACTGAGCATTTTCTCAATTTTTTTTCGTAGGGGTTTTTGATTTCCTGTTTAATTAAGATAAAAATATACTATTTTATATTTTATCAATTGAGATTTTTTTAATTTTTATGTTATGACGACAGTTTCTAATATATATTATTGAAGACTCTAATGGCTTGTTGTGTATTGTTTAATATTATAGTTCATATTTTGCCCACTATATGAAGTATTTTTATGTACTCACATAGTACAATTTATGGGTCTATTACAAAAACCCCATTATATTGTACTAACGATGGCTCGTAGGAGAGTTTAGAACCGAAACGAAACTTATTTGTTTTATTCTTATAATTGCGTATTAACAGCTTTTTTATAAATAACTATTTGATTTTTTTTCAATTTTTATATGTTAGGACAGTTTAGCTATTAGAGTTTTCATAATGTATATTACAAACTGTCGTTAACATCATTTCATTATTACATTATATGTTGACATTAACCGTAAGTTGGATGTGAAAATAAAATTAAAAGTAAATTTGATGATGTTTCTTTCACAATCAGCGTTAGTGATTGATTTTGCTTTTTGCCAAGAAAGCGCACGAAGTTGATAACTTCAGAGTATAGGAAACGAAAGAATATAGAGGTTACATACTTGTAAGTACAGAGACGAAACATGCCCGTGCTTGCGATATACCCATACAGCACGAAAGGATTCTGAAAGGATTCATGAAAGGATTACAATTTTTTTAAAATCTTTCACTGAAAGAATCCTTTTTATGTTCGAGGTATTATTCTTTTAAAATAACACAATAAAATCATTCATCAAGAATTCACAAAATATTTCAAAATTCTTTCAATGTAAGAATACTGTAAGGATCCATGAAATCTTTTCATAATAATTTATATATCTTTTTCGTAAATCTTTTGTTGAAAAGATTCTATAATAATATTTCATAACAAAATATTTCATTGAATTATTTCTGAGAGAAAATATACCCCAAACATAACATTCTTGCAGAATGCTTTCGTTGAAAGGATTTTTAAAAAAATCATGAGTTCTTTTGGTAATGATTCGTAAATATTTTCAGAAATGTTCTATTGAAAGGATTCTGTAATAATTATTTGAATGACTCATGAAATATTTAATTGTATTCATTCTGAAAAAAATACTACAAACATCGTAATATTACAGTCAATGAGGGCATTCTGAAAATTTTTTTTGAATTCTTTTAAATAAGAATTAATAATCTTTTGGGAGATCATTTGTTGACAGAATTCTGTGGGAATCTTATTCTTTCATATATTGTTTAGAAATCATTCATATATATTGTAACCACATTCTTAATTATAATTATAATATAAAGATAAAAATTAGAACAGAGACAAAATAATGTGTGAAAAAAGTAAGTTTAAATAGATTCTTTAATGAACTTATTGTCTCTCTGGTATTAAAAGCATATGAATGAGAGCATAAGTCTCTTAAAAATATTATAATTTTTATTTATCTTGTACATCGACATGATATAGCAATTGCAAGTGGTACCAACGAGTAGAGTAAAAGTTAACGAGAACCGAACGCGTTTTCATAAGCGCGCAGATATACGCCCATGATATAACGTATACTAACTCACATTTAAGCGCACATGTGATAGTAGTATGTAAATATGTTAATGTATCCCCTCTACTTAGCGGAGTAGGGAGAACAGAGGTACGGCGGCGAGATCGACGATCAGCGAGTTCGAAGTTTGATTGACGTACCGCACTCTTTAGCCAGCCTTCAGCAAATAAAGTTTGAATTAAAATTAAAAGAGAGTAACTTGTTCTTTTTCTTTCGCTTGTTTCTGTAGGTCCGCGAGGAGTTGGGTATAAAATCCCAACTCTACACGGGTAGTAGAAACAACGGGCAAATTTTAATATAATTCTACGTATAATTTTTTTTAGTAGATGTAATTGAATGAATTTGCTATGCATTTAAAGTGAATACTTAAGTCAAGTTTCAATTATAAATGATAGATTAAAAATCACGTTTCTAATTTAGTATAATAAATTATGTTGAGTGAATTAGTAGTGCTTTTGATATTGCTTCCCCGTTGAAAAAATCTAAATGGATTTCCAATTGGTACTCCCATTTGATTTTGTTGAAAATCCATGTTGAAATTCCAATCAATTCTAATTGGAAATTCATAATGGGATTCCAAAGAAAATTTTAGAAATTCAACGTAAATTTATGGACATTTTTTAGCGATTGAAATATTTTTTTTGTATAAAATTCTATTTATGTTTTCATTGCGACTTATAAAAATATCTCGGTTTATTGAGGAAAATAGAACGTGAGAAAGCAGGCCGAATAATCGTCGTTTTAGACCAAATGAAACTATCAGCTTATAAGTTCTAAGCTCTTATATTTTTTACGTGCGCATTTGCTTGCCATTAGAAAGTCAATAGATAGAAAGCGTTTTAGCTGCGCGGCTGTCAATTATTACACGGTTAGAAATATTAACAGACACGTTTGTTAAAAACTATTTACAGACAAAAATGTCTGTTACTTTAACAGATAAATTATCCGTGAAAAATGTAATATACATGTTAAATTGACATACTTGTGTCTGTTGATTTAACAGACATTAAGTAACAGACGAAAAAAGTTAACAGATTACACAAATGTTTTTAACCGTGTAGTACTATTATATAAATGTGTAGATTTGTATTCGATTATAAGCTGCTAGGGGGGTCTCAGGGGAAATCAATATGGCATCACCGGTCCTACTATGTTTCGTTCAATATGTCAAAGAGCAATCATATTGAATGTAGGTTAGTGAAAAAAAAAATGAATCGCGCTTCGACAGCAGCTATACTCATTACAAAATGTCAATCTAAAAAACAAAAGAAAAAATCAATAGAACTAAAATTTAATTTACAAAGTATAGAAAAAAACATTAATATTTTCAACTAATAAGTTATAGTTCCTCATACAGCCTACTTCGGACATGAAATCATCTATGTCCTTTGGCCGTTTATTCAGGTGGAATCTGAATTTCGAACAATGTTTGCCACTTGAACAGAAATCTATCTCGGCAATTTGAACTCAAGCAAAAAACATTGTTCTCGATTCATATTCCACCTTAATATGGCCGAAGGACATTTATAACTAATATATATATAAGTCATCCATTTTCAACGAATGACCCCCCACAATCCTAAATTGGTGTGATCCCTTAAAGGTCTATAGGTGGTCAATCGAAAGGTCTTCAAGTCTACTTTCAAAATCCGAGCAGTGATTTCATGAAAATATCGTAGCCGTTCAAATATGTCTGCCAAAAGCACGTGACCTGCACTTTCTTATTACTGAAATTATTATAAAAGGAGAATTATGAACTCTATTGAGGTCTGCAACATCTCAAATAAAAGGTTTTGAACTCTACTTTGAAATCCCATATGGTAAAAATTTTTATGTTCTGAGTAAAATATAATATGGCGGCCAGAAACCACGTGACAAGTGTCGAACAATAAAAAATCAATCGATTTTTACTAAATTTAGTGCTGGAAAGTTTTTTGGGTCGCTGATTACGAATTTGAGATAAAGTTTATAAAATTCAACATGGCGGATCTAATATGGTGGAAAAAATTTATAAAAATAAAGCTATTTTCACTAAATTTAGTATAAAACGGTTTTTGGGGATCTAAGATGACGGTTAATTTTTGTCAATTTTGTCTGTCATCTTGGAATAGTTATTTTGAACTACTAATTTAAGCTCGTTTTCATAAGCAGCGATCCCAAAAATCTGTATACTATATTTGGTGGAAATCAATTGATTTTAAAAAATTTAGCCCACCATATTGGATCTTCCATCTTGAATTTAGTAAATATGACTCGATTTTTGACTGGTGAAAATGCATGGGTTCCTAATTTAGTTGGAATCGGTTGATTATAGAAATTTGCAGCTACCATTGTCGATTACTTATATGCATGTGTGCACAAATCTTACGGGATTGAAAATCCGGATAATTTTGTTGAAAATGCTAAAATATATTCTCCTAAGCGTATTAATTAACACTTGTTATGGATGCAATGTAATACTATAAGCCGTTTTCGTGTAATAGAGGTGGCAACATTGCAGTTTATTGTATAAACACGTTGCTGATATTACCCATTCTCCGCGTAACCCAGGATCAACGACATGGACGTGATGGGAAACTGATCCCTTGTGTGTGCGTGTGCGTGTACCTGAATATGTATGTATGTATGTGTGCACGTGTGTGTTTATTTTTTTAAACTTTTTTCACAATTTTTAAATTATTTGAATCTTTTTTTCAATTTTTTCAAATTTGTAAGTACAATCTGCAAAGATACCAAGACTTCAATACATTCAACTGCGGTCATCTTTGTCTAAAATTCTTAAGCAGAGCTCTTAGTATATAAAAACATAGGTGTGTGAATATTAACTTATTATAGGTTGAACAGTCATCATGGAAGAATCGCTGACGTTAAGTCTTTCGGATACGTCATCCACACTTGAGGCACAATATTTTCCACCTATTGAACTTTCTCCCGATAAAAATTATGGTCTTGGTTTAATTGCTTTCATGACCTTCAATTCAATACCTAATATTGATAAGGGTAGCAATCTATTCCATGTTGGTAAAGAAGAAATTACTTTACCAACAGGTAGTCACGAGATCGAGAACATAGGGAATTATCTTAGCAAGACGCTCGCAAGCAAAAATATCTCAATCAATATAAGACCTAACAATAATACTCTCCGCAGCGAAATGAAATGCAATCGGCCTATTGATTTTCGATCAAAAAATTCCATAAGACCTCTATTAGGGTTTGCTAAAAGTCTTCTAGAAGCAGACGTCACTCACAGATCGGATTTACCAGTAGCCATCTTAAAGGTCAACGCTCTACGAATAGAGTATGATATCACCTGCGCTGGGTATATAAACGGTCAACGAGTGCACACAATACACGAGTTCTTCTCAGCAGTACCACCAGGATATGAGATCATCGAAGTTCCTTCACCAGTCATTTACCTTCCGATAGTGGTCAAGAGCATAGATCACATTCAAGTGCGCATAGTCGATCAAGACGGACAACTTGTTAATTTTCGAGGAGAAATTATTAGCGTCAGATTACATCTTAAACAAGCGTATTGAGAATTGTATTTAATCCTTAAGTTGGAAAAGGCTATATAAGCAGATCAAGATGGAGATTGACCATCAGTCGGCCAAGAGCAGACTAAGCGTTAACACGGCAGAACAAACAGTTTCTAAGGAGTCTTGGCCTTCGTGTCATCCCTGGTGGAAAATAACTTGTTTATTGTTTTGTTGTTTACAGAAAAATGGAAAAAATACTAAGCATGAAGTCAGCTGTAAAGTATGACGAATCAATTGAGCATTACGAGTTACACACTCATCAACCATACTCAGCATTCAACTTCAACAATAGCGATGAGATTCGTATAGCCATTCAAGATCAAAATTTGTATCTTCTACAATCACGCAGTTCGCTACATATTTGTGGCAGACTAGTGAAAGCCGATGGAACTGCTGTAACTAATACTTAATTAGTCAACAACGCCATCTGTCATATGCTATGAGGAAATACGTTACGAGATCAACGCAGTAGAAATTGATAAGTGTAAGAATGTAAGTTTGACTACTCTAATGAAAGGTTGGGTCTTGCTCAATCCCAGTCAAAATTTGATTATTGAAAACGCAGAATAGCTCGATGTCGAAGAAACACAGCAGTTGACTAACAATGCAAGTTACTTCGATGTTTCGATTCCTCTAGCTATGATTCTCGGCTTCGCTGAAGATTATCGTAAAATTTTAATCAACGTGAAACACGAGCTCATTCTAACGAGATCCAGAAATGATTTAAACGCTGTCGTACAGACAGCCCCAGACCCTACTCGAGCTAACGCGTTTGAGAATTTCAAGATTGAATTGACTAGAATAGAATGGCTCATGCCTTACGTAGTGGTATCAAGTGCGTACAAGATTCAACTATTAAATCATGTTGAAAAGGATAAACCAATCGATATGAGTTTTCGCAGTTGGGAGTTGTACGAGTATTCACTACTCCTCACAACATCTATGCATGTTTGGACCGTCAAAACTTTTAATCAGATGGAAAAGCCGCGATTCGTTATACTAGGTTTTCAAACGAATCGAAAAAGTCAGGGAACTATCAACGCGAGTCGCTTCGATCATTGCAATATCAGTAATGTGAAGCTGTTTCTCAATTTTCAATACTATCCATACGGAAATCTTAATTTAGATATCTCTCATAATCAATACGCAATGCTGTAAGATATGTACGCCAACTTTCTAAGTGCTATTTATTTTAAAGATATTGAGCCTATTCTAAAAAAGCAACATTTTATCGAGTACTTACCTTTAATCTTGATCGATTATTCTAAACAAAACGAATCGTTAAAGAGTGCCCCTGTGGACGTTCGACTGGAAGAGTCTCTTATTCAGCATGGAGTACTTGGTAGATATGCAAGGCTTCAAACAGCCAGGTAATGACCATATTCTCAAAGAGTTGGCTATAGTTTCTCTCAAAAATGATTCCAACCCTGTTGTATTCTTATTCGAGAAGCCTTATCCTTGGCGTCGGCTATCGGATAAGTATAAGAGAGAAAACATATGGTTAGAAGAGCATTACCATAGACTATCTTGAGATTCAGAAAATATTCCCTACACAGATGTAGTAAAATTACTCAGAGAGGCATTGCATGATGCTAGTAAAGTCTTGGTTATGAACTCTATCAAGAAAGTATGGTTAGATCGCTTAAAGTTCAAAGTTCATGATATAGCAGAAATGGGTTTTCCACCGTTAGACAAGATCAAACTTGTCACGGTTTGCCCGCATCATAATGGAGCATACAGAGGTAGTTGCGCTCTTCACATAAGACTCATGAAAAAATTTCTCACTGAGAGTACTTCCGAGAAAATAGAGTGTGAATAATTATAAATAGCAGGTGCTTTCCGATTTCACATTCATTACAAAATGGGACAAGCTTCAACAAGCGTGGGAGGGGGCAACTCGTCAAATTCCTCAGATCAAAATTCAGATCAAAATTGTTCAGAGTATACACCCCTTTTTCGTAACAGACGAAAGAAAGATGTAAACTGGAAAGAATATGTAGATGAAAAATATTCTAGTATGAACCAATCATCTTCTAAAACTCCCTCATCGAATATTAAATATAGAAAATTATAATGTAAAAATTATAATATGAATTATAATATTTAAAATATTAGATAGGTCCCTATCGCATACTGCTCATACACGCGTGAAATCTGCGTGAGCCAGAAATCCCGGGTTTTTAGAAAACCTCATAGCATTAATGGCACAGTGAGCCAGAACAGACATAGCAGTTCTGGCTCACTGTGCCAGGATCCTCATAGCATTTCTGGCTTACTGTGCCAGAACTCTCATAGTTTATCTACTAACATTATTAAAAACGCAGTTATTACAACAGAGACCTAGTACGCATGACAATTCAATTGCCGTTTTAGATTCTTACTTTCCTTATATATCAAACGAAAGACACTCCAAGTGCTTGCAAGAGTAACAGAGTAAGCCCTAAGAAAAAATAAAAGAACGTGAGAATCAACAATCGCTATCAAGCGGATAAATTATAAATTAACGATGAAAGTATTTCTAAATAATTCTGTCACGTTCTACGTATTATTTCCTTAAGTCCTTTCAAAGTCCTTTCAACAAGGATTCATGTAATATTCCATATTTTAACTTTTGTTTCCTTTCTGGAAATAATTTTGTAATAACTTTGTGATCTTATTCTATATTATTTCATAAATGCTTTTTTAAATATCTTATAAAGTTATTTCTAAATCATTTCAACGTATTATTTTATAAAATATTTCAGGAAATTATTTAAAATTTATTTCATGCTCTGTGGGTTTCTAAGCTGTATTGTGATCCAAATTGCGGAAATATTAATGGAATATTTCTTGTTTTCTTTTGAGAAGTCGTTTCAAAATATGTAATAACTTTTATTTTTATTATAAGTTATTACATGAATACTAAAATAGTTCTTGTTTTCTTTCAAGAAGTCCTTTCTGATTCCTTTCAGTGACGATTCATGTAATAACTTTTATTCTGATCATCAGTTACATCAGTTGTATAAGATTTAAGGTATAGTTAGCACACATTTACCTATACCCTAAAAGAGTCAAGTGTATGTTTGTTTATCATAATGTAATCAAATGCTTATCGATTATTCTTCCCACATGGCATAAAATATTTCAGAAAAATATTTCATAATATATTTCATATATCATTCCGAAAGATTATTTTGGATTATTACATGATATATTAAGGAAATCTTTCATAAATATTTATAAAATATTTCTAAAAATATATCGTGAAAAATTCATAAAGATTTTTTGGATGATTTCTGAAATATTTCCTAAATATCTCATAAAATATTTTATAAAAGATTCCGTAAATAAACCATGCATTATTTCATGAAATATTTTCTAAATATTTCTATAATATTTCTTGAAAGATTATTAAAGATACAGAAATCTTTCTTGAAAGATTTATGAAATATTTCCTAAAGATTTCACAAAATGTTTCATGAAAGATTTCAAAAATATATCATGTATTACTTCATGAAATATTTTATGAATATTTCTAAAAATTTTATGAAATATTATTGAAGATACTAAAGTATTTTTTAAAAGATTTATGAAATATTTCCTAAATATCTCATATTATATTAAAGTGAAACCACTTTTTTCTCCGTTTCTCCGGTTCTCCGCATTTTTTAAATGTGTCTAATCTTTTGGTAATAAATGTAGCAATTTTTTATTGGGTCTTATATAATTAGTACTCATTAGTCATAAGCTTCTTTTTGGGCCATATTATTTTGGGTCTTATATTATTTTGGGCCCTTTTTTTTCATTCTTATATTTTCTTGGGATCTTTCTTTTTCGAGTCTTATTTTTTTAGGTCTTATATTTTTTTGAGTCCAATATTTTTTTGGGCTTGAAATTTTTTTGGGCCTTATATTTTCTTGCGCCCTATATTTATTTAGACTCAATATTTTTTTGGTCTCTATATTTTTTGGGCTTTTTATTTTCTCAAGCCTTATATTTTCTTGGGCCTTATTTTTTTCAAGTCTATTATCTTTTTGAAAAATATTTTTCAAGTCTATTATCTTTTTGAAAAATATTATTTTTGGCCCAATATTTTTTTGATTCCTACATTATTTTGGTCTATATGCTTTCCAACGTAGCGTTTCATCCAAGCCTGTATACTTTTACATTGGAATCTTCAGTGGAGCGTATTTTTATAATGTTTTATACAGGCTCTGCTCTAGATGCTTCAATATTTTTTTTTATTTCAAATGCAATGTTTTAACATCTTATTCTTACACTAGACATTGCAAATCTAATAGCGTATCCCCATATGCAGTCTATGATACAGCGCATCTCCATATGCAGCTGATTTAATAGCTATAACAGCACATCCTCATGTGTAGCCGATTAAAAAGCGCATCCCAATATGCAGCCGTTCAAACAGCGCATTCCAATGTGCAGCCGATTCAACAGCGCATCCCAATATGTAGCCGATTCAACAGCGCATCCCAGTATGCAGCCGATTCAACAGCGCCTCGCCATATGCAGCCAACTCAACAGCGCTTCCCCATATCCAGCGATTTAACAGCGCATCTCAATATGTAGCCGATTCAACAGCGCATTCCTTTATCTAGTCGATTTAATAGCGTATCCTCGTATGCAGCCGATATTTTGAAAGCGTCAGTTGATATATATATATATATATATATATTTTAGTTGATATCATATTTTTTATTATATTTCGAGTACTATTACACAATCTAAAACATAAATATAAACAACATCTCTTGACATATTCTTTACAATATCTCTTTATAAACAATGTTTTTTGTATATATTGTGTTCTGATCATTCTTATTTTCTCCGTTGACAATAACGTATTCACCTGAAAATAATTTTAAATAATTTTTTAATTTCGTCCTTGAAAGAGCAACATATAATTGCCCATGACTGAAAACTAGTGACGGCAAATAAACACCAACTTTTTCATAAGATTGTCTTTGTGATTTATTAATAGTCATTGCAAATCCTAATCTAATAGGAAACTGTTTTCGTTGCATATTGTCCTATACCTGTCCAAGCTACACATAAATAATGTCTGGTATGATATTTAAAATAAGCTATTAAAAGGTTAAGTAAATAACTTTTTCCATTTCCACCTGGTCCATCTATAAAAATATATTTTTCTTTACTTTGGTTGTTTAAACTTTTTAGTGTAGAGTTGAATATTTATCTTTGTTTATTATTTAGAAAATTTATTTTTATTTCTAATTCATTAGAAATATAATTATTATGATTTAAAATTGTTTCATCATTATCTTCTTCTGTAAATGTGTTTATGTTAGGTAAATTAAAATCGTTTAATGAAAATCCATTAAATTGTAAATTATTTTTAATAACATTCAATGCCGAATTTTCACTTACATTTTTTTCGTATTTAGGGTGGTAAAATTTATCTTTATATTTTTCATATAAATCTCGTGCATTTATAGGATTATGGAAAACGCAAATAAAAGAAAATAATTCACAAAGAGCATAAGAGAATTCTGTTGAAGATGCTTCTTCCAAACATCTATCCCATTCTTCATCTTCATTAATTAATTGTTTTGCCTTAGCTACCTCATATAACGAATTGTATATCACATCATCAACAATACGCAAAGCTTCAAAAGACGTGGCTCCGTTAACATGTGATAGTAATAACCTAATAGAATAACGTTCTCTATCTTTCGGACTTACTAAGTACATTCTACTGACTAGGAGAGTGTCACACCTCCGGATCACGGATTTTGCTCAAACTTCGGGATAAGTTTTCAGATGATAAAATATGAAAAAAGCTAAAGTTATAGTCATAAATACTCAATATTTCCCTAGTTACAGGCAATTAAAGAAAATCACTAAAAAAGTTACTAGATTTTTAAACGCATATAGTTCTACAGCGTCGATAGCTACGAGCTTGAAACTGTTTTTGAATGGAAGCTGAGCTCAAATCCTTTCGAATTAGTAGTTATAGCATGTAAAAATATTATTTTTTCCCAAAGTTAGAGCATGATAAACATTGGACCTGATTTTTCTTTTAAAAACATTAATTAATAATAAAAGCTGAAATTAGGTCCAATCCTCATTACGCCCTAACTTTGGGGAAAAATAATATTTTTATATGCTGTAACTACTGTTTCGAAAGGATTTGAGCTCAGCTTTAATTTGAAAAAAGTTTCAAGCTCGTAGCTATCGACGCTGAAGAACTATATGCGTTTAAAAATCTAGTAACTTTTTTTGTGATTTTCTTTAATTGTCTGTAACTAGGGAAATATTGAGTATTTATGACTATAACTTTAGCTTTTTCCATATTTTATCATCTAAAAACTTATCCCGAAGTTTAAGCAAAATCCGTGATCCGGAGGTGTGACACTCTCCTAGTGAGTATTGGTTTTCTTTTCTTTTCTTTTATTTCACTTTTTCAGTTTTTCATCAAATGTATAAAAATTTGGTATTTCTGAATACAAGTAATTTCCTGCTTCAAAATCTCCTCTATTTAATTCAAAATATGCTGTTAATGTTGTTCCCACATTTTTTTGCATGATCATTTCTTCTTTTCCTTCTTTAAAAAATACGTTTCGTTGATTTTCTTCATGAACGCTTAGACGTTTTATAGTATGTGAAATAACATGTAAAGGATATTCTAATGATCTGTGCATTGCTTTAGGTGAACATAAATATCATGTATTAATGTATTGTTGGATTTCGTCATATTCATATTCAACATTTTCACTATTGTCATTTTAAAAAGTGTCTTTATTTTTTGATTGAAAATCAACATTTACTTGATGTATTTTAACGTATGCACAATCATCACCTTTATAATAGTATTTGAATAAATATTTGATGCACTATACAGTGGAACAAACTTCTACGTTTATGTGTGCATTAAATTTCAATAATAAATAAGGATTATGAGGGACAACAAATCCATTATCTGCAATCATTTCTGTAAATTTATTTATTTAAAAATAATTTTGACGCCATAATTTTTGCGTTTGTATAGTGAATGCCCGTTTGATTCAAATGTTGTTGTATTATTAAATTTTTTGGAAAATTTTTCGTACATTGTTTCGTATTTTTATCCATACACGGACAATTTATATTTTGCATACCACAGGGACCCTGTATCATGAATTGTTTAACAATACTGTACAATTTTACATAAATATCTATATTTGGGATTTCTGCACTTATTATTTTATTAACCTTTTCGGAAACGTCAAATTTATCATTTTTATCTAAGGATAACAACATATGCATATGCGGTAATCCTTGTTTTTGAAATTCTATTACATAACTATATGCAATACATTTTTCTAATATTCCCTTTTTCATTACTAAATTTTTTAATTCTTCTACTTTTTGATAATATACTTTTGTTATAATATCTGGTCTATCTATTGCATTTTTATAAATTTCCAAGTTTTCAGTTATTTCTTTCCAATGTGGGTTACAGGGAATAGTTACAAAAAGGTCAGGTTTACCATGATAATTTACAAGTGTCATTAAATCAATGTAATTTTGTTTTAAAAATCGTGGACTTTCTGTAAAGTTTGATAATAATATTACCATTTTTTCAATTTTTGAAAAATCTAATTCTATTTTATTATGTAAATAATCCATAACACCTTTGTACAAATCATTTTTTAATACGCTTTGGTTTTTTCGTATGAAATATAATCTGGAGGTTTCAACTTTTGAAAACGCATCAACAATGAATTGTTGAGATAATTTTCCTAAATTAAGAAATGGATTAAATCCATTTCTAACACTAAATCTATAGGTATAAAATTGCAAATTTTTAATATTAGATTTTCCAAGTTTATTTTTCATATTTGATATACATCCAAAACCACCGTTAGGATAAACAAGCGGATATGTCATAGGATCTGTATATTTGCTTACTGTCAGTATACTAATTGGCTTATCATACTCACTAGGAGAGTATCAGACCTCCGGATCACGGATTTTGCTTGAACTTTGGGATAAGTTTTCAGATGTCAAAATATGAAAGGAAACAAAATTTTAGACCCCAACGCTCAATATTTCCCTAGTTACAGGCAATTAAAGAAAATCACTAAAAAAATTACTAAATTTTCAAACGCATATAGTTCCTTAGCATTGATAGCTAGGAGCTTGAACCTTTTTTTAAATGGAAGCTGAGCTCAAATCCTTTCGAAATAGTAGTTATAGCATGTCAAAATATTATTTTTTCCCAAAGTTATAGCGTGATAAACATTTGTCCTGATTTTTCTTTTTAAAACATTAATTAATAACAAAAGCTGAAAATGGGTCTAATGTTTATCACGCTATAACTTTGGGAAAAAATAATATTTTGACATGCTATAACTACTATTTCGAAAGGATTTGAGCTCAGCTTTCATTTAAAAAAAGTTTCAAGCTCCTAGCTATCAATGCTAAGGAACTATATGCGTTTGAAAATTTAGTAACTTTTTTAGTGATTTTCTTTAATTGCCTGTAACTAGGGAAATATTAAGCGTTGGGGTCTAAAATTTTGTTTCCTTTCATATTTTGACATCTGAAAACTTATCCCAACGTTTAAGCAAAATCCGTGATCCGGAGGTCTGATACTCTCCTAGTCAGAGCAAATGACAATATCACGTTTAATAGGAGGAAGATCGTCTTCTCCAACATATACTATTGCAACTTCATTACAGGTAGGTAGATTATATCTATTTTCATCCAAATTATTATTGCGGACAATAGACATAGTAACAGTGCTTAGAGGACAATAGATTTTTGCACATCATTGTAGTTCTTCTTCCCCAACTTCATGCATCATTTTATAGGCTTTAGCATGAGGGTTAATATCTCTTATTAAGTTATCTTAATGTTTTAATAATGTTAAATTTATATTAAACTTATGCCGTTCAATCGTTGCCATTTCATTGTGTAAAATATATAATTGTCCATATTTACATGCTTCATCTTTATTAGGATGTAACGCATATACATTATGGTAAATTTGTCCACATATTCTAATAACTTGTAGTCCTTTACCAGGCAATGTATCAAAATTGGCACCAAAACATGCGAACGCTAAAGCATTATTGTACAACCTAACATTTCGTCGAAAATCAATGCTTTCTTCCGTTAATTTAGTTGCTAAAAACATTAATTGTTCCGGGTAAGGTGGATTTTCTAACAATTCTATTTTACCCTTATGATAACAATCGAAGAAATCATTACTTATAGTATATTTGATAGCAAAATGTGGCGCGTCACAATAAACACATGTATTCGTCATGGAACCAATGTAATTTTCAGATATGAGATTTCCATCGAAATATATATTTGCTATACAACCAATCACTTTCGAATTAATTTTTTCAGTTAATATTTTTTCATTTAATTTCTTTAATTTTTTTCTACTTTGCCCTATATTGTTTTATCAATAACTTCATTCAATACAATATTATGATTGTTATTATGATTATTATTATAATTTTCATTATAATTATTGTTTGTTTGAACTCTTTATTGAAAGAAAGTAAGTACAGTGGAGAATACAAAACT
Organism: Anastatus disparis; assembly: GCA_017163975.1. Classification (NCBI taxonomy): domain Eukaryota; kingdom Metazoa; phylum Arthropoda; class Insecta; order Hymenoptera; family Eupelmidae; genus Anastatus; species Anastatus disparis. The sequence continues at coordinate 337,843 of JAFFSR010000084.1, read as the reverse complement.
AAATTCTAATTGGTCCTGTGATTACAGATTTCTTGAAGAGTGCTCAGCAACACAACCGGACGCTTGGACGCCGTGTTAAAGACTGACTCGCTGGCGAGAGCGTCACGAGAATATATAGCCGTGCGCTGAGGAGTGGGGAGGCCACGCGCTCCAATCCCCCTAAGCGGAGTCGTGCGAACAATTATTGTCTTCAATTTTTAATCGTTTACACTTGATAAATAACATCTTCAATTGATAAGAATTATATTTATGTTTTCGCTTTTTTCCATCTATTGGTTTATTTATTGTAGTATTATTATTAACATGTTTATGGTCATCAATTTCTATTTGTTTACACCTTGAGCGTGATTCTTTTAATTGGTAACAATCATTTTTTACTTGTGTTTTTTAAATAATATTGGCATTTCTCAATTGTTTATTTTTAATTTGTACCATTCTCTCATATTCATTATATTGTTCAGTAATAATTTTCTATAAGTCTCTTTGCGTAATTTTTCTATTTCATGCAATTTTTTCAATTTATTAGTATCTCTATTTTCAATTGATTTCAATTTTTATATCTTAATATTTTCAATTTTTTTATATTTATTTGGTTGTTTTTCTTTGATTTTTATATAATCTTCTTTCTTACGCAAAACTTCATTCTCATGTATTTGTACCAATTAATCAATTTTCATTTTTTCCTTGAATTTCAATTTTGTTATCTTAATATTTTCTAATTTTCCTTCATATTTTTTTAGTTGTTTTTCTTTAAATTTTATATGAGCTTCTTTCTTGCGTAAAGCCTCATTCGCACGTATTTGTTCCAATTTATCAGTACTCATTGTTTCCTTGAATTGCTATTTTGTTATCTTAGTATTTTCTAATTTCTGTTTATATTTATTTGGTTGTCCTTTTTTCATTTTCATATAAGCTTTTTTCTTACGTGAAATTTCTTGAACACGTCTTAGTTCTAATTTATCATTACTTTTTTGTTTCTCGCATTTTCATAATAATGTCTTTTTCTGAAATTTTTTCATATTTATGTGATTCTTCTGTTACCATTTTCCTATTAACGGGATGTCGGAGCTGCATCATTTAAGTTTTGCTTTTTTTATTTTATCAATATCTTTTTAAATTCATAAATTAAACAAATACAATGACTTGTCCGTACTAAAGCTATACTGACACAATAATTTTTGTCAAAATAAAAAATCATTTAGACTTGTTATTTTTCTATGAGCTTGGATTGGAAATTAGATATCAAACTTGATAAACCTAACCTTAAAATATGATCCATTGAAAATTTTATTATAACTTTATATGTCTAATAGTTTGGTGTATTTCTTGAGTTGTCCGCACTAGTGTATAATCTTACAAATTTTTACTTTGTAGCAAAAAAACTCGATTAAACGCATCGTTTATTCATAAGTTAGGATTGGGAATATTATTAGAAGGCGGGCAGCTTCGTCATGCTCTTAAGTCCTGTTACAAATAAAGTTTCTTTTTCATCTATTTCTTTTGATTCTTTTTTTTCTTCATTTAATTTAATCTCAACTGTCCTAATTTTATTATCGTCATAATTTAAGTGGATGTCATCGATTCCCATTATATCATTATCTGGTTTTACAAAATTTCTATCTGAAATGTCATTGTCAATTTCCATCAAAATTGTTTCATGATTCAAATTCTCTTGTTTACGATACGTTTACATGATCTTTTTTTGTTCTGCCAATAAATGCATTTGTGAGTTTTTTTCTAGTATTTCAAGCTCGGCAAAATCTAAATTAAATGGTATTTGATTAAGACCTTGCTCATGACAAAAACTCCTTTTTATCATATTCGCTGGATTATCGTAATTGATTTTTGCATTATTATAATTTTGTAAAACTGAAAACATTTTTATTCGTTGCGTTTTAAAAATTATTTATAAGCGTAATCGCATTTGAGAAACATTATATCTTAAACAACATGGACCTAAATTATAAAGTACTGCAACAGCAAAAACAATTGCAAAAACGCTACAATCATAATTATTTGTTTGTGATTGTACTGTTTCGAATACTATGCTTAATTCTGATTTGTTTGGAAATAATCTGTTTATATAAATCTTATACTCATCTTGTGGATATATAAGATTTAAACTGTTATATATATGAATTACCTTATTATTATAATACACGCGAATCCGGTGACCCTTTTCTAAATTTCCGGTAAATAATAACTGTATATATTCTCCATCAATCAGTACTGAATTAACATATTGTGGTTTTTGAATAAGTGCAGTTAATTGCATGTTGAATGAGGTGCACTGGTTTTAAACGTTATTAAATTCAAATATATGAATATCAGTTAACATGAAAGCAATTCCATTACACAATCCCTGTCCTTTAACAATCAATTTATCTTTCTCAGTCAAAACCATTATTGAAAATGAAAATTTTTTTAAGAATTTTCATTCATTTTTAATGAACTTTTTCCAAAAATATTTATAAAAGAATTGCTTTTATATTAACTGATTTCATTTACTGCCTTTTTACTTTAAAAGCTGAGAAATTAAAGGAATTATGAAAAATGCTATGAATTATTTGTTATATGATAAATAAATAATAATAAAATTTGTAAAAATAGTATAACGATGAAAAATGATTATTTTCGGCAATGATTTATATATATATATATATATATATATATAGGTCAATCCACGTCAAACAGATAATAGCTCTGTCCAAAATTGTAGATCACCAAAAAAATCGTATATAGGCTCAAAATTTTCGCCTTACACTCTACTTTTTTTGCAATGTGTCGATTTTGGAAAATCCAAAATGGCGGCTCCAATATGGCAGCTCAAACCTAGAAATTTCATTTAAAATTTTCGAAAATTGATTCTAATTTATTCAAATCAGATCATACATATTTTTTTTACATCAGAAATCAATTCAGCGTTCAATTTTGCATAGGAATATAGTATTGCACTTAAGGTAAAAAAAATTTACAATGTCATCGGAAGGTCATATCGGGAAATAATAGTTATTTCTCGAATTACTCATTGATCAATGTTGATTAGTGAGGAAATAAAGATACTGATAGATAACTCGAGTCACTGAATTCAAATCTGATGTCCGCTTGACCCTACAAAATCTCCATGAAGGTCATTTGAAGATCAAATCGCGAATATCTTTTATCATTTGATAATATTAGGACACCTTCAAGTTTTACGTGTCACTGAATCCGAATCCGGGGTCTGTTGGAGTGTCAAACGACGTAATTACGTAAAAATTAACTAAATATTGACTACCAGAAAATTTTTGTTCCCCAAGAAACCACAGTTTAAAACGAATTTTTCTGTAATTACGTCGTTTGATACTCCAACAGGCTTCGGATTCGGATCCAGCATCACGTGAAACTCATAGGTAACTCAATCTTATCAAATAATAAAAGATATTCGCGATTTGACCTTCAAATGACCTTGATGGAGACTGGTAGGGTTAGGCGGATATCAGATTTGGATTCAGTGACTCGAGTTACCTATCAGTATCTTCATTTTCTTACTAATCAACGTTTATCAATAATCAATTCGAGAAATAACTATTGTATCGCGATATGACCTTCAGATGATATTGTAAAATTTTTTTACCTTGAGTGCAATACTATATTCCCATGTAAAATCGAACGCTAAATTGATTTCTGATATAAAAAATTTGTAGAATCAGATTTGAATGAATTAAAATCAATTTTTAAGAATTTTTTATGAAATTTCTAGGTTTGAGTCGCCATATTAAGGCCGCCATTTCGGATTTTTCAAAATCGCCACATTGCAAAAGAAAGTAAAGAGTAAGACGAAAATTTTGAGCCCATATACGAATTTTTTAGTGATCTACAATTTTGGACAGAGCCATTATCCGTTTGACGTGGATTGACACATATATATATATATATATATATATATATATATATATATATATATATATATATATATATATATATATATATATATATGGGACATTTTACACCAACTGGGAGAGCAAAAAAATAAAAATCGCTGAAACTCTCAGAATATATTCTGTCTGTTACTCAAAATGTGTAAAAAAATTTTCAAGGATTTAGATTGGATGGATCAAGAGCCATAGATCCTTGAAATTTGGAAATTTTTTAAAATTTTTGGAAAAATACCAACTTTATGATTTTTTTTCTGAAAATCTTGATGTTTTAGACAGAAATTCATAAGAATTCTTCTTGTTTTAAATAAAGAGGAGAGTTGGCATTATTTTTTACAGAGCTTAATTTTGAAGTTTTCTATTAGTTGTTACATGTATTACATGGTAATTGAAATTACTCATTGTTTGCTACTTCAGAAATTGCTTTTCGAGGACTTACTTCCTTCTATTTTTTATCAACTTAAAAATAAATTTTTGACTGTGTAAGAAAGAGCCACCAATAAGGAGTTATAACAGTTCAAAATATATATTTTCATGTCTAATTTATTTTCAATATAAAAATTAATCATACATGATAATATACATTTATATTCAATATGAAAAATAAATCATACATGAAAGTATATATTTTAAACTGTTTTAACTCCTTATTGATGGCTCTGACTTACATGATCAAAAATTTATTTTAAAGTTCATGTAAAATAGAGGAAAATAAGCCTGCGAAAAGAAATTTCTGAAGTGGGGAACAATGAGTAATTTCAATTACCATGTAATACATATAAGAACCAATAGAAAACTTCAAAATTCAGGTCTGTAAAGAATCATGCTAACTCTGCTCTCCTTCAACAACAAGAAGTATTCTCATGAATTTCTCTCTAAAATATCAGGATTTTCAGGAAAAAAAATGATCAAATTGGGACTTTTCCAAAAATTTTGAAAAATTTCCAAATTACAAGGATCTATGTCTCTGAATCTAAATCGTTGAAAATTTTTTCACACATTTTGAGTAACAGACAGGATATATTCTCAGAGTTTCAGAGATTTTTATTTTTCTGCTCTTCAAGTTGGTTTAAAATTTCCCATATATATATATATATATATATATATATATATATTTATTCATTAAAAAAAGTTTTTTATAAAAAGAACTAAAATCAAAATTGTTTCAAGTTATTTTTAATAATTGTATTCTTCAATTTATTTAAAGTTATTTATGGATATTTGCAGTATCTACATTTAAATAATGAATAAATGATAATAAACAACCCACACGGCATGAAATATTTATGGAAGCTTCCTGGAACATTGGCAGCAAAGATTTGAAATATTTTAGGAATCTTCCATGGAATATTCCTGTAATATTCGTATGTCTTTGATTCTTCCTACATTGGAATATTCCATGGAATATTGCTAGAAGATTCTAAAAATATTTCATTGGAAGATCTAGGACATCTCAGATCTTTTATTAAAATATTTCAGGAATCTTGCAGGAATATTTCATGAAATATTCCGTTGGAACATTCATTGAAAATTTCCGGAATATTGGAACGAAAGATTTGAAACATTTCATGAACCTTTCATGGAATATGCACAAAAGATTTAAAGAATCTGCCGTGAAATATTCCTGTGATATTCATATGTCCTTGATTCTTCCTACATTGGAATATTCCATGGAATACTCTTGAGAGATTTCAAGAATATAAAATTTACTGGAAGATTACTGTAATCTTTGCGTTTAATATTTCGTGGAATATTTACGGAAGATTTATGTAATATTCCGCTGTACGATTTAAAAGTTTTTAAGAATCTTCCAGTGAAATGTTTGTGGAATCTTTCTGAAATCTTTAATGAAATATTCCACTAGAAGATTACTTAAATCTTTTTGTGGAATATTTCGTTCACTATTTATGGAAGATTTATGTTATATTCCACTGTACGATTTGAAAGTTTTTTGGAATCCTCCAATGAAATGTTTATGGAATCTTTCTGAAATCTTTCATAAAACATTCCACTGGAAGGTTACTTAAATATTTCTGTGGAACATTTCGTGGAATATTTATGGAAGATTTATGTAATGTTCCGCTGTACGATTTTAATGTTTATCGGAATCTTCCTGAAATCTTTCATGAAATATTTCATCGAAAGATTACTTTAATCTTTCTGTGAAATGTTTCGTGGAATATTTATGGAAGATTTATCTAATATTTCGCTGTACCATTTTAAAGTTTTTTGAAATCTTCCAGTGAAATGTTTATGGAATCTTTCTGAAATCTTTTATAAAATATTCCAGTGGAAGATTACTTAAATCTTTCTGTGGAATATTTAGTTGACTAGTTCTGAAAGATTTAAGTAATAATCCGCTGCACTGAGAAAAAAACATAGTTGGCTTTATTGCGTTCTCTAGTAACGATAACCATGTTACTCTAGTATTCAATATATAGTCAAATTAACCGTTTATATTAGTAGCATTTACTAGACTGAACGTAGTAGGAATTTCTACAGTCTTTATTAGTATTTTATTTACTTTTTTCAAGATATACTAACCGAAGTTTTAAGACTTTAAAGTCTCGTTTTGAGTCTTCTAGGCTTTTATTATAATTGAATTTTCTTATTTCATCTACTTTCGTTTGTAGATTATAACAATATGCAAATTAATAGTATAATTTATTATATAGATTTTGAGGTTAAGATCTATTCATCATGTGCTACTGGATGCCAACCAGAGAATCTAGTTGTATTTACTATGTTACCGTAATCAACGAGAGAAACAGTACATTGGTTAAGCTCATCGGTCTTAACGTAGTAAAGCCAACTATGTTTTTTTCTCAGTGTGTACGATTTTAAAGTTTATCGGAATCTTTCAGCGAAATGTTTATGGAATCTTTCTGGAATCTTCCATGAAATATTTTACTGGAATATTCATAAACATTACATGGAATATTTTATGAAATATTTCAGAAATCTTTCGTGAATATTACATGGAATATTTCGAAAAAGTTTTCGAACATTCCTTTGAAATATTCCTGAAATATTCCTGAAAGCTTTCAATGGAAGATTCCAGTGGAATATTTTAAAATATTCCGTGAAGACTTTAAATAATCTGCATAAAAGGTTCCATTGAAATATTCCAGTGGAATAATTCAAAATATTTCAGTGAAATCTTCCATGCTGTGTGAGAACCATTATTTATTTCTAGCCTAACGCTTTTTCACTGTTATTTACAGTTTTCAATATTTTCCTATAATCATTTGTTTATTCGCAGCATTATTCTACTTTTACAAAATAATTTTCATACAAGGTGATAAAATATTTCACTATAAGATAATATAAATATATATATATATATATATATATATATATATATATATATATATATATATATATATATATATATATGTTGCATTTCACAAACAAATTTCAACATCAAAACTAATTCTCTAATGTAAAGAATAAAAAATTAAATTGTTATAATTTTGAAATTTTTATATGGGAATACTTTTTATAAATAACTCTTTAATAATTTTGAATAATGGTAAATTTTTTAAATAACTTGTGGTATTGAATGCTAATTAAATTTAGTTTTAACATGAAGTTAATTATTTAGGTTGAAAATATATTCAATAAAATAATACAACTATTTATAAGTTATCACTTAATAATAATTTTTTAAACTTTTTATTCATAGTTGACAATTATATTAAATATATGATTCTCATTTTAATAGTTTTTATTTAATATTATGTGAATATTATAAGTTTAAATTATTTAAGGAGATGTAAAATGGACAGCACACTTCCACCCATAAAAATTGACTATATTTCCGTTGTATTTTAAAATTTTGAATAAATAGATGCATTAACATACAGTATGTATCACGAAGATTATTCAGTTAAATTTTTACTTAAATCTATTCATTAGTTATTGAGAAGTTTGAATTCCAATATTATTTAATAAAATTTTTCCATTTGAAATCAGGAATTTAAATATCTTGAAAACTAATGATTGGAATAATTTAAAAATTCAAATAAATAATCATCACGAGACATACTACAAATTAATACATTCCTTTTATGGAAATTCAGCAATAGAATGGAAAGACAGTTAATTTTTTCATTTTCTTATAGTGAAATATAATCTAACTTTGACAACAAATTTAACATAATAAAATAATTGTACTTTCAATGATTTGTATCATATTTAATACAAAGTTTAGAGTGATATTACAGAATATTATTTTTTCCGCATTCATAATAAATGTTTCGCAAATAATAAGTAAATTTTCTTTTGAAATTTCTACTTTTTCAGGGGGAATTCTACTTGCATCTAGACAGTTCATAAATATAAATTCATAATTATAGACATAATCAGAAAAAAATTATGCATATTTTATATATTTTCCTATCTTCATAATTGACTATTAAAAAAAATTTAATATCAAATAAATAATTTATTAAAATTGTATTATTCTCTTATTGAAAATATTATGGCTTCAATGAAATGAATTGCTAACAATTTTTATATAAATCACAATTCATATAAATATAAACACGTGTACAAATGAAAATGTAATTAAGCTTAAATGTATGTTATTTATAAAAGATTGTTAACAAGTAGCTTTTTGTATAATATATTTTCATGAAAACTAATTTAAATACCTCATTCTCTGAATGATAACTGAATAAAATTTCAATTTAATAAATTTAGTTATACAATTATAAATATATAATATTTACATGACTGTTCATCAAATGAAATTATTATTTTTTCAATATATATATATATATATATATATATATATATTATAAAAATAATTATTACAATAGATTGTAGTCGAATAAAAATGTTTATTTTAATAATTATAGCATGGAAATTTATTTTGATGAAAATGTTATTTGATTGACATTTACAGTATTATTTTAACTATTTTTAAAAAGTTACTTGTCATCAATAAAAAAATATTTAATTTTTCAAATTAATAATCTATTAATATCAAAAATTTTCTAAAAATTATAATATTTATGATATGCAAACCTTACTTGTGATACATACACTTTGTAATATTTGTATCTCATTAAATTTTTATATTAGATGCAAAAAGGATTGTTAAGTAATTGCAAATAGTTATTTTTTTATTCCGAAATATTCGAATTTAAAATTAACTAAAATGATGTATTTTAATCTTATGATTTTTTCTATTTGAATTTCGTATTTCATATATATAAAATACATTTGTAAAGATATTTTTATTAGAAATAAACACGAATTTCTTTTAAGCATGTTTCGCTTATAAATTTATTTTATGATTCAAATTCATGGTCATATATTGAGGTCTGGAGATTATAGTTGTAACTCAGTATACCCAGTTCTCAGTTTATTTATATCAAATATAGTACTATCTTTGTTTTTCTAATAAAAGTAGAGTGAGAAATAGTCACTTGATAAAATAAATTATACGCTTTTCTACTTTAAGCACATGTGTGCATATATTTTTATATTATGTTTCATCAAATTATTTTCAATTTTATTCAGTACTCAAAATTAAATTAATTAATTCTTATTTATTTAAAATCAGTCATTTATACATAATAATATAATAAAAGAAAATTCAACCGAGCGACGTTAGGAGCGAAAAACTTCAATATAATTAATACCTGTTAACGTAAAACCCATTAAATTGTGTAACAATTTTCAACAGTTGATAAATATAATATAAATCATATAGTATACTAGCATCCCCCGTCTCGGCTTCGCCCGCGCAATAGTTGGGCAGAAGTCGGTAGGTATAGAAATAGAATCTCAAAAACTATTATTTATTAAATCGTACTCTTACAGGATGATAAAATCAACGTTATATGCGATTGTGTTAATAAATAAAAAAAATTTTTTTTTTTCATATTATTAATGATTAAAAAAGTTGAAAAAAAATTTATTTGCATAAAAATGGTTAAGTTTTCTAAACATCAAATTTCTTGAAAAATCTATGAGAAATTGTATTTTGAATAAAATTAAAGTGATTTGAAAGCGGGTCAAATATCTTATATTTTTTGTTAATATATTTGGAATAAAATTTTTAGAAAAAATCGCAAATCATACATAATTATTTGTTATTTTGAAAATTATTTTATTAACTATGAAGGGTTAAATTCTCATGTATGAGCCAATAAATATTTGAGGAATAAAAAGTTTCCTTGAATAAGATATAAAATTTTGTCTTAAGTTAAAAAAATTGTCTAATTTTTGATTCTGCCTAATGGAATAGGAAAATATTTCATGAAATAATCCGCGGTAATATTGCTCTATGATTAGAGAATATGCAATAAAAATTTATTGTGTTAAAGTTACGGAATATCAAAGGTGTATAAGTATTTCTACCGTATTAGTTTAATAAAGTGAAAGACAAAATCGGTCGCCACCTATTGGGCAACCAAGGAAAGTAGCAAGGATAGAGCATGTTTACCGCAGAACGCCGAAAAAAGTAGTCCCTATTCCCTACGCGTTAAGATCTAGGTCTATAATTATTTTATTGCAATTATTGATTAAAGCAGGGATTATTTATATAGCCTATGACACTCGTCACATTATAAAAGATTTAAATTTAAAATTTGAAAACGATCGGTTCAGTAGTTTTTGAGATAATTGAGAACATTCAAACAAACGCTGTCCTTTTATATAATAGTAAGATAAGATATATCAATTTGAAATTACTAATCATTAATTTAAAACTTAAAAGTAACTATTTTAAAACGAAATATGAAAGATAAACATGTATCGTTTTATTCCATAAATATCACGAATTAAAATATTAATTATTAAAAATTTTAAAGTGTTATATATTATGTAAATAATTTTATATTTAATAATTCACAATTTTAGTAACAGGAAAAGCCGCACGAAAAGAGATTATAATTGTATTTCCTGCGAAATATTGCCTTTGAATCGAGTAGGTGAAAGATCAGTCTTAGTACCAAAAAAAAGATACTAAGCATCGCAAATTTATGCTCTTACTTCATAATATAATAGTACCAACATTGGTCCCTAAAATTTAAGCTATAGTACTAATTGAAATTATATCGTCACTCTTTTTTTAAGTACCTCAATACATGAATTAGATATACTTGATTTAGAACCTATTTTAACAATACTTTTTTTTCTCCGTGCAGTTGTTAGTTCTAGTAAACGTTAAATACCGTTTTCGATTATTTCATAGTTCGTGATTCAAACACGTGATTAAAAAGAAAAAGTTCCTATTATATTTTTTCATTGATTCAAATGCAATTTAGTAGAACAAATTCTTAATTCATCATGATATAATTTGTATTTAAACAATTTTTATGCACATTGTAATAATTAATTAATCTTTTTTATAAAAATAGAAAAATTTAATTTAGTAAAAAACTACAATATCAAAATTCATAAGTTGCGGCGATTCTTTTTTATTTTAAAATTGGCTAATTTATACATCATAATCTTATCTTACTATTATATAAAAGGACAGCGTTTGTTTGAATGTTCTCAATTATCTCAAAAACTACTGAACCGATCGTTTTCAAATTTTAAATTTAAATCTTTTATAATGTGACGAGTGTCATAGGCTATATAAATAATTCCTGCTTTAATCAATAATTGCAATAAAATAATTATAGACCTAGATCTTAACGCGTAGGGAATAGGGACTACTTTTTTTCGGCGTTCTGCGGTAAACATGCTCTATCCTTGCTACTTTCCTTGGTTGCCCAATAGGTGGCGACCGATTTTGTCTTTCACTTTATTAAACTGGTACGGTAGAAATACTTATACACCTTTGATATTCCGTAACTTTAACACAATAAATTTTTATTGCATATTCTCTAATCACAGAGCAATATTACCTCGGATTATTTCATGAAATATTTTCCTATTCCATTAGGCAGAATCAAAAATTAGACAATTTTTTTAACTTTAGACAAAATTTTATATCTTATTCAAGAAAACTTTTTATTCCTCAAATATTTATTGGCTCATACATGAGAATTTAACCCTTCATGGTTAAGAGGAGGCCGTATAGTTCTATCCTTGTCTAATCTAAATTTTTGTTATTTTGACTAAATTAAATATTTTTATACAAAAGTAAGGGCAGAGCCCAATAGATTTAAGGATGAGCAGACGATTCTATTCTATGAAAAAATATAAAATTTTCATTAGTTTTCGAGTGAAGTCTGAAACGGAAAAAGAATTAAATTTGATTGAAGTGTTCAACTCTTTTTCCGTTTCAGACTTCACTCGAAAAGTAATGAAAACTTTATATTTTTTCATAAAATAGAATCGTCTGTTCATCCTGAAATCTATTGGGCTCTGCTCTTATTTTTGTATAAAAATACTTTGTTTATTAATTATAACGAAAATTTAGATTAGACAAGGACAGAACTATACAGCCGCCTCTTAATAAAATAATTTTCAAAATAACAAATAATTATGTATGATTTGCGATTTTTTCTAAAAATTTTATTCCAAATATATTAACAAAAAATATAAGATATTTGACCCGATTCAAATCACGTTAATTTTATTCAAAATACAATTTCTCATAGATTTTTCAAGAAATTTGATGTTTAGAAAACTTAACCATTTTTATGCAAATAAATTTTTTTTCAACTTTTTTAATCATTAATAATATGAAAAAAAAATTTTTTTTATTCATTAACACAATCGCAAATAACGTTGATTTTATCATCCTGTAAGAGTACGATTTAATAAATAATAGTTTTTGAGATTCTATTTCTATACCTACCGACTTCTGCTCAACTATTGCGCGGGCGAAGCCGAGACGGGGGATGCTAGTATAATATATGAAAATTCAACCGAGCGACGTTAGGAGCGAGGTATTATTTGCTAGTTTCACAAAATCATCATGAAAGATTTCAAAAATATCTCAAGTGTTATTTCACGAAATATTCTCTAAATATTTATAAAATATTTCATGAAAGATTCAATAAATGTAACAAGTATTATTTCACAAAAAATTTGCTCAATATTTAGGAAATATGTCACAGAAGGCTTTTTGATTCTCAGATTAGCCGATAGGAGGACACGCGTTAAATGCGCGTTTTTTTCCTAAACTGTTGGAGGATGTCTTGCTTAGTATATAAGACAAAAATACAGTAGCTTTGTGCATACACGCGCAGGCGCTTATATCATTACGTTGTAAATGCGACTTTAAATAAATGCGAAAATTTGTATGCGGATATATATTTGTTTATAAATATAAGAGGTATAATTTAATACAGTATCATATAAATAAAAATGTGTTGGATAAAATATATGTAATTGCGACTGCTATAGTTAAGATTATAAATCATTCAGGAATATTTCATGAAATATTTACGTAATATTCCTATTTTCTGCACGAAAATTCTTTCTAAAGTCTTTCAAGAATATTTTATAAAATATTTTATAAATATTTCAATAAATCTTCCATAAAAGATTTTTGAAATATTTCAAAAATATTTCATGGATTGTTTATAATTATTTATAAATCTTACATGAAATATTTTTGAAAAATTTCCTGAAACATTTTATAAAAGATTTCTGAAATATTTAAAAAATCTTTCAGGAAATATTATATCAATTATTTATGAAGTATTTAAAAAATATTCCATGTAAGATTTATAAATAATTATAAATAACCCATGAAATAGTTTTGAGAGATTTTTTGTCCTAGATATAGGAATATTTCATAAATATTTCATGCTATGTGGATTTGAATCTTATAACGAACTTCTTTTGTCTTCACCATTATCGTTATAGTGTTTCGTTTTTATATTCAGGCGTATACAATCTTTACTTATTTTTATTTTATATGCTTTGAAGTTATTTATTTAGTACACTCCGTGAACAAACAGAATCTATCACCAACGCTGTTCAGAACACTTCAGATAGAAGTGTTATGTATTGTTTAATATTATTTTTCAAATTTTGCCCAATATGTGCAGTATTTCATCAACTCATATCGTAAAGTTTTTCATATTAAAATAATAAATAGATCAAGAAATTGTTGTATCATTTTAGTCTACAATAAAAACTTTTTTATCAAATATTAAATTTTATTAACGCTCTTTAGATTTTACTTTGTTAAAAATCTCTCACATCTATTGGAATCAGAGCTATAATAAAATTTAATATTGGATGAAACTCAATTGCTGTTTGAATTGAATACACGGTGGATTAATATCCATTTTCAACGAAGAAGGATTTCGAGAGAGAGGGAAACGAATAGCTTCGAGAAGGAAGGATGTTAACTGGCGTGACTCCTGGTGGTGTAGTTGGTTAACACGACCGTCTAGAGAGCGGAAGATCGTTGGTTCGAAACCAACCAGGTGTCGTTTTTTTCTCTCTCGAAATCAATTTTAATTAAGAATTTTTCTATATTGTACTAACGGTGACTTGTATAATAGTTTTAGATAATAAAAATGTATTAACATTTTTTACCTCACTACTACCTGCTTTCTTCATCTCTTTCTATATTTCCGCTACAGTAGAGATTGATGATAGTGAACTAGAACTTCTGTTTACTATTATACCTTTATTCTATGGTGAAGCAATTGATAATATTTGATTATCTCTTATAGATAAACAATGTTTATAAATTATAAAAATAATGATAATTATACTTGTTTTGGTGTATCTTCTTCTTTTCCTAAATTCATGAACATCTCGTCAATTTTGTTTTCTATATTTGCGAGTCCTTCAGTTAACTTTGAAACGACTATAATTAAAATTTGCTATTAGAAAAATTTATTCATCTATATGCATGCGATAATAATAATAGTAATAATAATAATAATCTAAATTACGTTTCATATATGTATTACAGCCGTAGGAGCGGCGAGTAGATAACTTATAATTGTATTAGCAGTTAAGGGGTATCCTCATACCGGCATAGAGCTCTACCTTATCTACATTTAAACTATGCATTTTTATAAAAATTTAACCATTTATGGTTGAAATTTATAATACAGGTACATTTTTAACATTTTAAAGAATTTATTGCAATGCTAAAAGACAGTGTAAAGATACAAATAAAGACGAAAACTGCATAATACGATTATCTATGACTACAATGATAATCGTATTAAGCACTTTTTGTCTGAATTTTTACCCTTACATTGTCTACTAACATTGCAATGAATTCTTCGGAATGTTAAAAATGTGGCTCTTCTACGAGTGTTAACCATAAATAGTTGAATTTGTATTGAATTATGATAAAGTGCATAATTCAGATGTAGATAACGTAGAACTTTATGTCGATATGAGGATTCCCCTTAAGCATACGGGGGTTCCCCGAAGCAGCTGCTCCGAAGTAGCTGTTCCGAACTACCTTTTTGCTTCACATGTTACGCTAATATTAACATGCCGTAAGGAGCGCTACCGCGCTCCCTGATTTTAGTTTTACTCGTATTTTGCAAGTTAATAATTATTATTAAATTTGAATAATATTATTATAAAAGAGTTGCAATAATCTACACCTTATTATTATCGACGAATAAACTCTTAAAAATAATCCAGTCATCAGATTATCGCTTATTATACACTGATAAACCTTTAAGAGACAAGCAATATTACCAGATTCAAACGTCGTCTAAGAACGACGTGGTTTTTCATAAGAAGGAATACAACTAACTTAAGCACGAGGCGTCTCTATGTAATCGAACAGCTCTAAGCTGTAAGAGCGCGTAGCTCTTACAATTAAAGAAGTGGAGCTTGTTAATACTTCAGATTAAAATCGAAAACATGCCGAAAAATTGCTGGGCACGTTTGTGAAAGCTGTGAGCTCTTACGTAGGAGCCACAAATTTTTAAAGAATAAGATCGCACATCTTAAGCTAATTGTACAGTGTACGAATGGAAATTTTTAGTTGCAGCTATGTGGGATTTAAGTGAGGATTTAAATAACGCAGTGCTATATAAGTTATGATTGGTTAAAATACTGATATAAAAACTAATAATAACTTCTGTTTCCTAAAAAAGTAATAAAAAATAATAACCAATAATAACTTTTATTTTAGATTTGGTTCATGCGTATGGTTTCCAAATTAAAAAAGCTAATATAAAATAATGAAAAATAATAAAAAATAATATATGATTAAACTAAACACTAAAAAATTATATTTAATTAAACTTTTATTACAGTCTAAAACCTATCAATTTGGAATTGTTAATATTAATTATTTTCATTACCGACGCATTGGCCGAGTAGTTCGGCACGCGCCAGGCGATCTGCAAAGTTAAGCAGCATTGGCCGTGGTTATTACTTGGATGGGTGATTGCTCTAAGGAACGCTGCGCATCCAGTCTGGACTTGCATTGTATGACGATCGCTTGGGCGTGCTGGCCACATGACAATGTGAGCGGGAGGTGTGGCAAATACGATCTAGGTATCCTTGTATAAAGAATACCTAATATCGAATTTAATATATACACTGACCCATTCCGGAGAGGGTTTTCCCAGGATTTATCTCACTGGGTTTGCCTATGAGTTTTTTCCTCTTCATGGACATTACCCCGGGTGAATGCGAAATGAGACAGGGTAAAATGGGACGGGTAATAATAAAATGGAATTGTAAATAAAGGTGTATTGTGATACGTTAAAATCGTAAAGATGAACGTGGAAGCCACCTAATTTAAAAAAAATAAAATATATTTTTATTATTTTTTATTTCAGAACATAGCCATTTTTTTAAAAAAAGATATAGTTTTATTTCTTATATATTACTAACTTTATCATACTCATATTAATATTTTTTTAACATAATAAAACTTTCTATGATTCTTAAGGACGTTGCCCTGTAAAAAAAAATAATGACAGAACTTGTTGAAACTTGAAATTATGATAGTTCAGAATGTTCTGAATTTATACGCGTTTTTTCGACATACTTTATAATGCTTAATACAGAGAAATATGAAATAAAAAATACGAAGTTTAACATGTGGTTAAATGGGGTAGCGTTTATAGTACATTACGATACACGTGCTCTAAGTGGTCCTTTTTTACACGGCGTGCAGTTAGCGCCCGAGCGCAGCGAGGGTGCTATGCACGTCGCGTAAGAGGACCACTTCGAGCACACGTATCGTATATTATTTTATAGAACGTGTGAGATAAATTCGTCACACGTAATTAATACTTCAGAAAACCAATATTATCAAAAACTATGCACACCGCATATGATAATTCGTAAATAAAAACGAATGCTATATTTTAGCAAAACTATGCACACCACGAATGATAAATCAAAAAAAAGTTAAAACTATTTATTATCAATGACCCGCCGCAAACAAAAAAAGCAAAAACGATTTCAAAAATATTCTTGGATTGTAAAATTATATCAAATAAGTATTGATGTCAGTGATATTTTATTAATTAAATACAATATGATAAAAAGAGAACTTGCCGATTATTTAGATTTATGTATACACGGGTCAGAAAAAGCAAAGCATCTAGTTTATTGTTTATACAGCTATCTCTCTCTTTCTCATTTTTAGGCTGTACACGCATGCGCGCTGCTCACAGATGTTTTATATGTTTTGACAACTCACTGCACAACAGTAATTTATAAACTATAGTTTTCATTTTCTTGATATTTTCAATTCTTTATTAAAGTATTTATATTTTTTGATTGATTTTCTACGTATTATCATGTGTGAAAAGACATTTCTATATACAAAGAGTGATTGTGATGCGTGATTTCGATGTTACTTTTTTGAACAGTATGATAAAGTGCGAGATTTCTTACGGTAGTACTTTTTTACACAGTTCAAAAAAGTTGTATTTAGCTCCCGCTAGATGGTGTAGAAAACGCAGATTTAGCTTATGGAGTGCTATAAAAATCATTAATAAAACCTTTTAGAAATAACACATCTAGACAATTTTTTGACAAGAAAAGGGGGCGCGCAGGTTGCAGACTTGCGTTCGAGGACCGGAAGGCAAATTTCACGAATAGAAAGCAATTATTCGGACAAATGATTTGTTATTGGAGGATTTAAAAATTAAAAAGAGATAGACGATGGAGAAGAGGGAGAAATAGACCGAAGAAGAAGGAAGTGAGCATCAAAGGAGACATTCGATGACTGTCCTCGTGCCTGATCGGAACTAAACTCGCTTAACTCATTCCTTTGAAAAAGTACAACTTAGAGATTTTCGTGCGCTTTGTAGCTGTGTAGAAATTGGAGTTATTGGATAGACTACGGAGCAGAGTAAAGCAGAAAGGATTTCCAGAGGGAGATTTTCGCTGACCTGATCCTCCAATCAACTCATTTCCGCAGCCAACGTCGACCAGGAGTTGCGCTTGTGCAGAGAGAGAGAGAGAGAGAGATAATACGATCCTGAGGCCCATCACCGCCATCGTCGACCAATTTCTTTGCTCGTTAACGATTTCTACAACGGTGAGTGGACTGTAGTCCGAATCGACTAATATTTTTTTTGTAAACTAGCGGCTCTCGCCGACTAGGTGTAAAGTCAGTGCGGGCGTAAAATTTAAATTCAAAAGTGATTGTGACAACGTTAATTAGTGAAAAATTAGAAATTTAGTAGTAACGAGGCGTAATTAAAAGTGTGAAGAAAATTTTGATTGTAAGATTAATTTGTAGTGATAAAGCGAAATTAAATTTAGACCACGTGTGCAACGATTTCGTTGACCGGGTAATTCTTTGTAATTTAATTATACTAAATAAGATTTACAATAATTCGCTTGATTGAGCGGAATAAGAAAAAGTGAGATCGGTGGACATCGTGGTGTGTTACGTAACGCAATTCATGACGCGGGCCTTAGCAGCCATTTTGTAACTTAGATTTTCTCATCTATTCTGCGTCGAATAAGGAATTAAAAATTAAACAAAAATTGAATGTTGTAATACATAAGAAATAGCAATTAAAATTAAAAAATTGTTTATTAGATATATTAAATTTCGAGAGTGCGGGAGTGAAAATCCGACCACGTGTCTAACGATTTCGTTGACCGGGTAATTAAATTAAATTAAAAATTAAATTGGTATTTTGCACGAAAGTTCAACAAATTATTAGTTTTTTTTTTGTATTTTTGACCGGTGATTAACAAATTTGTAGACACGTGGGATTAGTGTGTGAGAGAGAGAGAGATAAGAGTGCGGGCTCTTGGTAGCCATATTGTGGAACGAAGGAAGAGCGAGGTCGCTTAAGTCGACCAGACCGTAAATTAAATTTTTTTTTGATACGATTAGAACATTAGTATTATTTCAATAAAACGAATTAAATTAAATTAATAAATTTCTATTGACCGGGATGTATGGGTGATGAGTGTGCGCGAGTAATAGAGTTAATAAATTTAATAGAAAAGAAATTAAAGTTCAGAGACCGAGCGTTAATAAGTTCAAATTTAATTTTTTTTTGTGATACATTTTTATGAATAAATTAATTCAAGTGTTATAAATTGAACAAGTAATATTAAAATTTTTTTTGTGTGTAATACCTCTCCCAACTTCAACTAATAAAATTTGACACCAGAGGTCGCCCACCTCCCAGCCAAGACAGCCCGAGATTCATGCTGCCGACAAGTAAGCCGGTGGCCTGTCTGGCGCTCTTAATAAATTAAAGATTCTTTCTTTTCGACAGGCCGAACTTTGCATGCGGGGACGGGCAAGGTTATATAAACTTATTTGATAAATTTGTTTATTGAAAATTTAACTATAACTAAATTCTCACATCGCAAAGAGTGAAAGAGAGAACGATATTCGGCAATTTTTTCTGTTATTATAAGTTATTTTACAATGCGTTGTATGATATATATATATGGTATAATATTTCATTAATAAAAAATAGAAAGCTTAATCATTCTGATATAGTAAAATAAGAATAAACAATCATTCTTTATAGAAAATATAAAATTTTTATTTGCATTGATACATTAGTAACTTTTATAAACATTAAGAACAATTTTTTTGATATAAATAATAATATTGTATTCTAATTTTATATTAAAGACACTTCAAAAATATAAATTCTACGTTTTTGTAACTGCTTCTAAATGATTTAGAATAGCATTTAAAATTTTTTTGTTTTTTATTATTTTTGCTGTTCTATCTACTTTGCCTTGTAATAGTTGTACAGCATGATTTTTTCCATTTTTAAACGCATCAATTGAATCTTTGTAACTGAAATTTGTTTCGGATAATCTTTGTATCATTCTCTTAGATATGACATCTTTTAAAGGGAGGAAAGTCCCAATAAGCACACATCTGAAAAAAAGAATTCTTTAAGAATTCACGAATGTCCGCTCTGAAGTTAATAAAATATATTAATAAAGTATTCATAAAATATTCACAAAGTATTCTTCCACAAAATTTAAATAAAAAATAACTCTTCAACGTATCTTTATAAATATTTTAAAAGGGTTAAGAAAGTATTCATAAAGAATTCTTTTTTGAAAAAGTAATCATAATCCAAAGTATTCATAAAGTAGTTAAAAAGTTTACTTTTGAAACACTGATTTTCTAGTAACTTAGTCACTTTCAAAAATCGAAAGATGTAATGGATATTTTATCGCTTTTCAGATTGTTTTAAAATCATTTTTAATTTTGATTTTCATGAAATTCAAAATTGAAAACTTGAAATTCCTGATAATTTTATAAATTGGAAAAATTCAATTTAATTAATCATTTAATAATTTAAATATTTTTTATCTATTTTAAACGAAAAAATTGTTAACATTTTATGAAACAAAATATATAAATATTTTAAGTGTGTTTTAAATAAATTCTCATTTTGAGAATTTAAACAAATATCTAAACATTCTTCAATTTAAATTAAATTAACCGCATGACTTCACAAAAAATTTCTTTTATTAAATTAAGGTATCTCTTGAATATTTAATAAATTTTTATTTAAATTATTCAAATAAAAATGTAGTTTGGCCAATATTATTAACCATGAATAATTAATTAACAAATTTACTAACATTTCTTATGCTTATACCAATGAACATGTACAAGTTTCGAGAATTTTTTAACAGATGAGTTGGTAGCCAAGTAGGCTAAGTCATGGGCAACAGTTTTTTTTATTTTGTTTGACATCCTCAAGAACCGTGGTTCGAATCTCGAACAAATAATTTTTTTTTTTTTTAATTTAATAGCTTATTTTTAATCAATTATAACATTTTTTGTTTTTCATAATCATGTAAAATAGAAGGATTATTTATAATTTGATGATTAAAAAAAGTATTTTGAGAATGTGATTCAATCAAAAGAATTGTTTAAGAATACTTTGTGAATACTTTAAAAACTAAAGTGGTCGGACATTCGCGAACAAACAAAGCAATCATTAAGAACTCTTTATTGATACTTTCGTTTACGAAAGTATACATAAAGAATTCTTTTTTAATTCTCTCTTTGACACCGTTTGCTTGTTGATGTATCTCTATTACTTCTACTGCGTTCTTTATTTTCAGTATATACACAAATATCAGCAAAAGTTGCATTAATTGCTATCAAGTCTTTTAATTCTAAGAAATTTTTGCAAGTTGTTCAAGAATTTCAACATCAAACTTAGCATCATGAGCTTCCGACCAAGAAATTTTTAATTTGCTTGTTGCTAAAGTTGTTAGTTTATAATTTTCGACATTTACAATCTTTTTCTTTAATAATGGCAAAGTATCAGTAAAACCTAAAATTATTTCTTCAAATTCAGAAAGTAAATTACAATTTCTTATTAATATAATTGAATGTCTG
The DNA here is from genome assembly GCA_017163975.1 of Anastatus disparis. Lineage (NCBI taxonomy): Eukaryota > Metazoa > Arthropoda > Insecta > Hymenoptera > Eupelmidae > Anastatus > Anastatus disparis. The sequence goes on along the minus strand of JAFFSR010000084.1, from coordinate 316,198 downwards.
GAATCAAATTCACACTTATGGGCAACTAAAACACATTTTTTTCCTATATTTTTAAAAAAACTTAAAATATCAGATATAACAAGTGCTTTGGTTTTCGTCACTACTTGCTTGCCATTTTTGTAAAGATTTTTATTAATACTAGTCAAATTATGTACATCTGATGATCTAGGATTAATTGAACGTGTCGGGGTAATGTAAGCGCTAAAAGATTGTTCACCACATTTTAAAGATATCTGTAACTCTTCATCTTTGAACATATCAAAACCTCCAGTTTCTAAATAAAAGAAAACTATTGCTGTATCATTTGTTTCAAAAATATGCGAGCTATTTAACTCGTCGAATTCTCGGTTTGGCATTGGTACAAAACAGTTTTCATCGACGTTTGAATTTTGTGTAGTAGGTAATTGTTGTACATCGAAGAAAGACATATTACTACTATATGAAAGCCCTTCTTTCTTTTCTTTTCGATATTTTAATTGAGAACGTGTCTGTGCAAGCTCAATGTGCCTTCTTTTAACATCGATATTTGTTTCTCTGAGCTAACGTTTTAATGAACTTTCATTAACACGCTGGATGTGCTGCGTAAGTCTAGCTGTTGATTGGCAGTTTAAAACAATAAAAATACAACTTAAATAAGCTTTGCCATAATTTTTTTAACAACTGTGCAAGCAAATCTATAATTACACGATTCACTTTTGCTATAACATATTCTTTTAGGAGCTTTACTGCACATGGAATTATTAAGACTTTCATTGGCTTGTGAGGAGGCTGCCATTAAAAATTTTGTGGAATTTGCAGCTAACTTATCAAATGAATTTTTCAATTCTTGATATAATACTGGATTTTTTAATTGCAATCCTATGTGATTTTCTTTTTCTCGACTAGCTTTGCACCAGGATCAACAACCATCATGATTATCAAAAACATGATTTGGAATATTTTTTATGGCAGCACTCATTTTTTCTAAATCTCCAACATTTTGTTTCACAGCATAACTAAAATATTTTTTTAATGATGTCACGGTATCATGATGTAATTCACGATCTGGATCTTTGTTTGATTTAGAATTAATATTATAAAGTGCATTTCTAACTCCTTTTTTGGTATGATTCATATCCGATTGTTCAATAATAAAGTAAGAAGATGCATTTTGTATAGTACTAATACTACTACTGTCATTATCAGCAATAAATGTGCCAATTTCAACATTCGCATCTTTTAGAATTTTACTTATATCTTAGCGCTGCCATGAAAGCTCAAGCGACAATCGTGTTCTTTTACAGTATTCGTTTTTTCATTGTGATTACACTGATTACATTTCCTATTATAAGATATATAATCTATAAGCATTCCAATCAGACAGCCGTATTTAAGCTCTCATAGTTATATCCATTTGAACGTTGACTCCATCCAAAATCGAAAGAAGCGAACAGTCTCACCATTTGAACCTCTTAACCATTTTCATTTTCATAATATACGAGGAAATCATCGGGAGTTCCAGGAGGTCTATATTCAAGGAGAAGATAATATAATACTCTTATTTTTATACCTTTGAAGTTTCATGATTTTTATTTAAAATATAGCAATAATAAAGCAAAAATTATTAAAAAAATACAGAAGCTCATTTACAATTCTTCTAGTTTAAAATATAGTCTGCAGGATATCTTACTATCTGCATGATAAAAATTATAAATAAAAAGTTTTAATATTTAAACAAAAATTAAACTTTTTCATTGACGATTTTTCTGTCTTAAAATAAAATATTGGAAATCTTGCATCATTACAATCAAAAATAGTCATTAACTTATTAAAATGTTTAAAAATTAATAGAAATATACATATAATGTGTAAGAAATTGATTAAAAGGATATAGGATAGGATAAATTGATGGGAAACTTACAATAATTTTTTTAGTTTTTCTAAATTTTCTAAGGTTAATGATCGTTCAAACTCAACAGCATGAACACAACTTTTCTTTGCTACATCCTCAATAAATGGGCCAACTAATCCCTCCTGATTTTTATAATTATTTTTTTATAAAATAGGTATCTCAAAAGTACTTAAAAATGTATCAGGTTGAGTACACTCTATACCTGAACGTATCGCTCCTACAATAGTAATTTATTAATGATATCTTATTTATTTAAAGTATAAAATGATAATACATCAAATTACTAATTAACTTATGTACCTATAGGGAGTTTCGAATTAACTTCAAATACTTTATTACTACTGCCAGGAATCTGATGTAACGTTCGACTTTCGACTGATTGTAAATTAGTACAATTATCACATTGTACTTTAAAAAATGATCCCAGTCCACGAATTCTTTCACTCTTGATATCATCAAGGTGTAGTTTTTCCCCGCATTGAGTGCAATACATTTGTTTAGCCATGTGATTCAAATCAACAATACGAGCTCCTTCGACAACACATTTTGCGGTTTCATCAACAATTTCCTTTTCTTTGCATATTTTTTAAACAGGAGCAATGCATCTTCCTTTATTACTTATCTCAATCTCTGAATGTCGCAACATATGTTTGTAAACTTTTTTTGAAACATATTTACCTTTCCAATGATATTTTTCAGGAGACATTGCAAATGAATTAAATAATAACCTACAGCTATCACATGTAAATATTTATAACCAAACAATAACCTACATAGATCACATGTAAATATTTATAACCAGATATGTTTTAATTGCGTGAATAAATGAACAACGTACGATGTTACCAAGCTTCGATTAAATGTCAATAATTTAGATAACAACCGAAAAAGAATTAGAACGGAGAAACGTCCTTAAATGTCCCAGCTTTCCTATGAAATATAGTAATTTATATTACGTATTTTCTCTTCGTGTATAGACTGTTTAGAAAATGTTACGTTTCGCATTTATTACATTTTTTTTTAAATTGAAAGAAAAAAGTAACGAGTAAAGTGTAGTACCTTCTGAGATAATTAATTCTTTCATTTTTTGGTTCTCCTTACGTAGCTCATCAATTTCATTTTAAAACCGACTCAATCTGGAAGTGAGGTTAACCACTGCCTGAGGGCAGTGAGTAAGATGAAGCATCCATGATTTCTTGTTTTTTAAAAGTAAAAGTTAATTATAAAATTTATATAGGAAAATATTTATCCAATTGTATATGGCAAAAGAATTTTTTTTTTCCATCTCTGGGCCAAAAACATGTTGTTATTCGTCGAAATCATGCAGTAAAAACATAGTGTTCTTCCCCCGCGAAAATGCTCACTCAAGTTGCGCAGTAAACTTGGCGCCGGCGCATACCCGTATACTGCTGTGTTTTCAAGTCTCTTTTGTGCGTGTTAAGAGTAGAGGGGATATACGTTTATCTTTTTCTATTCACCGGCTATAAGCGTGAACTCTTTATTTCTCTCTCATATGCATACATAGTTTATCCTTTTTTGTTTAACAGTCACATGCATCGACTCTTTCTGTCTGATATGTGTTACAAATTAGTCTACAAACAATATATATTTGTTATAAAGTATTAAAATATAAAATAAACGGTCGATTTTGCTGTTTAATTAGTTTTATTTTTATGAATTATAATCTGTAGTGTATTATAATAAGACTAATATATTTATGGATTATTTAAATGAATTATCATCAGTAGCAGTATAATAAATGTTTGAAGTTTAGAAAGTAAAATAGATATACCTTAGAGTTTTGACAATAGAACTTGAAGTTGTTTGAAGGTTGTTGAAGAGAGCTTGTCGAGCTCAAGGAAGAGACTGAATTTGTTATGTGTCTTCTTGAGACACATAAGTATTGTTTCCCTCTCCAAGGAAACTTGGGGGCGTTGCTTAAGGGATTAAGATATTGGGTGAGTAAGTATTGGTCAATGACCGAAAGAGGCAAGGTATTGTGGAAAGTTTTGTTGAGAACGGACCCAAAAAAGAGGTGGCCTTGACCCAAAGTTCGGCGATTTCCGAGTGAAGTCACTGAAGTTTGAAAATCTCTATCTTTCTCTCTCCAATGTTAAACTGTCCTTCTCTTACAATTGTTTTGAGTACTTATTGCTTGTTTCGTTATGTTTATATTTATATAAATTTTTACTTAATTAATAATAATGATAATAAAAAATGTAGAGAGAGAGAGAACAAAAATATGTTTTATAATCTATACGCTATAATTACATTGTATCTTTCAAGATATTTTAGCATATAACTTCAATTTGTTAAAAATATTAAACATCGTTAGTAAATCCGAATAAAAATAATTTGATATTAATGGAAGTTTATGAGATTATTTCAATGTAAGCGTGAAAAAATATAATAGCATAAGATTTGAAAAATTAATTTTAAAGTAACATGTAAAATGATTATTAATATAGTTATTTTAAAAACTAGCGTAATAAAATGTGTTAAAAATATCTTAAAATTAATATAGCGTCTAATATATTTAATTAAAAATAAGCGCATTTCATTAAGAATAATAGTAGTGAAAGCTGGTTAGTAAAAATAATAGTGACTAAATTAATTAGGCTAAAGTATCATAATAAAAATAAAGCACAATAAAAGTATATAAAAACATTAGTAAATCGAGCTTACTATTAAAATAATATTGAAAGTAACTTAAATGTCCTATTAGTAAAAATGATAACTTATTCTATAAAAGTTTATAAAAGTAATGTAATAAAATGCATCTTATAGTATTGTATATAAAAGATTATTAAGATAAAACGCATTCGATATTCTTGTATATGCATGTATACATATATACATATATATATCTTTCTATATTATTAAAAATATATCAGAAATGAGCCCCTCTTTTTTGGACCCCCATTTTATAACCTGAAAGTTAGCTAAAAGCTAACTTTCTGGTTAAGAGTTTGCTATAAATTAGCTAAAATTTAGCTAAAATTAAGATGAATTTAGCTATAATTTAGCTGAAAGCAAGCTAAAAGTCAGCAAAATGTTACCTAGAAGTTATTTAGAAGTTAGATAAAAGTTAGCTGAAAAAAATATATATCGCCGCTGTAGCCGCGGTTGCCGTCTGAAATATGCCCCTCATTTTTGGTTTCTTATTTTCGAACCTTCATTTAGCTAAAATTTAACTAAGATTCAGCTAAAATTCAGATAAAATTCAGCTAAAATTTAGCTGAAATCAACTAAAATTCAGCTAAAATTTAGCTAAAATCAACTAAAAGTCAGCTAAAATTTAGATGAATTTAGCTATAATTTCCGAAATTATTGACAATTTGCTTTGAATTATTTAAAGAGAATTTGATTTTATAATTAACTTATAAAATTTAAATACTGTATACTAAAAATCAAAATAAATACTTGAATTGAGTATTATAAATTCATTTTTATTTTTATTACATTTACATTTAAGCTTATGTCTTTTCAAATGAAAAATTCTTTTAAAATTTTTTCTTACAAATGTTACATGAAAATTTAATTTCATCACTATGTTCTCGTACGTGTCTTAAAAAATGTTTTCTATGTTTAAAAATTTCGAAGCATAGATTACATGTTTTATTAACATTATTATTTTTATTACATTTTTGAACATGTTGATGTCTTAGTAAATGAGAAAATCTTATAAACTTATATGTAATGTAATAAATCTTATATGGAATGTTATTACATATATTACATGAAAATTCGTTCTTATTGATATGTTCTTGTATATGTCGTAAATAATGTTTCCGATGTTTGAATACTTTTCTACATAATTTACATGTATTATTATTTTTATTATGAAAACGATTAATATGTTTATTTAAAGATCGAAAATTTCGATATCGACTTTTACAATTTTGACAATAATATTTATTATATCTGAAAAAAAATATATTTATTAAATAAAATATAAATGTAATAATTTTTTTGAAATTTTATTGAAAAAAAATTATAAAATTTTTTCCCAAACAATATTTTTAATTACATCATTATCATCTTGCTCATTTTGAATAAAAATTTTATTTGAATTTTTTGATCTAGAAATGGCTACATATAATTGACCGTGTGAAAATAACGGTCTATTTAAATAAATCCCAACTGATTCGAAACTTTGTGCTTGAGATTTGTTAATGGTCATTGCGAAAGCTAAAACTATTGGGAATTGACTACGATATAATAAAATGGATAGTGATGTGTATTCTCCGGTGTTTAAAATAATTCTAGGTATAAAAACTATAGGACCTTTTTTAGTTCCTGTAATAATTTCTACTTTTATATTAAATTTGAAAATTTTAATTATTTTTAATTTCGTACCATTACATAATCTATTATTTACACTTAAATTTCTAATCAACATAACGATAGAAAATTTTTTTAGTAATAATTTATGTAATGGGACACCTGGAAATTTTAGAAAATTTAAATATTTAGTTGGAAATTTTAATTCAATATCTGTTTCTGTTTGATAAACACCTTTATGTTTAGCATAATTTATACTGTAATATTCTTTTTGTGTACTATTTAATTTTTTTTAAATAGTGTCATTTAATTTATAAATATTTTCATCGTGAGAAGATATAATAATTTTATCAGATAAATCTTCGTTTGGGTCAATATAGTCACCATAAAGGGTACCCCCCGATAAGATAGTCAAATTTGCCCTGTTCCTGAAATTTTTGTTTGATCTTATAACTTTGTTTTAGATTGAAAATAAATAGTTTTTGTCATATTTGCAAACCACGTCCCCCTCCCCCTGTCCACAGCATGAAAAAAATGACTTTTTCACTATTTATTTTCTTTCTCTGAATCTAGTCAGTAAAAAAACGCCAAGAAAATCGTACTCATAGTTTAAATGTATACAAATCTTGTAGAATTTTTTCATAAAGATTTGATGATGCTATATAACCTAAGAAGATGGAAAAAAATTGAAACCCTTCTTTTCGAGTTTTTTTGCATTTTTAACTATGGCGCACCTCCAGGATATATTTGAAAAAAATCAGGCAATTACTATTAAATAAAATACAAGTTTTTGGAAAGAATTGGCCCTGTACCGCATTTCTCGTAAAAATGGGAAGGGTTTTAATTTTTTTTCCATCTTTTTAGGTTATATAGCATCATCAAATCTTTATGAAAAAATTCTACAAGATTTGTATACATTTAAACTATGAGCACGATTTACTTGGGGTTTTTTTACTGACTAGATTCGGAGAAAAAAAATAAATAGTGAAAAAGTCATTTTTTTCATGCTGTGGACAGGGGGAGGGGGGCGTGGTCTGCAAATATGACAAAAACTATTTATTTTTAATCTAAAACAAAGTTACAAGGTCAAACAGAAATTTCAGGAACAGGGCAAATTTGACTATCTTATTGGGGGGTACCCTTTTTGTACAGATATCATTTGTATTCCAATCTTCTGGTATTTTGAAATTTTGTATAATACCGTTGCCAATATTTAATAAAAATGATCCGAAATTTTGATTATTATTTTTCATATTTTTTGTTAATTTAAATACTTTAAATTTTGGCCAATAATCAGAAAATTTTAAAGTTTCATTTATCATAATTGTTTTTGTAACATGTTTAATTATAGGTAAAGTTTGCATAAAATCGCCTCCAAGTAATAGTAATTTATTCGCAAAGAATATGTATTCTCTATTGAACAAATATCTTTTATAAGGTTATCTACAAGGCCTAAAGCTTTTTTAGGTATCATTGATGATTTACCCCATAAAAATATGTCACATTCTCTAATTTTTTTTATCTGAATCTGATCTAATTATCAAATTTTTTGCATTTTTTAAGTCTAAAGGTAATTTAAAAACTTTGTGACTTGTACAACCATCATGTAATAAAATATATGCTATACTTATCCAGGCCATAGCTAAGATTTTTTTTTCCTTTACTTAAAAAATAATGAATTAGAACATTATATAATAATGTTTTTCCTGTACCTCCAGGTCCATTAATAAAAATACACTTTTCATTATGTTTTAGATTAATGATATAATTGAAAATTTCTTTTTGATCATTATTTAGTAATTTATGAATATTTAAAAATTTTTGATTATGTTCAAATGTATTTTCTATTAAATTGTTATTTTCTATTGTCGTTAAAGGAATGGGATTTGGTAAACCAAAATCTAAACATTTAAAATTTTCTGTATTTAGAATTTCATTAATTTCAAGCAAAGCTTTATTTTCATTGTTGTTAAAGGAACCTTTACAAAAATATTTTTTATATTTATTCCAAATATCTGATGCTAATGTAAAACTATTATCTGCGATTAAAAACCAAGCAAAGTTTTGCCTTAATTGTTTTGGCATCATTACTTGACAAGTTTCATCAAAATTTTTTGAAATTTCTCCATCACATTCTACTAATCCCATAGCTATTGCAGCTTCTCTGAAAGTATCGTAAACTTTTTCTTCATAAGTTTTTAGATCTTCTTTGCAAGTAGCTCCTTTAGCTCGATGTAGAATTAATTTGAAATGAAATCTTTCAATGTCTTTAGAACTTACATTTACTAATCTTCCAAAAGTATCTGAAAATATTTTTCGTTTAATCCATTGTTTTTCAATTGATAAATAATAATACTCAGGTATATTACGTAAAAAATATCTTTTACAGTTTTATCTCTTTTGTTTAATTCGTACCAAGCAGTCAATGTAGTATTATGTTTTTCTAGAGCTGATTAAATATTATTTTCATCAAATAAAACATAATGTTGATTTTTCAAATGTACAGCTAAACTGATCACAGAATGTGATTTACCAATTATAGGCAATTCTGAAATTCTCCAAGCAGCTTCCATAGAACTTAAATAACTTGAATTTTCATAATATTCAATTTCGTCATCTATAATATTATTTTTAGTATGAGATTTTTGAAATTTTATGTATACTCTATCATGTCCTTTATTTAAATATTAAAATAAATATTTTACACTCATGATAGATGCACAATATTCAACATTAATATGGCAATTGTATTTTTTAAGAAGAGTCGAATTATATGGAGCTACCATTGAATTATCAACTTTTATATTTTAGCCATCAATTTTTTTATTATAATAATAATCTAAGAAGTCATTATTTCTTCTTCTATATTTAGAAAATCCATTTTCTTCAAAGAAATATTTTCACAATAATTTTTAGGAAAGTGTTAGGAACATGTTTTGTTATTTATATCATAACAAGGTGTGTCTTTGCTGTGTGGTCCGTGTAATATGTGTTTTAATACTAAATCTTTCAATTCGTTATCATCCTCAGGAATTTCAGCTGAAATAAATTTATCAATGTTTTCAGGATTCGATAATTTTGATTTATGATCTAATGTAAAAATCATGTAAATATGTGGTAATCCTCTTTTTTGAAATTCTATAACCCAAAACCAAGCAATAATTTTACCAAAAATTTTTCCAGATATAATATCAAATAAAATTGCTCTAAATTTAGCGTAAAAAAGACGTACGCATATAGGGATATATCTGGAACTTTTTAATTTTGAGAAATTGTCTTCACAACAATTGAAAAGTCTATAATACAAGTTTCTGGAGTAGCACACTCTTCAATAAGGGCTTAAATTACTCGTTTCTGTGAGTAGAATATGTAATTAAATTTTGGTATCGATTGAACAATCGTTGTTCACGGTACATACTTTTATACGTCAAAAATGATACTTTTTTCATATTTTTCTACGTGTGTTTCTTGAGCTATAAAAAAAGTAACGTACTTTCGATCATTCTCAAATTTTCTAAGCATAATGAATATAGTAAAAAGAACAGTTTAAGCCTACCCTGGTACATGTGCCTCTCTTTAGGAAGCTGTTAGACTATTTTTAATGTAAGTGTAATTTTTAGGTGTCATTTCATTTTGATTACTTTGTCTTCTTATCAGTGTGGCTGATCTTAATTTCGGATAGTATTCTGATACTGCCGAGTAAAATACAGACCTCTTTTCCTCTGTGGAAAGCTTCTCTGTTGGATTACTATTTTCATAATCCCTAATAATTGCATCAAACCTATCGATAAATGACTCAATCTTTCCCCTGTTTAAATGTTTAATTTATAGAATTTAGCCCTTACTGACGTTGCTGTTACATTCATTTCTATTCTTTTACTTTTTTTTAATTTTGTTTATAATTTCAATAGGATCTTTTAAATTGACTATTTTTTTATGATAATATTCATCCAATCTATTGATTATAATATCTCTTACCAATCATTTACGTTTTTCTATTTCATTTGATTTAAAATTTAATGTATTTGTATTTTCTTTATCTAAAACATCTGATAGGTCTGATGCTCTTAACTCTGAATCTAAATAATCCAACCAGAGATGCAATCCAGTCTTTTGAGTTAACTTCTAATTTCTTTTTATTGAAAACTTCTGACTATTCGTACTCCCTTCAATTGCTTTGTGCATGTTTTTAAATGTTTCATTTAAACCTACTATTACATCTGAGTTAATATTATCATTTGACAAGTTAACTCTGGAGGGGGTATGTATATTCTCGTCTGAATCATCTATGAAGTTATAACTGGTAGAGTTCATAATAGGGAATATTATCTCCATGGCTTTACACCGTAGCTTCTCCGCTTCCAGAACGTTCGCTGTCAGCTTCTCCGCTTTGGACATCATGAGGATCATTTTGTCCCTAAATTTCTCCAATCTCTCCATATTGTTCGCCATAATCTCCTGGGCAGCCCTGGTGTCCTCTGCCCATTGCGTCAATTGATGCAGGGTCAAGAGGTTGTCCATTGCAATCCTCTCTGATGGAGGTATCACGAAAAATGCTGGGGTTGATCTTGAAAGGGTTGTTGATACCTGCTGCTGGATGTTCACTCCTTGAGCTATAGATAGATAGCTATATAAGTCTCTGATTTCTGAATTTTTGTTTATTTTGATTAGAAAAAAATCTGAACTGTTTAATGTTTGGATTTTTGTTTATTTTAATAAAAAAATCTGAACTCTTTAATGTTTAGTTGTAAAAAAAACTCCTTATTTTAACAAAGATAAATTCAATTACCATTTGTCTCTGCATCTCTTTCATTGACGTTGACGTCGTTTGTGTTGGAGCCGTTGCCAGCATTTTCAGCATTATTTTTATTCATTGTTTTTCGTGTATCCTTTGAAAAAAAACGAATAATCAGCTTGAATAATATTATACTCCTCAATACATGCAAAACCGCACAGCAAGTTGTTGCGTTGTATTAAGTAATTATATTAAATTTAAGATTAGAAAAAAAAATTTTACTCTCTGAAAAATAAAAATTCTCTCTCAATTGACTTGTGTAAAAATATTTATTTATCTGCACAACTGTACAACAAGTTAATGCAGCATAAATAGTAAATTTTAATTTAAGCGATAATTTAAATTCAAGTCTATTAAAGTATACACGAAAAAAATAAAAACTAAATTTCTGTATGAAAAAAATCTTAAGCTACCAAACATATACTCTTTTAATTTGCTGAAAAAATATATTCTAGTGTACACGGAACTGTACGACAAGTTAACGCGTCACTCCAATAGAATATTTCGTCCGTGTGTTCGTAGTACCGTATATATGCGCTCTCTCGGCGTGAGTGTGACGAACGCAATCACACTATTAATGCGAAAGAGGTAATTACTCACACATACAAAATACCATTAAACACGTTGGACCTTGTGGTGCCAACACCGTGAACATGTATATACGTATGTGTATATATATATATATATATATATATATATATATATATATATATATATTATAGGCAATACAAGTATACTGAACGCAAGTATTCTGTACTGTTTTATTGTCAATGGACTCAATAGTTTTTGTATAGCTCAACACTGGCAGCAATTGCTTGCAATATATGCTAAGAGAGAGGCAAGATAGAGAAGGACAGAAAAAAAACAAAAATGGCGGTCAATCGCCCAGCGTGCGTTTCCCTTCTTTTTTTTTCGTTTTTCACTTTCTTTTTTTTCGCTTTACTTCATGCAATATTTCACTTCCGCGTAAACACAAAAGAGACTTACATCTGAAAAATTTACGTCCGAATCTCTGACACAACACACAATATCGAGAGAAAAGATATTGAGAGAAAAAAAAGGCGGTCAATTGCACAGCGTGCATTTCCTATCTCTTTCTTTTCATATACACTTTTCTAACCGTTTTCGCTTTTATTTCGCACTTTCGTTATTTTAAAACACTTCTGAACGAAAAAGAATAGAGAAAAAAATGTGACACAACATGTCACCTCCGAATTTCATCGCACACGTTTTTCACATCTGAATAAAAACCCTCTTCTGAAAAACTGCACTCTACTTACCACGCTAATACTTCAAAACTGCATCTTCCTTTTTCATTACTTTCAAAAGAAAACTGATAAAGCGTGGCTGGGCCGATAACCTGCTGGACTTGAGCATTAAATAATCTCTAGTGCACCGCACTTACAATTTAATTGAGAAAAGAAAAGAACTTTATTTTAATAATACTAAATAAATTAATATATCTCAGAACGAATAACCATGTAATAATAGTAAAGAAATACCAAAAGGCAATCTCTTGAGCTCAAGTGTATGCAGCATGTGCAGTCCAGGATAAGAATGAATGTGTGTCATGGGAGACAGGCCTCGACAAGTAGACGCATGGAAGAGACGAAGACAGAGAGAGTCAAGCTGAGCGCCTGTATTGTGTAGTGGCGCTTCCATACGACTTGCGGGTGATTGTTGAAGCTATCTTCGACAGATACGAATCATTGAAAGTACAACTATTTCAAGATGTTGAATTTGTTGTCAAAGTTTGATTATATTTTACTATAAGAAGATATAAAAATAAACTGTCTTTCCATTATATTGCTGAATTTCCATAAAAGAAATGTATTAACTTGTAGTATGTACCATGATGATTATTTATTTCAATTTTCAAATTATTCCAATCATTAGTTTTTAAGATATTTAAATTTCTGATTCCAAAAAGACAAATTTTAGTAAAGAATATTGGAACCCAAACTTCTCAATAACTAATGAATAGATTTATTTGAAAATTTAACTGAATAATCTTCGTGATACATACTATATGTTAATGCATCTCTTTATTCAAATTTTGGAATACAATGGAAATATAGTCAATATTTATGGGTGCGAGTGTACTGTCCATTTTACATCCACTTGAATAATTTATACTCATGAAATCTACATAATATTATATAAAAACTATTAAATAGATAATCATATATTTAATATTATTTTAAACTATAAATAAAAAGTTTAAAAAATTATTATTAAGTGATACCGTATAAATAGTTATATTATTTTATTAAATACATTGCCAACTTAAATAATTAAATTCATGTTAAAGCTAAATTTAATTAGCATCCAATACCACAAGTTATTTTAAAAAATTCCCATTATTGAAAGTTATTCAAAAGTTATTTATAAAAAGTATTCCCATATTAAAATTTCAAAATTCTATTAATTTAATTTTTTATTCTTTACATTAGAGAATTAGTTTTGATGTTGAAATTTTTTTGTGATATGCAAAATATATATATATATATATATATATATATATATATATATATATATATATATATAAATCTTTAAATAAATAATAATAGAAATACTGCCAATATAAAATCATAAATCTCAAAGAGCCAGAAAAAAGAGAGAATTTTCTTTTATGAAGTCCATCATAACGTTTACCAGCATTAACATAGCCATAATACTAACAATCACGGCTATTATCCTATTCATAATACACACTGAAGTATACACTGGACTCGTGAGATATAACTTGTAAAAGAAAATTTTTTTTTTCTTTTATACTGTCAGTAGTTAGTCTCTTTACAATGTATACACATACGGATATATATATATATATATATATATATATATATATATATATATATATATATATATATATATATATATATATATACATATATTAATAACATAAATATACAACATATTATTATTATTATATATATATATATATATATATATATATATATATAAATATATATATTCACGTATAAAACCCTTCCACCCATCCGAATATACACTAAGGAAAAATCCCATAAACATATGGCTATACCCAAATCTTCCCCTAACCTAATCAACGACCAGTATCCTTCATATATATTCAATACGGAAGTAAGTCCCGAATTCATAGAATATATACTGAAGGAACAACAAGAGGGAAACGAATCTATAGAAGAATCATTAAACACATTTTGTCAAAACCCTCCACTTCCGCTACTAACAACCACTGAAGGGACTATAGAAATAACACAAAAAGAATTAGATCAGTGGATCAACGATCTCAAGTTCTAAAACCCGAACCCTTATGATTCCCTTGTCTCACGGAACTATCACTCTTAACTATATCTCGCAACTAGTAGAGGACTTCTACGATAGAACAATCGTGTTCGAAGCCTGGGTTAAAGAGACAAAAAGCACCTTATTAACGCAACGAGACATAATTTGCGAGTTGCAACGAACTACGTACTCCTTAGAAGAAAAAAATAAGGAATTAGCAACGAAAATAACGCTTTCGCGAGGTTGGAACGCAGAAAGGACCCTAAAATTAGAAATCCGTATAAAATTTACGGAAGAAACTGTAGCAAACTTAACGAAACAATTCCAACGTTTACACCTCCACAGAAAATAAGATACAACTAAGTCGTAAAACCTTATGAACCTCAACTCAGAAACACGCTTACTGAAAGAAGAGGTTTTGCAACGCTTAATTATATCGGGAAATAAACTATCCTACTGCTTAAACTGGGCCGAAGATATTGATGAGATATTAGGATCACATGAAGAGTGCCTAATAGATCTCGAGGAAAGGACAATTGCTCTCAAAGCAAGTAATTACACTTGGTCCAATAAACAAAGAAACTTACATCACTGGACCCGAAGTAAAATCATAGAATTAAATAAACGTTTGGACAAAATCAACAAGGAGATCACTGATTTAATCAATAGATTTTAGGAACTCTCTATCCAATGAGGAGAACCCGAAACAATTGGAAGAAAATTATCAAGACTCGATTAAACTTCGAGGCAGCCACAAAGAGAAAACTAAACACAGCTGATTTAATAGCCGCAAAACGCGTAGAAACAATCAGTAAAATTTCCTTCGGGAATATACCCGGATTCACACGACCATCTGACACTCTCATAGAACACGAGTTAGAGTTAGAGGTAGAAGACGCCATCACAATATCTACTTTCTCGACAGCTATCCAACTTGCTGACATAGTAGGGTGTACAGGTAATTGCGAGTATTGTAGATCCCAAATCTCACCAATATGCTAACTTGAAACCCTAGTAAATTCAATTTCCAGCCTATGGTAGAAAACGACCCAGCCATGGCAGAGCAGATAGCCAACTTGACGCACCATCAGAACATCACTGATGCACTACTCAATACTATGGGAGAGTGCATGGCAGTGCAACAAGCCTTGTTACACATACCGCTTTATGATGGGAAAAACATGTCGCTTAGGACTTTTCTGCAAGATGTGGAAAACAGCCTTAGTATTTGTCCACAAGGTATCCATAATGCCTTATTTAACGGCATGTCGGAGCTGCAGCAATTGAGTTTTGCTTTTTTTATTTCATCAATATCTTTTTAAATTCATAAATTAAACAAATATAATGACTTGTCCGCACTAAAGCTATATTAGTACAATAATTTTTGTTAAAATAAAAAATCATTTGGACTTGTTATTTTTTTATGAGCTTTGATTGGAAATTAGATATTAAACTCGACAAACCTAACCTTAAAATACGATACATTAAAAGTTTTTATTATAACTTTATATGTATAATATTTTGGTGAATTTCTTGGGTTGTCCGCACTAGAGTTTAATCTTACAAATTTTTTCTTTAAAGCAAAAAAACTCAATTAAACGCATCGTTTATTCATAAGTTAAGATTGGAAATATTATTAGAAGGCGGACAGCTTCGTCATGCTCTTAAGGGCGTTATTGCAAAGCTGCGGGACACCGCTAGAGACGCTGTCAATGGACTAGAAATCGCCTCCATCAACAACCTTAAGGACGCGCTAAAGGAATACTTCTCCCCGAAGAAGACATATTATCATTATACGGGAGAGATTCAAGTAATAAGAATGCGTAGGAACGAAACCGTTATCCAATATTATAGCCGCTTAAAGAAATTAATCGAAGGAGCCACGGCTTCACTTAAAGAAAATTTCGCGGCTGCACAGGTACCCGGCACATTAGTAATGTTAGAAGGACTCGCGCTAGAATCCTGCAAAAGAGGACTGGCAGACGACATCCTGTTCGCTGTAAGCGCACAAGAACATGAAACGTTGGCTGCAGCATTAAAATCAGCACAACGCTTTGAAAGAGACTTGATCTCCTCACACGACAAAAGGGGTCTCTTCACGTCATCGAGACGGATCAATCGAAGGAAAAGTCACCTCGACAAGTCAAGTTCAAGGAATATAACAACAAACGGCTCTGGAGACCACAATCACCGGGTAGAGACGAGTACGAGCATAGGTCGTACTATCGTAACAATTCGCCAGCACGCGATGACCGTGAAAGATACGGGCAAGACTTCTACAGAAGAGCCACCCCAAAAGCGTAGAGTATTCTAACAGGAGATACAATGCGAACGGTAGAAATAACGCTTATTCTTCTGAAAAATATAGTAATAATTATCCTAACAAAAATTTCAGCGAATACAGAAGGGACTCTAGGGGAAACAATCCTAGAACACCCAATGATTATTCAGACGGCAGAGCGCGCTCGCCTACTTTAACTAGATATGCACCTTCAATACATTACCCCTATGCGCAACCAATGCCACCTATGGGTCAGACGCCATATCCATACCAATATCCATATATGCCACCATACCAACCACAATACCCACCTATGATGTACCAACAACCAAGACCACGGGAGTCTTTAAACTCATTGCCTGCTCGTCAGACGGACGCCTCCACGAGCAAACCCAACCTGGAGCGTCCACTCGCAGTGAAATTTATAACTGCAACAGATTTGCAAGGAGAACCAGCCACCGAGGAACGGGACCAATAATTGTCTTGAAAGCCCCTGAATTAAGGAAACCAACAGAATTTTTAATAGACATGGGAGCAGAGATCAATCTCATCCATGTAAAGGCTTTACAACCACGAACTATCATAGCCGCCCACGAAGCCATGACTATCACAGGGATAACCACCGACTCATTTAAAACCGCAGGCTCAACAGAAATAACACTCTTTAAAAAACTCATCAAATTTCAAGTCATAACGGGCAGCCTGCCTATTCCAGCATCTGGTATACTAGGAGTCGACTTCCTTAGGGCTGAGTCAGCAGAAATTTCTTTTCATCACAACGCCCTAGTAACTTCCTCACAGCCCATACACCCTGTGAGGTTCTTGAATTACGAATATAGGGCCCCTAAACCAACAAGGTATATCCTACAGGCTCGATCAAAAACACCAATTACTATTAATTTACACGCATCAGAATTAAAAACGGAATACATACCCCGACTGAAAACCCCAGAAAACATCTCTATAGGCGAAGCTATAGTTAGTAACGATAATCAAAGGTCTATCATCATGGCTATCAACTCTTACGAAGAGGACGCGGAAATCGAAATACCACCACAAGAATTGCAAGCCTATGATGCTTTCGGAGAATCCGAGGATTTCTTTAGCACCAAAGGATCTGAAAATGATCTTTCAGGAGCAGACAGGTTACAAGAATTCTTGCACAGTCTACGCCTTGAGCATTTAAATGGTGAGGAAAAACAACATGTCTTAAAAATCGTATCTGACTACCCACAATTATTTCACTTGACCGGAGATAAACTACCAGCCACAGATGTACTCAAACATTATATACCAACAAAGGACGATGCACCGGTATTCGTAAAGCAATATTGATACCCACCAGCTCATAGAGAAGAGATACACCGCCAAGTAACAAAATTATTAAATGACAACATCATAGAAATTCCAAGATCACCGTATAATTCATCCCTCTAGATCGTACCCAAGAAAAACGATTCTAAGGGAAACAAAAGATGGCGGATGGTAAAAGACTACCGAGCCCTAAACGAAAAAACTATTGACGATGCGCACCCCCTACCCAACATAACGGAAATCTTAGATCGCCTAGGAGGAGCAAAATACTTCTCCATATTCGACTTAGCTTTAGGATTTCATCAAATCAAGGTAAACGAAGCCGATAGACACAAGACTGCTTTCAACTCTGCAACAGGACATTATCAATATAGAAGAATGTCCTTTGGCCTCAAATCCGCACCCGCGACCTTCCAAAGGCTCATGAATTTAGTTCTATTAGAGTTACAGGACTCAGAATTACTAGTTTACCTAGATGACGTAATTATCTTTGCGTCAAACTTAGACGAGCACGAAAAAAAGGTACGTTGACTATTTAACCGGCTACTTGATGCTAAACTATCCTTACAACCGGATAAATGCGAATTTCTACGTACCGAGGCTGAATACCTAGGACACATAATTTCCGAAGATGGCGTAAAACTTGATCCTAAGAAAACCATGGCAGTAAGGAATTTCCCACAGCCCAAAAACCAAACAAACATCAGGCAGTTCTTAGGACTGGCCGGATATTATCGGAGATTTATTGAAGGTTTTTCAGCTAGGGCAGGACCTCTTTCAGACCTCCTAAAGAAAACTGTCCCATTCCAATGGACGGAAAAACAACAAGAGAGCTTTGAAGATCTCAAAAACGCCCTATGCATCGCACTGGTCTTACAACACCCAGACTTCGAGAAACCATTCATCCTCACTACTGACGCATCAGATTACGCCGTAGGCGCAGTCCTTAGCCAGGGGGAGATAGACCAGGACAGACCTATAGCATACATGTCCTTAATGATGAAACCTGCCGAAAAAAATTACACCACAACGAAAAAAGAATGTTTAGCGATAATTTACGCTGTGCTACATTTCCGACCTTATCTTTATGGACGAGAGTTCACACTCATAAGTGACCACGAACCGTTAAAATGGATAGACTCTGTAAAACCTCTTATCCAAAGGCTAATAAGATGGAGAACTCGACTTCGAGAATATGAATACAAATTTCTCCACAGGGCAGGACGACTAAACGTCAACGCCGACGCACTATCCAGAAACCTAATACCAGAAGAAGCTGTAAAATTACCTGCTTCTTCTTCGGCAAAAATCAACAAACCGCCGGAACCTCCAAAACCCCGAGGACGACCACCAGGGAACAAAAATAAACCTTTACCCTTACTGTCAACTTCCACCACCACCGGGAACACCATCGGTGAAAGGGTAAGAACTAGACATGCTAGGGTAAGAACTAGACGTGCTTGCTCAGCGCCACCACCAATGTGCAAATCAACGGTAAAACCACCAGACCTAAGGGTTACGAAGGAAAAAGAACCCCGCATCACCCAACGTAGCGATACAAGCACTCAACCCCGGGAAGAGACTCAAGCCAACCCAATACCGTCAACCTCCTCAAACAACAACCCAAAACCTATACGACCAGCAAAATTTTTCTAAAAAGGTAACATTTCAAACCAGTGAAGACTCGGACTCAACGAATGATCCCCCACTACCTCGCAAGAGAATAAGCGGATTCTCAAGCCTAATACCGGAAGGGCTACCTACAAACCAGACCTCGTCGCAAGACAAACAAACAAATGAGGAAGAGGAAACACCAACCAAGCAAACAAACAATTATTGAGTCAGCCGCTTGAAGGAGTTCACACTCTGACGAGTCAGGATCAATGGACGAATATTGGTGGGATGAAACTATCTCTAGAAATCGACCAATAGCGCGCTCCACCCCAGTGCAACCCGAACTAGGCTAGGGCACTAACATACCACGCCTTGACAATATTGCAGAAGTCAGCAGCACTGACGAATCCTCCACAGAAGAAGACGGGGAGATTCGATATCCTCTTGCGAGAGTGTCTGATACTATACCTCCAGAATTATTTTATCCGGAATTTATGAAAACTCCGAATAGCGTGCTACAAATAAAGCTAATAAATGAAAGCTTGACACATAAGAAGGATAATCTCCTCCACTTCACATCCGCAGACTGTGAGTTTGCTACTCCTGTAGCTAAACTATTGGTAGACCTAAATCAACTAGATAAACACGAAATCAAAGGACTTAAACCAAAACCAGGACAAGTAATAGTAACTCCAAGAACTAAAACTTTTCTATTAAGCGCTATTCTCATCAATAAACACTTCGAAGTATTTTCGAACAAGAACTCCGTAAGACTCTTAAAAACCTAGCAGAGTGCATAAAGAAATACGAAATAAAAACACTTCACATTTCTAAACAAAATAATCTGATAGATTAAATTTCATACTCAACATTTTTACAAACATTAAAGGAAACATTAAACCACTGTGAATGTCGAATATTCATATGTTACGGCAACCATACCTCCGGATGACATAAAACATAAAATCATCGAAGAATACCACACCAGCGTGATCGGAGGCCATAAAGGAGTAACTAAAACATACAGAAGAATTAGAGAAAAATTCTTCTGGAGTGGACTGAAAGAGGATGTAACCGAGTACGTCCGAAATTGTGAACAATGCCAAGAACTTAAATTGGTGAGAATCAAAAGCAGAGAGCCTATGATCATTACGGATACGCCTATTGAACCCTTCGATAAAATATCCATCGACACAGTCGGGCCACTTCCAATTACGCCCGATGGTAATCACATATATTAACTGGGCAAGATAATTTGACGAAATATTGCATAGCCGTGCCCATTAAAAATACGAAAGCTGAAACCATTGCAGATGCTCTGGCACGACACGTAATCACTCTGTACGGTTCACCACGGGTAATATTGTCAGATAAAGCACCAGCCCTCATAGGAAAAGTAATGCACCAACTAACAAAATAATTTAAAATCCAACAAGTTACAACATCTGGATATCACCCGCAATCCAACGGTTCCTTAGCACGAAGCCACATTGTATTGACCGAATACATACGACATTACATAGAAAACTACGAAGACTGGGATAAAGTTGTGCCATTTGCAATATTTTCGTACAATACCAGCGTACACGAATTAACTGGATTTACACCCTTCGAACTAATATTTGGCAAACCCGCAAGAATACCAAGCTCGTTGCCCTTAGAGAAAATAGACACATACTCATCTTATATAGCGGAATTGATCAGTCGGCTACATGATACGCGAAAAATGGCCGTCGAGTCCCTAGTCAATTCAAAACACAGGAACAAACACTACTATGACAAAAAGGCTAAAACACATCATTATTCGCCAGGAGACTTAGTATAGGCCATCAAGGAACCCCGACAAAATAAACTTGACAAAACATATAAAGGTCCATACAAAATAATTTAACTTCTAGAAAAACATAACGTTATTCTTGAAGACGAAGACGGCAAACGTCTTTTAAAACATATAGATAAAATCAAGTTAGCCCATCACCAATAGGAACATTTTGTTTCAGATGCCAAGAATGTGGACCATCATCCTAGCATTGTCAACAATCACACCTATACTGGGCGAAAATTATGTTATACAACAATTAACGAGTAACCCAGGCATCTACTATGAAAAACTACAGAATTTACGATTTACTAACACTGATTGGAAAATAGTAACCTTCATAGATATGGAACCACTACATTACAACGAAACCTCTATAACAGCCACTCTTCAGGGCCTCATAAGTAAATGCTCTCATGGAGGAAAATACCCAGAACTCTGCGATCCTATGGTGAAAAGAATTTATTTTCTAAAGGAGGAAACTTACCTGATAGAACGAATCTACAGGGATCTAATCGACTCAATGAACGAAGTAGAATCTCTGGAATATGAACAACCTAAAAACCCGAACATACAAAAAAGAAGTGTACCATTCGGATTCATAGGCAGCATAAGCATGCCACTCTTTGGCACGCTATCTACGGAAGATGGAGAAGTCTACGATAAACAGATCCAATCACTATTTGACGGACAAAGAGAAATAGCGAAAATCGCAAAAGAGGAAACGCACATAGTTCAACACAAATTAGCCTCCATAAGCAACCAAGTCAACACAAATAAGAAGTACATAAAAAGAATCTATGAACTTTACTTAAAGGCACTAAAAGAATTTGAAGCCATAAACGAACTGAAAAACTATGCAAGAATAATGGAACACTATTCAGGTACGGTGAATTATATAGAAACTGCGCTCAACCAATATAAAGAAACATTCAAGACACTAAGAGATATCGTTTATGCCGCAAGAATTGGTCATGTCCACCCATCGTCATTGACAACTAATAATCTACAAAATATTATTAGGCAAATAACTGACCTACACCCCGAACATGAATTCCCTATCCCCATCGCACACGCTCGAATGGAAAAACTAACAGAAATAGCAAATGTCCGCCTAGGATTAAGAAACCACAAATTTTTAATAGAGATAAAAATACCTATGTTAGATAAATTCCCTACGGAATTGTATAAAATACACCGTGTACCCATCCCCCAGCAAAAAGGTGACCACCTCGTCACCGCATTTATCACTCCGCAAGCACCCTATATATCCTTGAGTAACGACAAAAGGTCATACAGTCTTCTGTCCGACTCAAACTTAAAAGCATGTAAACAGACGATACATTACCGAATATGCACACGCAACATACCAATATTCGAAGCGAGTCACAATTTAGCATGCGAATATTTGCTATTAAACAGACTAAGTGACGCAATCATCAGCCTATAGCCCTTATTGACTCACTACCATTTCCTTCTTCCAAGAGCTCAGTAGGAAAACTCGAGCAAGACATAAGTTTAGAAAACATACAAAATCAATACGACAAAATAATAAAGGAAACCGAAGAAAAAAATCTAACACACCTTGTATCATAGGTTTAAATACAACCATAATAATTACGATAATAATAATAACAGCATTAACTTGCCTCAAATATAACAAAAATTGTCCCAGAAAAAATAATAGACCAGTAAGATCCGAAAGTTTAATGTTCGACGTCCTCCGTACCATAAATGTCATTGAGCACCCAACTCATTCATACACCATAAGCTTTACCACGATCACACCATGATTCAGTATCACAAAATGAAATAGAAAACCTTACAGATGATGAAAACTATTGCTCAATTTTCTTACTAATCTCTGCACGTTAATATCTTATCACATGTTCACAGAAATAAAATGAGACTGATAACGCACGTATTGATATGGATCATGGGAGCACTTCTCAGAATTGCATACACTATTAGCGAGAAAATATCCATAACCGCCCTTGACTCAAACCCCGGAATTTATTTCCATCACATTGGACCTATACTACATCAAACCGACCAATGGACCTTCGCCATAAAAATTAACCTTCACGAAATTAGCCACGAAACCATTAAGGCACAACAAAGAATATATAATCTGACTAGTACCTGTGATAGGACCATAATGATATGCCAACTATACTACACCGAAACAAAGGACATCACTGATCTTCTTGTCAAAGTAACCTCAACGCTACTATCCATTGAACAGATTCCACTACCAAACATGACTGACGATAGCATTACTACACTTGTCAATAACATAGACACAGAACTCACGACGTCCCGAAGAATAGCAAAGGAACTTAACATGATGAAAGATTCTATTATATCCAGACGAAACGACACACTTACACATACTATTACTGACTTTATAGGATCAATCAAACCTAAATTTAAAAAAATAAAAGAATTCCTGGAACTTCACATTCATCTTTACCAGATGATAACAGAGATAATAGAATCCGCTCAGATGAACAGATTAAACAATCAACTTATTTCTACGACAGATATCAACCGTATATATCAATATATACAGTTAAAACCACAGGAAGCAATAGCGATGCCACAAGCATTCTCACCTGCATTTATTAAATCATATCTTGCACACCAAGAAGATTAAATGACAACATATACATTGAAATAGAAATTCCACTATACAAAAACGAAAATCTACACCTTTACAAGATATACCCTATCTCAATACCAACAGTATCCACGCAAATAGTTTCACAAGGAAATTACATAGCAACGTCAATAGAGGACACTAACCATACGCTATACACAGAAAAAGACATATCAGATTGCATGAAAATCAAAGAAACGTACTGCAACACGCCAAGAGGAATTAAGACGAAACCAATCTGCGAAATCCAACTACTAGCTAACATACCTGCAGAAGAATGCCAAATACAAAGCACTGGACAAACGCACACCATTTGGACACAGCTCCAAAACACCAACGCCTGGATTTTCTCCACACAAAGAAAAGAAAACATACACGTCACCTGTAAGGACAATACCAACATAAATACAGAACTTGAAGGATTAGGTATCATTGAAATACAATATAGATGCCAAGCCGCAACAACACACTCAACGCTAGTAACATCACTTAAGGCAGAAAAACTAAAACAATATTTCTCGTACACTAATAAAATCAAATCCATAATAACAGATAGAAAAGACCAAATGAAATTACTATGCATAATAGCAATAGGGATGTCCGTCACAACAACCATCAGCTGTATCATACTCTGGATCACCAACAACAAGAAGAAAGGAATTTACAGATTACCATCAAACGATATCGATACAGAATTTGAACTTCTGCCTCAAAATTCACTAACAGAAGACGATATACCACCCACAGTGATAAACGTGACATACGACGTACAACTTCCAAAACCAATCTAAAAAAAAAAAAAAAAATATAACAATACACAGAGACATCTTCTTCGAGATGTTAACATATACCGCATGCATTAAGATTTATATTTTTTTTTGTTTGTTTGTTGTTTTGTTTTATTTGTTGTTTTTTTTTGTGCATGAAAAATAGAAAACTAATTCACTAGAATATTTTCCTCTACAGATGTCCCTCATCACTACCTCCTTTACACTTCTCCTTATCACAACAGCCATCTTATCCCAAAATACACCATTACCTTAGTCCATCACACCTTTAGAAAACCAACCAGGAATCTATTACGAATTCATCAGAGGCTATAGTTACAACAACGATTTCTGGGCTGCCGACACAACAATCAACCTTGTTCAATTATACGAGGACGAAAGAACCATAGTTAAAGAAATAGGAATCCTAGCAAACTTCTGCTCCTATTACTGTTAACCACAGCTCGAAGAAATTACACGTATACATAATTTAATTGATATTGAAGAACTTAGACAAGAAACTTTTAACATGGTGAGAGTTGGAAAAGCACACAAAGAATTTTCCTTCGAACCAACGATACCATCGAATAAAATCTCCGACAAAATCCAACAAATACATTTGAACAGGCTGAAACTCCCACCAATGAACGGATACTCAATCGACACCATTTAAACCTGGACCTACAATACAAAAAGAACATTAGAAGACCACACAGAGATTTATCAAAGAACTAGGAACACACTGGCAAAATTGGAATCAGGAGTTATAAGTCCAAACCTCCTCCTCCGACACCAACTGGAATCCATTTTAAGCAAAATTGGACAAAATAAACCTGAATTACGACTCTCACCACTAGTACTATTATCCAAGGATTTTTGGAAAATATCCCAAATAAGCACATCGAAATTCGCATTCAGCATTAATATCTAGTTGAAGGTACCAGGCTATACAATAAACACACTCAAGCTATACAAAATGCACCAAGTACCTGTGCCACAGATTGATAATACTGTAGCCACGATTTCACTGACGTCTACATTCATCGCAACCAACAATACTTCAGGACAACATATACTTTTTAACGACATCAAGGAATGCATCAAGGTTACGGATACCACCTTCTGCCCACAACCAACGAGGATTTACACAAAACCCACCTGTGAATCGACACTCCAAACAGCCACCTCAGCAACCACATTCGACCTATGCACTATATCGATCAACCACGACGCAAAAACCACTTACCACTTATTGGAAACAACCGGCGAATGGATTTACTCGGCCCCCACACCGGAAGAAATCAGGATCACCTGTAGTCAAACCAACAACGAAACTATAACAGGAATCGGAGTTATATGGATCATGACAACATGCAGCATAACGACGCCGTACGTACACCTAAAAGAAAAAACACCCGTTTACAAGGAAAGATGCCGCTTCAACTCCACTCTACATTTGACCGTAGTGAAACGTACCAACATACCACCATTATATTACGTCATTCTATTTAAAACAGTGACCATCATGGGCATCATTACATGGACAACGAGGAAAATCAAAATCTGCAAAAGAAAAACAAATAGACTAACAGAAATAGAACTACTACCTCCACCATCCGCAGAACTATTACTAGATATAGGGCCACCCTTACCAGTGGATCTACCTCAACTTTATTGCTTCCCACCAGACATAGTTCATTCATCTACCTACTAAATTAATAGAAACACAACTTATAATTATTTTGTTCTCACAGATGACTAACGAGCGAAACACCATTAATAATAGACAACAAGGTCACGATGACAATCTTTGCGGCCTAGAAACCGTGGTTTCAGGTACCTACGTCATGCTAAATCCAGAATTAACAAACCACGTGTATTACAACCGATTCAGCCGCAAGCTCTTGTGCATCCGATGCCTTAATAGAACCAGCTACACCAATAATTACGAAAGATATGACACCTTTCACCGATTCCGATTCAACGAACCATTATACGAAGAATGTAATGGATGCGGTAATCACCTATTAAAAGTACAACCAGCCTCGGGATACAGTACCTGTGTCACAACCGTCAGCCAGAGTCTACATGAAATTTTGGACCTGGGGGGTAAACTCATCCCAGACTCAAGAGTTAACACGATAAAAGACAATCTATGGGCATTTGAGAGACTGCTGACTCCTCCAATTGAAACAGATATTACCATAACACCCAACCCAATGAACGGATATGAAGTAATCGCTACGGCGTATTGTATCACCAGCTGAATTAAGGAAGCAATGAACTTCAGCGAAGTGAGTCAAAAGGCAATTTGTAAAACTTGCTATAGGACCACTGCAAGGACCAGAAAAAGTTACAAACGGTTTAGGGAATTCCACCGGGTATCTCTCTCCCGACCTCAATACGATAAATGTAACTACTGTGACCATCGCCTTTTACGACTGCGACGAGGGAAAAACTGTAAGGACTGCATCGGCACCACCTTTAGGAGATGCAACCAAATACAGAACCAAGGAGGAGCTTTTGTCCACCATCAATCGAGAACAAAATAATTCACTACCCCTCGTCACTACCTTTTTTTTTCTCCCTCCTTTCTTTTTCTCTGAATCCTTCCCAACAATATTGTAATAATAGTAAAATATAGAATTAACATTAATTGAAGGGCCGGATGCAATAATGAGGTATACGCTCGGAACTGTTACGCACCTTATTCTCAATTTTTATATATTCATTTCATTTTCGTCTTTGAAGACGAAAAACTTCATATACTTAAAAGCAACTGCTCGCGCTATCCCCAATAAACGGGGCCTTCCTATCAAATATAACCAAACCACAAATTGTGCGCCGAATAAAATTAAATAACCTTTGTACGATAATTATCTTGTAAAAAACTCCGTGTAATAAACAAAATAAACCTTGCGATAGCAATAATTATCTTGTGAAAAACTTTGTGTAATAATCAAAAAACCTTGTGTAAACTTTGGAAACTGATTATTGCAAGAAAGTAATAAAGAAAAATATATTTTAAAAAAATGAAAATTTGATATACTGAATAGTTTGAACACCTAATGAAGTTAGGATCTTACACCTTCCAAGCCGGAAATGTTCATCGCCCCCGATGAACTCAAGCAATGTTAGTGTCCAAAGTTTTTTAAAAAAAAAGGAAAAATATGTGTTTATGAGATTATAAAGGTATGAATGTGTATGGCGTTATAAAGGTATGAGGTAATATAAAAAGTTTAGTGGCATTCTAAATATTCGTCTTCGTGTTTTTCTTCTCCTTCTTCTTCTTCCTCTAGGTAGTAATATTTTTGTAGTTCCTTTATGTCTGGTTCTGTGAACTGTTCATATAGGTTGTACTCTTCCCATATTGAGAGTGGAACGCTAGTTGATTCGTTGTGTAGGTATAGAATAAATATGGTAGGTGACATGTATAATGGCAGCCTACAGTGCTTGCAAATAGTCCGATGTCTCCCTTGAACGTGGCAAGGCACATGCCCTGGGTTAAAATCAAGATCGTGAAGTAGTTTCATCTTGTTTTCGAAATTCATTCTGAAAAGAGTGTCAATTTCTTATGTTATTATTGCTACTATAAGATTTTACTATTGCGCTACTGTTACAATTGAAGGGCCGGATGCAATAATGAGGTATACGCTCAGAACTGCGGCGCAGGCTCGACTATAGCAGCCAAATATGAAAAATTGAAAAATCGATTTTTAAAAAATACTGGCATGTAGAGAATGAAAAAACACAACTTTTTTTTAAGCAAAGTTTTTTCACTAGATGTTTACTTTTAAAGAAAAAAATTAAAAAGTGACTTTTAAAAAAAGTAATTTTTAATGAGTTTTTAAAACATAAATCGCTCTATTTCAGCCAAATATGGTCGGATCGTTCCGAAAGTTTGTACACATACGGGGAATACTCTAGCGCTAGCAATAAGATTATAAAAAGTGATAAAATTAATAATTCATTTATAAAAATTTAGTTGGAAAGTGATGAAGAGCATTTATTGACATACATTAACTTCAGTGACAAAAAGTATCGAGGGAAGTTTAAGTCTCGAAGAACTTCCAGCGAGAGATTTGTTCTTTAATATGTAAAGAAGTTTTTTGGAAAGTTTCAGATTTTTATATTGAAAATTGGCTGAAATAGAGCGATTTTTGTAATTTAGGTATAAAGTCGCGCGTGCCGTGGCACGTGCGCTAGCGCGTCAGATTTCATCGAGTACGTTAAATATACACTGAGCGTACTGACGCGCTACCACACGCGCCACAGCACGCGCGACTTTACACCTAAATTACAAAAATCGCTCTATTTCAGCCAATTTTCAATATAAAAATCTGAAACTTTCCAAAAAACTTCTTTACATATTAAAGAACAAATCTCTCGCTGGAAGTTCTTCGAGACTTAAACTTCCCTCGATACTTTTTGTCACTGAAGTTAATGTATGTCAATAAATGCTCTTCATCACTTTCCAACTAAATTTTTATAAATGAATTATTAATTTTATCACTTTTTATAATCTTATTGCTAGCGCTAGAGTATTCCCCGTATGTGTACAAACTTTCGGAACGATCCGACCATATTTGGCTGGAATAGAGCGATTTATGTTTTAAAAACTCATTAAAAATTACTTTTTTTAAAAGTCACTTCTTAATTTTTTTCTTTAAAAGTAAACATCTAGTGAAAAAACTTTGCTTAAAAAAAGTTGTGTTTTTTCATTCTCTACATGCCAGTATTTTTTAAAAATCGATTTTTCAATTTTTCATATTTGGCTGCTATAGTCGAGCCTGCGCCGCAGTTCCGAGCGTATACCTCATTATTGCATCCGGCCCTTCAATTGTAACAGTAGCGCAATAGTAAAATCTTATAGTAGCAATAATAACATAAGAAATTGACACTCTTTTCAGAATGAATTTCGAAAACAAGATGAAACTACTTCACGATCTTGATTTTAACCCAGGGCATGTGCCTTGCCACGTTCAAGGGAGACATCGGACTATTTGCAAGCACTGTAGGCTGCCATTATACATGTCACCTACCATATTTATTCTATACCTACACAACGAATCAACTAGCGTTCCACTCTCAATATGGGAAGAGTACAACCTATATGAACAGTTCACAGAACCAGACATAAAGGAACTACAAAAATATTACTACCTAGAGGAAGAAGAAGAAGGAGAAGAAAAACACGAAGACGAATATTTAGAATGCTACTAAACTTTTTATATTACCTCATACCTTTATAACGCCATACACATTCATACCTTTATAATCTCATAAACACATATTTTTCCTTTTTTTTTAAAAAACTTTGGACACTAACATTGCTTGAGTTCATCGGGGGCGATGAACATTTCCGGCTTGGAAGGTGTAAGATCCTAACTTCATTAGGTGTTCAAACTATTCAGTATATCAAATTTTCATTTTTTTAAAATATATTTTTCTTTATTACTTTCTTGCAATAATCAGTTT
This sequence comes from Anastatus disparis, assembly GCA_017163975.1. NCBI lineage: Eukaryota > Metazoa > Arthropoda > Insecta > Hymenoptera > Eupelmidae > Anastatus > Anastatus disparis. Next base: position 286,026 of record JAFFSR010000084.1, on the reverse strand, counting down.
CCAAAGTTCTTCCACTAATTAATATGCGCCGCTAATCTATCGAGGCCACAAGTGTTTTACTTGTCGATATTAATTGAAATATCAAAGAATATGCACGCGCCGAAATTGCTATGAGTAAATAGCATAATGTGTACCTTCTTTAATGTCTTAATTAAATCCTAAGTAAACACAAGTGTTCCCAAACGTCATACCATCTCGGCCGCTCCAGGTATAAAAGGCCGGAGAGGGCATTGTTCGATAGACTTTTGTTATGATATACTTCTCGAGGTACACCAAAAGCAGGTTACGCACCTTATTCTCAATTTTTATATATCCATTTCATTTTCGTCTTTAAAGACAAAAAACTTCATATACTCAAAAGCAACTGCTCGCGCTATCCCCAATAAACGGGGCCTTCCTATCAAATAAAACTAAACCACAAATTGTGCGCCGAATAAAATTGAATAACCTTTGTACGATAATTATCATGTGAAAAACTCCGTGTTATAAACAAAATAAACCTTGCGATAACAATAATTATCTTGTGAAAAACTCCGTATGATAAACAAAATAAACTTTGCGATAATAACAATTATCTTGTGAAAAACTCTGTGTAATAATCAAAAAACCTTCTTGTGTAAATTTGGTGCGATAATAAAAGTTACAATAAATAAAAGGACAGTTTTTTTTTATTGATTCAAACAACCAGCCCGATTCTAACAGGATCACCGATCAGCAGAACTTCAATTGCAGTCCACGAGCAAAAGGTCAGCAACAGGACATCTGCTCCAGCAAAAGTAAGTAAAACCTTCCAATTGCTATCTCTTTCTCTCTTTTTGTAATCTCAATACGGGTTCACGAGCCCGCAAAATAGCTTGCCTTCTTCGCCTCATTATCAGCCACGCATACGCCTAAAACGTGCATCCGCTCGGCGCGTTTAGGCCTGTAAATTCACGGCCCTTCTTTTAATATAAAAATATATATATATATATATATATATATATATATATATATATGTATATATAACTATTAATTAATAATAAGAAATAACGCCGGAACGTTACAGTAGTTATAAAAAGCTTACATATTTATTTTTCATTATCGCTAAAGAAGCTTGTACAGTTGCTTTGTATTTTTACTAAAAAAAGTTTAAATAATTTTTAATATTTATTTAATATGCCGTTAAATTTCATTTTTGCTAAAAGAAACTTACAAATTTGTTTTATTACAAGCTTACATCTTTATTTTTTATTGTTGTTAAAAAAACTTATGCATTAATTTTTTTTGTAGTGAATTAATATTATTTTATATTTTGTATTTTAATTATTATCAATTTGTTTTTCTGCAATCTTGAAAAATGAATAAAAATACCGTCTGTCTGTTTTAGTCTCTCCGTCTCTCCACCTCCGTTTTTCCGTCTCCTTCCCTCCGTCTCCGTCACTATGACTATGTGTCTCCACCTCTGCCTCTCTGTCTTTGCCTCTCCGTCTCTGCCATTTTATATTGAGAATATTAATGTAATAAAATAAAAATATTGGATTACTTAATTTACCTTACTTAAAATTATTTCATTTGCTAATATAAGTTCTTCTAACTCCATGTTGTATCATTTAATACTTTAATAAATTCCAATCTTTTTGCTTTTAATACATATGTAATATCTATAAAATTTTTAAATATATATATATATATATATATATATATATATATATATATATATATATATATATATATATATATATATATATATATCTATATATAAATATACATGAATATTTTTATAAGTATATATGCATATAATATATTATTATAATTGTTTTTACTATTTTCTTCTATTTCTCCAATAATTTCTAGTTTTGCTCCTCTTTCCCAATTCACATATTCATTTTCTAATTTATTCAATAAAACGTCTAATTTATATTGTCCATTCGTTACTGTTCTGATGTATTCTGATTCATTTTTTTTGTGCAAAAGAATTTTTTAAATACCCTTGTATTTCTGAAAAATAAAAAATAATTTATATAGTTATATTTTTTTTCCAATAATATTCAATTACTTATTAATCCAGGTTTTAATTTTATTTCTTCGAAATTTATTTTAATTGGTTTGTTATTTTTCAATATGTTGTATTCGCCTAAATGAATAATATTCGAATAATATTTTAATGTTAAGTCATATACATTATTTCCTTATTGTATCCTTTTGCTTTTGATACATTAACATTCTCTAATAATATTTTCTGAAATATTAAAAAATGTTTAATATTATGTTGTAATTAATAGTATTGCATATTATAAAAATTTACTTTGTCTAATTTTAGATTTTTTCTTAATTTTTCAATATTTTCATGATAAATATTGCATTGAATTCTGAATCCTTCAGAATTATTTATTGTGAATTTCAAAATCCTGAAATCAGTTTGTTTTTGTTTCTTAACAAAAGTTTGTTCTTCGGAAATTTCTTCAATATATGCAACCAGAGATCTATTATATGTAATCAAAAATATTTATGACATATATTATATTTTTGATTTTTTTAATAAAGTTTTTAATACATACGTTGATTGATCTCCTATTACAATTTCAGTTTTTAAAAATATTATACATATGATATTATTTTTATATATTTATTGTATTAATTTTTTTTATGTTATTAATATATTCTTTACATTTTTATGTATTTTTATGTGACGTAATAAATTATCTTTTCAATAAAATCCTTTGCCACAAGTGTTGCAAATATTATTATAATTAGATGCATGACTTTGTGAGTGTCTTATTAATGTTCATTTCTTATATATTTATTTTTGCAAATAGAAAATTCTAATTTTTCAGGTTTGTTATGTTTTGCTTTCTCATAGAGAAAGCATTGTATCGATAAAAAAATTGTTTTTCTGTGTGTGTGTGTGTGTGTGTGTGTGTGTGGGGATGTATGATTTTAGTTAGTAAATTGTATCTCGAGAACTACTCGATGGATTTGATTCTAATTTTGCATGGAATTTAGTTTTTTGACTAACTTGCTGGGAAGCTATTGATAATTGGTCCTTCTAGCGTAGTTTTCATTTTAGAGTTATTTAAAAAAAAATTTCGATTTTTCATTTTTTTAGTTTTTTTTGTTCACTACTCGATGAATTTACTTCAAAATTTGCACGGAAATTATTTGTGATTGCCCAAATAAAATAAATTTTAAAAAACTGATTTTCTTAGCTTAGTTTTAATTTTAGAGCATTTTGAAATTTTTGAAAAAAATGTTTCTGTTTATTAGGCCAATAAGATCTTAAAAACTACTCGATGGATCTACTTCAAATTTTCCATACAATTCAATTTTTCGATCAACTGGTGTGGAAGCTATTGAGAATTGGTTTTCTTAGCGTAGTTTTTTTTAGAGTCATTTTAAGAATTTTAAAAAACTTACGATTTTTCATTTTTTTTTGTATTTTACGTAAACTACTCGAAGAATTTGTTTGAAAATTTGTATGGAATTTAATTTTGACTGCCAAAAGTAGAAAAACTTTTGAAAACTGATTTTCTTAGCGCACTTTTAATTTTAAAGCATTTCTAAAATTTTTAAAAAAATTTTTATTTTTAATTTTTTTCTATTTTACGAAAACCATTAGATAGTGTTATGTCGCGCTAAAATTTTAAAATTTTTTTATTTTCTTTCCTATTCTTCTTTTTAAAGAAGAAATCTTTTTCCTATATTTTTTTTCCCTATCATAAAATTTTTGCCGCCACTCAAAATTTTCCCTTAACCTTTCTCAATTTTTTTTTCCTACGAAAATTTTTCCTTCAACTTTCTCTAACATTTTCTCACGTTTCAAAATAATTTTATATCTCTCAAAACTTTCCATACATAAAAGATAATTTTTTTTATATACTTCCATATGCCTCTTTACCTGAAAAAAATTTTCTAGTCCTGTAAACTTTGTTTGCGTCGCCAGCTAATCCGTCTACCAGACTTGTACACAATAGAGCAATAAAAATATTAAAGCAACCTTTTGCACATTTAAGGAATTCCCAAATGTTAGATACCGTTATGTTTTAAATAAAAATTTAATATTCAATTATTATAAAAATCATTTATGTTTCAATAATTATTTATCTATTCCTAATAATGAAATTTTATTAAGGTTGTTTATCGAAGTGGAATGAAAAGTAACGTTTCGATAAATATTTGTTAATAAAATAATTTTAAGCATCTTTTATCTCTTTTAATTTAAGTTTATAATGCGCTAATCTTAAGTACTATAAATAAATGAATAAAAAATAAAAATAAATCCAAAAAAAATTTAAAAACAACAAAATTTTACAAAAAATATATTATGAGAAAATTTAATATCAAAGTAAAGATTATAATCATTAAACCAACATATATGTATGTGTATATATATATATATATATATATATATATATGTGTTACTTATAATTCCATTGTTATTATATTTTACTTTTTATTCAGTTAAACAATTAATAAAAATATATATATATATATATATATATACACTAGGATGCACGCTTACGCATGGACATGTCAGTTCGTCCAATTAGAATAAGATTATATTTTACATGCTATTTTAATTTTAATAAATAAGTTCTTAAATTACTAATTACTTTGTTGTTAAATATTATTACTAATCGTAGAATAAGTTACCAATAACAATCGTAAAATTTATTAATTCATTCTATTTTACTATTAAGAGTCATCACTAATCTATCTTTTTATAATAATATTATTCGCTTAGTTTTATTGCATTTTTGTTAACAAATAATTTAGATTAAGTTACTATTATTATTAGTTAATTTAGTTATATTATAAATTAAGTTAATTTTAAATGTTTATTATAATAATATTTCTTTCTTATCTTAGTTTAAGTAATGTTTTTAAAATTCGTTTTTGTTTAAAAATAATAGACGTTACATTAATTTTAAGATATCTTTTAACGTATTTAGTATGCTAGTTCTAAGATAGTTATATCATTTATGCTTTAATTAATGACCATTTTTTATGCTATCATGTTTTTCACACTTACTTTAATTTATACATTAATTAATTAATAAATTTAAACAGAATTACATTGTATATTTCAAAATATAATTTCTTTTAGATTTACAAACGATGTTTAAAATATTTTTCTTTTAACAAATTGAAGTTATATGTTAAAATATCTTGAAACATACAATATAATTATAGCGTATAGTTATTAAACATATTTTCATTTTTCTCTCTCTTTATATTTTTATTATTAATATTATTATTATATTATTAAGTAAAATTTACGTAAATTAGCAATAAGTATACAAAACAATTGTAAGAATGAGACAACTATACTTATGAGAGAGATAGACAACGATGACGCTTCAACGTTCTGGAAAACATCATATTTTTCCCAAAGACCTTTATTTTTGGGCCTGTTTCCATTAATATGACGCATAACGTCCAGCCTCTTCCGGTCAACTGACCAATAATCAATTTCTAATTGTCTTAATCCCCTAAGACTACACCCCCAAGTCCCTTGGGAAGGGAAACAATAGTTATGTGTCTCAAGAGGACACAAACAAAAATGCAGTCTCTTTCTTGAGCTCAATAAGCTCATATCCAGCTCTACAAGCTCTCAACTTCAAATTCTCCAAAGTCTACAAATTCATCAAACTCTAAAGGTATACCTCAAATCTAAAAATTCAAATTCTAAGTTTTTACTTTTTTTCTAAATTTCTTTTCAATCAAAAATTTACTTCAAATTCAAACTTTAATTTCCAAATCTTTGTTTTACTTTTGCAATTAAACAAATTATACTTCAAATTTAAAATTCCAATTTCTAAGTCTTACTTCTGTTTTTCTAAAATTCTTTTTAATCAAAAATTTACTTCAATTACAAACTTGAAATTCCATAATTAAAAAAATAAAAAATTTTAAATTCGTTTCAAATTAATATTTCTCTTGAAATATTATTTTCATTTCAAAATACCTAAAAAAAAAGAGTTTTGAACATCACACTACATCCAGATTTAGCAACGATCTATCTCTCTCACTTGAAAGTAAGTTTTCATTCATTTATTTTTAATTATTCTTCTTTCATATTAATTAATTAAAATCAATCACCTAAATTATAAAGTAAATATTATAATCTCATGTTTTTATTGTTCTTTTTATTAGTAAATAAACTAAAAACTTAATCTTAAATTTTTGTTTTCTTTATTTTCTTTATTACATTGCATATACCTTCTTTTTAATTCATTTATTTTTCTTTATTATATTTTCTTTTATTTATTGCATGAATTAATTATAATTTCCATTTATTATTGCACTGCCAATAGTTTCCTCTAAGGGAGGAAACTGGCTTTATTTTAATTTGAGACTCTCTTATGAGGCTCTTGTTAAAATAAAAACTTATAATATTACTAACAAGCACTGCCGATAGGGTCCTCTAAGGGAGGACACTGGCCTTGATTTAATCTAAGACTCTCTTATGAGGCTCGGGTTAAATTAAGAATACGTACACTACACTTTAGGTACACTACACCCGCGTACTAACTCTTATAGTATTCAGTCTAACGTTTTTCCGTGATAATTTTAAAAAGAACCTACCGCTAAGCATACGCGCGCCAGCGTCTGAATTTATTGATGAATAATTACAATCTTATTTTATCATAAGATTCGCCGACGTTACATACCCATTTTTGGAGCCCCAACGGAGGGATAATTAACGGAAAAAAAAGAGTTAAATCGTTAAATTCTTTAAGTTATTCGGTTCGGAAATTTTGATTTTTATTCAAATAAATAAAAAAAAAAGAAACGTTATAATCGCAGCATTTTTCTTTTCAAATTAGAATTTTTCTTATGCGTTATATAAAATTTCACTGTAAGTTGGTAATAAAAGAAAAAGAAACAGATTAGTTAACAAATTTAAAAGGAGAAGTGACGCCACGCTAACTCGCATGGTAAATGCAGAATTACCATAAGCGAAATACTAATAGAGCGTACAGAGTCGATAAAGTAGGTTGAGCAGCCGGTAAATGCCCCAGTGGTAATTTTTCTAACTGTCGGTAAAGGCTCTCAACCAGTACAACAATTATCACTCTATTGGTAAAAGTAGATTTCCAAGCGTAAAACGAATTTTGAACAGTAGAATTTTTTTTATATACTTTCGCTTTATTTTACACAAATTTAAAGGAGGTCCTAAACAATAAGATTCGTAACCTAGTACGAATAAAAACCATTAACTAGGCGAGAAAGAGTAAAGATTAACTCTTTCCTTTTAATAAATTCATTAATAAAGAAATCTCTAACTTTTTTTTACAATTATGATAAAATACTTTGCTCTGAATCTAAAAATTTTTTATTATAAAACTATAAGTCTCTAACAAAACAACGTTTTTCTTTTAATATAATTATTTTTCTCTTTTTAATTAATTAAGATAGTTCTCCATGGAACTCAATTAGTAGACAAAGTAAAAAAAAAAATATATATACAATACACAAAATTCAATTTTTCGAGTATAAATAGCTAAACTAACGAAATATTCACTTTACGATTACATAACTATTTTAATGCCATCTGTAATTGTGGCAACCTCGCATTTTCTACTTGTGTTTGCAATTCTAGCGTAAAATTTTCAATCTTATAGTTTTATCATTACAACCTAACGAAATTATTTGTAATAATAATAATTAAAAGCGTAAAGAAAACTAAAATTAATATTACCTTTGATATTATTGTCATTATTTCTTTTATTTTTAAAAAAAAAAAAAAGAAAAAGAAATAAATTAATTGCATTAATGGGCGTATAAACTAGATTACAAAACTTTTATAATAACTTTCATAAAAACTAATTTCTCATTTAGAAATAATTTGCGCACTACAATTGTTACTCCAAATTAGATAAGTCAACGTGTCTATTTGTTTCCATATGATTTTTATATAGTTAACTGTCGCACTTTGTTTCTTGTGATTTCTTAATAAAATTTTTTTTTTAGATTTACTTAATAACAAAAGTATAATGAGTTTGAATCTCATAAAAAAACGAATAGAAAATAAATATTAGCCTTATTAACATTTAGAAGCTGATTTTACATTTTACGCTATACTTTGTAATAATTTTTATCGTTTGCGTAACTTTTACTTTTACAAACTGTTTTTTTTATTTTTTACTCTTTTCCTCAAGCTTTCTCACTGTGTGGTTTGATTTTGAAGACATATAGGGTATAATTACCGAAAAGAGAGAAAAACGTTATATTTATGTGAATGAGATAAAAGTTGAAGGTTTATATAAGTAAAAGCAACGCCTGACAGTAAACATTTAAATACCATATTATTTAGAATTTTGATCATGAATTAATAAAGTTCTGCTGTAAAAATTGTTAAAAGATTAATTTTTTTTTTTTATTAAATTAAACTATTTAAATATAATTTTTTATATAAAATAATAATTGAAATTATTAAATTAATTTTAATTTTACTAATTTATTGATTTCTTTCAGTAATTATATAAATTTATTTTCTAAATTTTGTGCAGTACTCATTATTGTTAGTAGTTAATTTTTAAATATCACAATAACTAAAAACTTAAAGTATCAAATTTTCGTCAGATAATCCTCTATTAATGAACGAAAAATTAAATAATTCTAATATAGGGTAATGACACCAGTTGTCACGTGTGACCAATAAATGTATATTTTAAAAATTGATTATTGATTTTTCAAAATCAATGTATTAGTAGTTTAAAAAGAAAATTCAGGCACTTATTTATTATCAACAAATAACGTCAGTTAGGCGATATTAAAATCTCACATTTTTAACTTCAACAAAAATTTTCTTTTATATTTAATTTGTCCTGCCTTTTTCTTTTCATCTTAATTCAATATCTTATTTAAGAGTGTTTAAATACTTAAGTATGTACAGTCATTATTTTCTTAATTACATTTTTCATTTTATTATTTAAATTTAAAGGTATTTTCAAAATCGGCATATGGAGACCTTTTAATAGGTATTGTTTAACTTAAATTTATTAATAAAATATAAATCAAAATAAGATTTTCAAAATAACAAAATATGCGAAAATGAAATTTTTATACGCGAATCATTGAATCTATTATAAAGACAATTTTTAAATTGAATTATTTATTTTATAATTTAAATTTGAAACTATTTGTAGATGGAATATAATAACTAATACATTAAATCAATTGAAATTATTTATTAAAGATCTGTATATCATAAAATAAATTTTATATTGCAATATATAATTCGATTTCATCATAAGTGAATCATTTGTGACAGTTGTTGTAACTACCCTACGGTTATAAAATGGTCACAGCAAACAACTTAAAAAGAATCGCATAATGAATGATGTTCAGATTTTCCGATGTTAAAAATCGAAACTTTAAAGTGCGATAAAATCAAATCACACACAAGAAAACAATTATTAATATAAAAAGCGACTTATATAAGAATAAATTGTAACACGAATGGACACGGACACTTTAAAGAAAATAAATACCATTTATAAGAAACATTATCACTATATTCATTTTCTTATTGTTATTTAAAAATTTTAATAACGTAAACTATCACAAAGTCGAAAGTTATTTTACGAATATATAGCTTTTTATACACTTAAAATAAATCTAACGTATCTGATTTTCTAGATATATCTTAAATAAGAATTATATATATTTAACTATAAGTCAATAACTAATATTTTATTATCTATTAATGATTTCTATTATTAAATTTTAAATTAGTGACTTTATTTAAACATATTATATTAAATTAAATCTCGTTTTTACCAATTATATGATTTTATTTAATCCATCGATCACATTCTTAAAGGATTATTTGTAAATATTCAATTGATCTCAGAGACCGTGGAGAGACATCTTAATGATACCGACAATATATACTAACGAGTTCTTTACTCTTTCACACCTAAATAATTTAACTGATAGAGTTAATCAATTAGAATCGGTTCAACAAACTACCCAAATCGAGTTAAATAATTTAAGCGGAAAAATTAAAAGTTTAAAACAAATAGCCGATATACAACGGGTAATAATAGCAGATCTAATTAATACTAATAATGAACTGTATAGAATGACAAGTAAAATTAATAATAAAAAAAATAATATCACATCTTTTTGGGTACTTATGTTAGTAACACACTAAAAAGAATCGAATTATTAGAGTCCCAACAAAGAGATTACAACGATCAATTAAATAAAATAACTTTAGATTTAAATAACCTCAAACTTTAAACAAATAAATTTATTTAAACTATCGGATATTTTTATTCTTTCAGTGGACAATAATTCCCAACCGCTATCGCGAGCTCAAAGAAGAAGCCGAGCTAAAATAATTCTAAGAGATCTTCGCGAAAATGGGGAAACATTCGCTACTCTCCAAGAATATAACGAGAGTAGACGAATAGAGCCAAAACCTTTATCAGTAAATCAAAAAATCGAAGTAAACACTAGTTGTCCTTGCAAAAAACACGTTTTTCAAGGCTATTTCGATCACGATTGCAACGACTGCATCGTAACAAGAAGAACTTACTGGAAAGGAAAAAATTATAAAAAGTATTATATAGCTAATCGTAATCGCCATTTGTTTGATGAATTAATATCATTTGAAACCGCACACAAAGATCCGGCTAGACCATCTTTGGATGAAAGGATTAGAACCGCCAGTAAACCTAAGAAAGTCGTGAAAACGCCAACACCTGCTGAGGATTTTAAAGCTCGCGTAAGCGAGTATGCTAAAATGATTCATAAGGCGATTCACGACGATATTAAAAAATCGCGAGAGAACAACTGTCCCGAACTAATTAGATTTTCTTATTTTTGTATTCAAAAGTAATTGTATGCGTAAATTTCGTTCAATTTTAAAATAAATTCTTTAACAAATAAACAAATTTTTCTTTTATTTTTAAAAAAAAACATATTTAACCTTACTTTATTTTTCCTATGTCCGATCATAGAATAACTCGTAACCAAGCTAAAGAAGACGAGGAATTAAGGAAAATTGTTGATGAATTTAATCCTTTCACGACAAAAGATAAAATTCCCCGCGAAAGTGACGAAACTATAGTACTGGCTGAAGACAAAATAAGCGAAATAAATCCTATCGATATAACCGAAATTAATAACACGCTGGATACCATATTAGAACAGAATTTAGACTCTAAAGTCGATTTTAAAATAACGAATTCACATCAAGAAAATAAATCTGAATCAACCGTCAATATGACTCCGCCAACTACACCACCTACATTAGCTAATAATCAGATAGTGGCAATCAAGGATGCTGTCGAAGTCGTACCATACTTCGACGGAAAGAACATCCCTTTGGTGCAATTTTTACAAGGGTGTAAAGAGGCCAAAGCCATGATTGATCCTGCTGCAGAGCAAAATTTGACTCGCCTAATAAGAGGACGTCTTCAAGGTGAAGCTCGTAATGCAATAAACGAGGTTACATTCAAAGATGTTTCCGAATTGCAAAATTATATTCAAAAGATTTATGCTCCTGCTAAATCTGTTCACCAGTTACTAGGAGAACTGGGAAATGAATATCAGAAAGACAAAGAAACGGTAATAGCTTTTGCTAACCGAATACGCGAGCTCGGCAGAAAGATTATGGAAGCAGAAGAAATGTCTGCTGGTGGCGAAATATCAGAAGCTGCAAAACAGAGTTTGGAAAACAGCATCGTAGAATGTTTTAGAACTGGTCTTAAACCTGAAATCGAGCAAAGAATCACTAAAACAAAAATTAGCGAATTAATTCAAGAAGCTATCGATATTGAGAAACGCCTAGAAGCAGTAAACCGCTTAAGAGGCTTAAGAGAAACAGAAAAACCTACAATAAGAAGGGTACATGCTTGCCAGATCTGTAATGCTACCGAGCATGAAACTTCTGAGTGTATTCAGAAAAAGCTTCCTGATACATGTAAATTCTGTAAAAGATCGGGTCATACGGAAGATAGATGTTTTCAGAAAAATCATGAAGTACCAGAATGCCAACTCTGTAATAGAGTAGGGCATATTGCTAGCCAATGTAGACTAATATCAAAATGTCAAATCTGTAATAAGATTGGACATACTGCGAAAAGCTGTAATCAAGCTTATTCTGCAATCTGCCAAATCTGTAATAAAGTTGGACATTCTGCAACTTCATGTCCAAATAACCGCAAACCGTTCGAATCAAGATCTCAATTATTGTGTCAAATCTGCACTAAACCAGGACATACAGCCCAAAATTGTTTTAGTCAACAAAATGGAAATAAGTGGAAACCTAACTTAACCACGAAAGAATGTTCATATTGTAAGAACAAAGGCCATGTGATTTCAGAATGCAGGAAGAGGCTCTATAATCAGCAAAGAAATCAAGAGTCGGGAAACGGAATGAGTCCGCGTACGACGGGCGCGAACCAACGGACTCAAAACTCACCACGCCCATCTTCTCCCAACCAAATAAACAATGTACTTTGCGAACTCTTACCATAAGGTTAAGATTTCCAGGTGAGAATGTGCCATATATATCCTTTAAAATACAAAGAGAAGGATCGGATCTAAATTTCATGCTAGACAGTGGATCCGAGGCCAATCTCATAAGGATAGATGCCATAACCAACCATGCATTTATTCATAAAGAAAAATTTTATAATCTAATTGGTATAGGTGCAAAATCAGTCACCACTTTAGGCACCATAAGATTGAATTTTCAGGGATATCCTACCGAATTTTTGGTAGTACCCTCTACATTCCCAATACCTTATGAAGGAATTTTAGGTTCCGAATTTTTCTTAGACTCAAAGGCGAAAATAAATTTTGCAGAAAAGGTTCTCGAAGTTTATGATACGAAACTACCTTTTAAACAAGCTAAACTGATCGAAGACCAAATCAGTCCTCGACTCATCTGTTTAGAATACCGAAATAGACAAAGCTTTCTACCCGTGATTCATTTACAATCAAACGAAGGGTATCATCATTTTTAATTGACTCTGGATCAGAGGCCAATCTAATAAGAGTAAAAGCTTTACCAATAAATAGCAAAATTGATAGCTCGAATAAATTGCTTTTGAAAGGAATAGGTACAGAATTGATGCCTACTTTAGGAGCAATTAAAATCGGTTTACTCGGACAGGAATCTATATTTCATGTTGTCCCAGATGATTTTCCAATGCCTACAGATGGTATACTGGGGTCTCAATATTTAAATGACATCGAAGCCATTATTGATTATGAAACTTTGAACTTAATAATAGGAACCAAACGTATTCCTATTATTTTTAGTAAAGTACCCGCAGAAAGTCTTGAAACACAATCAGAAAATAAAACAGAAGAAACCTCAGAAGATGACGATATACTGTCAATGGCACCATTTTACAAACAAGAAACTATTTCTTACGTGCCCTCTGAGTCTGAATTACCTGACTTTGACATAACGAACGAAGACATTTCATTTCAAAATCTATATTTCATTTCAAAACAAGAAACAATGGATGACTTAAATATCAACGATTGTATAGATCTTGAAGAAAATCTTGCAATCATAGACACGGAAATGACGCCAGAAGAAAACAAACAAATTTTCAATATTCAACAAACGGATATACGTGAATACTTGCGCCTGGACCATTTAAATTCCAAAGAAAAAGAACACGTAGAAAATTTAGTACTTAGACATAAACAAAGATTTTACTTACCGAATGATGATTTACCAGGTACCAGCGTAATCAAACACGCTATCTGTACCACTGACGATATACCTATCAACGTTAAACAATATAAATTTCCACACGCACTAAAGGATGAAATAAATCACCAAGTGCAGGAAATGTTGAAGAAAGGAATAATAGAAAATTCCACATCACCATACAATAGTCCTGTATGGATCGTACCAAAAAAGGCTGACTCACATGGGAACCCAAGATGGCGATTAGTCATTGACTATAGACAACTTAACGAAAAAACTATTAGTGATGCATATCCCCTACCCAATATTACCGAGATTTATGATCAGGTAGGAGGGGCCAGATATTACACTGTGCTCGATTTAGCATCAGGGTTCCATCAGATCAACATGTTAGAATCTGATGCTCAAAAAACTGCTTTCAGCACCCCTTTCGGTCATTACGAGTTTAAAAAAATGCCTTTTGGCCTAAAAAACGCACCAGCTACATTTCAAAGACTTATGGACCGAATTTTAACTGGGTTACAGGGTGTAAAACTATTTGTATATTTAGACGATATCGTCATATATGCCAATACATTAGAAGAACATAATGAAAAGTTCAGAAGCTCTCATGGAACGACTGGAACAAGCTAATCTAAAGCTCCAGACTGATAAATGTGAGTTCCTAAAAAAAAGGGTAATATACCTAGGACATGTCTTGAGTGAAGAAGGTATACAACCAGACCCTAAAAAGATCACTGCAGTCAAGGATTTTCCTAGACCCAGGAATGTTAAAAATATACGACAATTCCTTGGTTTAACGGGTTATTACCGTAGATTTATAAAAGATTTTTCCAAGATAGCTAAACCTCTCAGTAAACTATTACAAAAGGACGTACCGTTCGAATGGACTGATAAAACTGACAATGCCTTTATTGAATTAAAAGAAACTCTATGTAAAGCCCCCGTATTGACATTTCCTGACTTAACGAAACCGTATAATATCACAACCGACGCATCGGGTTATGCTATCGGAGGAGTATTGTCTCAGGGCGACATCGGTCATGATCACCCAATAGCATATTGTTCTCGCGTGCTCCGCGGTCCGGAGTTACATTACGAAGTTTATGAAAAAGAGGCACTCGCGATTGTAGACAGCGTAAAAACATTTAGATCTTATATTTACGGGAGAAAAGTCACTATAATTACTGATCATCAACCTCTCGTATGGTTCAAATCAGCTGATGTAAATACTCGCGTTCAAAAATGGAGATTTAAACTTTCGGAATACGATTATAATATCATTTACAAGCCGGGAAAATTAAATTCAAACGCGGACGCTCTATCCCGAAATCCAGTAGAACTAGCTAATATAGCAGTAATGACTAGAGCACAAAAGTTGCTCCTGGATGAAGAGGAAAAAGCAAACAAAGAAAAGATAATCAATGATGAACAACCAAGAACTGAGATTATTCTAAATCAAAAAAATTTTGAATCAAATAACGAATTATTATCCGTAGCATCACCGGTAAACGAAACGATTCACGAACCCACCGTTCCTGACGAAAACGAAACGAATTACAAAGACGAAATTGACCATACTGACAGCGGAACCATTAATGAAATTAAAGATAAAACTAAATTCATAAACATTAAAGAACCCATAGAACATAGAAATAATAATATAATATGTTTTGTTGACGAGAACGGACAGCCATGCGATGAAAGTACGCGAAGAATTTTAGCTTTTTATAAAAACATCGCTGTACCAGCAATGAAGTTACAAGAAGTACATCTGTACAAGGGAAATAAAAAGAAAAATATATTCTTTTTGTGCATAAAGGGCCAAAAGGAAGAATCATTAACAATGTTTAGCACTAATTTGTATATAACATTAGTTATTTTAAGAGACTTAGTATTAAAATTAGAAATTAAGGAAATAAATATAGGGAAAAGTGATAAAATATTAAATCTAGAATGGACAGAAATCTTAAATATATTAGACACTGTATTTCAGGACGCAACAATTAAAATAATAATATGTAGAGCGATATTATTATATGTCCCCGAAAATAAAAGAACAGAAATATTCTCTGAATTACATGAATCACCAATAGGAGGACACAGGGAGTGTCCAAAACATATAATCGAATTAGAAAGATGTACTATTGGGAGAATTTGAAGGACGATATCCAGCGAAGAGTTCAACAATGTCTGGATTGTCAACTAAAAAAATTGGTTCGTTTGAAAACAAAACAACCAATGGTTATAACTGATACCCCTGGTACAGTTTTCCACAAGATATCAATGGACATCGTGGGTCCACTACATATCACTAAAAATCTTAATCAGTTCATACTAACGATACAGGACGGATTATCGAAATTTTGTCTAGCCATACCGATACCAAATGCATTGTCTACTACTATAGCCGATGTATTTGTAAAAAGATTCATTTGCATATTCGGGAGTCCTAAAATTATCTTAACAGATCAAGGAAGAAACTTCTTGAGCAGTTTGATGACTAGAATAGCAAAGAAATTTGGGATTAAGCAAGTAAAAACAACTGCTTTTTATCCTCAATCTAATGGATCACTCGAACGATCACACCACGCTTTAATTGAATATTTGAAGCAATATGTAAATATAGACGAGGAATGGGACGAATGGCTTGATTTAGCGACATTTAACTACAATACTAGCGTGCACGAAAGCACTAGACATACACCATTCGAGGTAGTATTTGGTCGTCTAGCCAGGTTACCATCGAGTAGTCCTTTAAGAGAGGGAGACCTCATACCAACTTACAGGGATTACATAATCGATTTAGTTACTCGGTTGAACGGGATAAGAAAACTCGCGTATGACGAACTTTTACAATCTAAATATAGATCTAAACGATATTATGATCGAAAGATAAATCCGAAAAATTTTAAATTAGGAGATTACGTATTTTTATTGTCGGGTCCGAAACCGGGAAAGTTCGGAAATCATTATTCGGGACCGCATAGAATACTCGAAATTGTAAATAATTCAAACGTGCGAATTCAAATTAATAAATCAAGCAAAATAGTACATACTAACCGTTTGCGACTATCACATATTAATTTAGAAATAAATAATCATAGAAAAAGGGAAAAAGGGGGAAAAAGACTAATAACTCTTTTGTTTCAGGTAAAACAGAAAACTACAACCTAAAAACCATGTTCCTACCCAATCCAACCATGATCACCAATTCAATGACCTTTTTGATGTTGACGATACTCATTAACACTTCCTACTGCATGATAGGATACGATTGCGGGTCACGCTATTTAAACGTGACTACCTTATCGTTACTAGACGTCGGAGAATGCAAAACGCCCGGCGAAACGCTAAAAATTACTCAAAAATTTATACAGCTGTTACAAATAAATGAGTACGCTGAAACACACGTGTATCAATGTAAAATTGAAATTCGTAGAACCGTTTATAGGTGTGGGATGTTTTCACACATATCAATCGTGTATAACGGGCAAAATGAATATATTAGAGAAATTACTCAGCAAGCATGCAGAGATGCCCACATGACAGGCACATTAAAAATAACGGATACACATGTGATTCACGGACTCAGAAATAACAATAGCGTAATACATGGGGTAAATTTTGCCGGAAAGTTGTCCGATTCGGGAGATTGTACCGGAGCAACTTATTCAGACCCTTACGGTACGTGGACTGACGTAATTGTCCAAGGAACAGTAAAGGTTTCCTTGTACGATTACACCACTCGTATCGCGTTAGACAAAAATACAATACATTTGAAAACCGGAACTACATGTCGTTTAGAAGACGGTAGTTGCATAGACATTGAAGGAGGTTACACTTTTTGGGACCCACTCCCGTACGATAACTGTAAATTCAACCATTATGGAGTCTTATATGAAGGATACGCGAATAAAATATTTGATAATGAGACAGGAGAGTTCCAAACAGTGTATTCTCTTACTACACAAGACGTTACTTTTGCTTTGACTTCAAAGAATAAACTTAATATTTGCGGATATACAGTTACGCGTACCGAACATCCTAAACTATTAATATTTGAGACAAATCGCGGTGAAACATTTGCTTCAGCTAGTAAACAATCGGTTTCAAATTTAGACATCTTTGCATACATGAATTCTAAATTCGTTTACGTAGAGAGGCATATTAGAACCCAAATTAAAAATTTATACAGAGACGTAATATTCCAAAAATGCAACATTGAAAGACAAACCCTAAAGAATTCACTAACAATCGCTACTCAAGCTCCTGACGAGTTTGCTTTTAGCTTGATGAAAGGACCAGGTTATATGGCCGTAGTAGCTGGGGAAGTTGTTCATATTGTAAAATGTATCCCAGTAGAAGTAAAATTGGAACACGGTACATCATGCTATGCTGAATTGCAGGTATCATGGAAAAACTCGACACACTTTCTAACTCCTAGAACTCATGTCTTAAAAAGAAGGGCACTAAGACTGCGTGCAATGCACTTTTACCCGCTTATTACTACTTAGGAGAAACTTGGTATAAAATACTACCAAGACCCACCGAAGCATTATCACCTACAACTCTTAAACCTAATACCAAGCCTACTTGGAAGTATGTAAATCCAGCGGATCTCGCTTCAAGTGGTATATATACCGACCAAGATCTCAACGAACTAAGAGAAAGAATAATGTTCCCGGTAGAAAGGCCCGCGTTACTTAATGATGTAGCCAGGGAAATGCACGGTCATCAAACAACAGAAGGTGATGGCGCAATCGTAAAACTTTTAAATGAGGAAGCGATTAAGAAAATTGCAAAATCAGCTTGGTCAAAAATGTGGCAACAGTTCATGAATTTTGGAACAGCTAGTGCTGGAGTCATAGCTGTGTTAATGATAATGCAGATTATCAAAATGATTGCAGATATATTGATCAGAGGTTATACCCTACATTCTGTATTTGGATGGTCCATCCATTTATTCAGCGCTCTTTGGGGAACCCTGACTCAATTACTGATCCATCATAGAATGAGTGAAACTCCAACTCAAGACACCGAAGGAGGACAAGAACTATTGGAAAGACCAAAAAATACCAACAACGAAAATGCAACAGCACCTAGTCAAGCATCAGTTTATCCAGTAGAAGCCATACAAAACGATCGCAAAAATATTGGAACAGTTTTACATTAAACAGAGGCTTATGCTTGCTTACTCGTCACCTCGAAGCAACCATCTTAGGCCTGGGGTGTTATGTCGCGCTAAAATTTAAAAATTTTTTTTATTTTCTTTCCTATTCTTCTTTTTAAAGAAGAAATCTTTTTCCTATATTTTTTTTCCCTATCATAAAATTTTTGCCGCCACTCAAAATTTTCCCTTAACCTTTCTCAATTTTTTTTTCCTACGAAAATTTTTCCTTCAACTTTCTCTAACATTTTCTCACGTTTCAAAATAATTTTATATCTCTCAAAACTTTCCATACATAAAAGATAATTTTTTTTATATACTTCCATATGCCTCTTTACCTGAAAAAAATTTTCTAGTCCTGTAAACTTTGTTTGCGTCGCCAGCTAATCCGTCTACCAGACTTGTACACAATAGAGCAATAAAAATATTAAAGCAACCTTTTGCACATTTAAGGAATTCCCAAATGTTAGATACCGTTATGTTTTAAATAAAAATTTAATATTCAATTATTATAAAAATCATTTATGTTTCAATAATTATTTATCTATTCCTAATAATGAAATTTTATTAAGGTTGTTTATCGAAGTGGGAATGAAAAGTAACGTTTCGATAAATATTTGTTAATAAAATAATTTTAAGCATCTTTTATCTCTTTTAATTTAAGTTTATAATGCGCTAATCTTAAGTACTATAAATAAATGAATAAAAAAATAAAAATAAATCCAAAAAAAAATTTAAAAACAACAAAATTTTACAAAAAAATATATTATGAGAAAATTTAATATCAAAGTAAAGATTATAATCATTAAACCAACATATATGTATGTGTATATATATATATATATATATATATGTGTTACTTATAATTCCATTGTTATTATATTTTACTTTTTATTCAGTTAAACAATTAATAAAATATATATATATATATATATATATATATACACTAGGATGCACGCTTACGCATGGACATGTCAGTTCGTCCAATTAGAATAAGATTATATTTTACATGCTATTTTAATTTTAATAAATAAGTTCTTAAATTACTAATTACTTTGTTGTTAAATATTATTACTAATCGTAGAATAAGTTACCAATAACAATCGTAAAATTTATTAATTCATTCTATTTTACTATTAAGAGTCATCACTAATCTATCTTTTTATAATAATATTATTCGCTTAGTTTTATTGCATTTTTGTTAACAAATAATTTAGATTAAGTTACTATTATTATTAGTTAATTTAGTTATATTATAAATTAAGTTAATTTTAAATGTTTATTATAATAATATTTCTTTCTTATCTTAGTTTAAGTAATGTTTTTAAAATTCGTTTTTGTTTAAAAATAATAGACGTTACATTAATTTTAAGATATCTTTTAACGTATTTAGTATGCTAGTTCTAAGATAGTTATATCATTTATGCTTTAATTAATGACCATTTTTTATGCTATCATGTTTTTCACACTTACTTTAATTTATACATTAATTAATTAATAAATTTAAACAGAATTACATTGTATATTTCAAAATATAATTTCTTTTAGATTTACAAACGATGTTTAAAATATTTTTCTTTTAACAAATTGAAGTTATATGTTAAAATATCTTGAAACATACAATATAATTATAGCGTATAGTTATTAAACATATTTTCATTTTTCTCTCTCTTATATTTTTATTATTAATATTATTATTATATTATTAAGTAAAATTTACGTAAATTAGCAATAAGTATACAAAACAATTGTAAGAATGAGACAACTATACTTATGAGAGAGATAGACAACGATGACGCTTCAACGTTCTGGAAAACATCATATTTTTCCCAAAGACCTTTATTTTTGGGCCTGTTTCCATTAATATGACGCATAACGTCCAGCCTCTTCCGGTCAACTGACCAATAATCAATTTCTAATTGTCTTAATCCCCTAAGACTACACCCCCAAGTCCCTTGGGAAGGGAAACAATAGTTATGTGTCTCAAGAGGACACAAACAAAAATGCAGTCTCTTTCTTGAGCTCAATAAGCTCATATCCAGCTCTACAAGCTCTCAACTTCAAATTCTCCAAAGTCTACAAATTCATCAAACTCTAAAGGTATACCTCAAATCTAAAAATTCAAATTCTAAGTTTTTACTTTTTTTCTAAATTTCTTTTCAATCAAAAATTTACTTCAAATTCAAACTTTAATTTCCAAATCTTTGTTTTACTTTTTGCAATTAAACAAATTATACTTCAAATTTAAAATTCCAATTTCTAAGTCTTACTTCTGTTTTTTCTAAAATTCTTTTTAATCAAAAATTTACTTCAATTACAAACTTGAAATTCCATAATTAAAAAAATAAAAAATTTTAAATTCGTTTCAAATTAATATTTCTCTTGAAATATTATTTTCATTTCAAAATACCTAAAAAAAAAGAGTTTTGAACATCACACTACATCCAGATTTAGCAACGATCTATCTCTCTCACTTGAAAGTAAGTTTTCATTCATTTATTTTTAATTATTCTTCTTTCATATTAATTAATTAAAATCAATCACCTAAATTATAAAGTAAATATTATAATCTCATGTTTTTATTGTTCTTTTTATTAGTAAATAAACTAAAAACTTAATCTTAAATTTTTGTTTTCTTTATTTTCTTTATTACATTGCATATACCTTCTTTTTAATTCATTTATTTTTCTTTATTATATTTTCTTTTATTTATTGCATGAATTAATTATAATTTCCATTTATTATTGCACTGCCAATAGTTTCCTCTAAGGGAGGAAACTGGCTTTATTTTAATTTGAGACTCTCTTATGAGGCTCTTGTTAAAATAAAAACTTATAATATTACTAACAAGCACTGCCGATAGGGTCCTCTAAGGGAGGACACTGGCCTTGATTTAATCTAAGACTCTCTTATGAGGCTCGGGTTAAATTAAGAATACGTACACTACACTTTAGGTACACTACACCCGCGTACTAACTCTTATAGTATTCAGTCTAACGTTTTTCCGTGATAATTTTAAAAAGAACCTACCGCTAAGCATACGCGCGCCAGCGTCTGAATTTATTGATGAATAATTACAATCTTATTTTATCATAAGATTCGCCGACGTTACAATAGATTTGCTCCAAAATTTAAATACAAGTTATTCGCTACTGTCTGAAAAAAACAAGCTTTGGAAAACATATTTTCTCAAAACAGTTTTAATTTCAGAGCATTTTGAAAATTTAAAAAAAATTTTTATTTCTCATTTATCTTCTATTTTGTGTAAACCATACTATGAATTTTCTCCAAAATTTTTGTACAATCAATTCGATATTGTCTGAAAAAAATAAGCTTTTGAAAACTAATTTTCTTAAAGTGGTTACAATTTTAGAAAATTTTGAAGTTTTAAAAAAAAATTTCGATTTTTTATTTCTTATTTTTTTATTTTACGTAAAGTACACGATAGATTTGTTCTAAAATTTGCAGGGAAATCATTTACAACTGCCGAAAGAAGTAAAATTTTCAAAAATTGATTTTCATTGAGTAGTTTTAATTTTAGAGCATTTTTAAAATTTTGAAAAAGAAATTTTGAAAAGATAATGTTATTTATCCAGCCAATTAGATCTTGAAAATTACTCGATGGATTTGCTTCAAATTTCGCACACTTTCTATGTTTTTGTATAAGTAGACGGGAAGCTATTGAAAATTGGTATTCATAGAGTAGTTTTTTTTATAGAGACATAAACATGAACTGTATTTATATATAAATATAATTGCATTTTATAAAGGTTAGAAATTTTGTTGTCATCATTCTTTTTATTACTACATTATATCATTTTTTTAATAGAACAAATTTTTTTGTATTACTTGATGATTTAAAATAAATTATAAATGTTGAAAAAGCAAACAGCTAGCATATATGTTCGAAATTTATAAAGTACAATATGAGTAATTATTAATGCTAGACAATTTTTTAATATTAAAATCACATCCAAACAAGTATAAAAAAAAATAATAAAACTCAAAAAGCTCTATGAGAAAGCATTCCGCCAAAGCACCTGGCAGCGTTTTTTTAAATGTCTTATATAACCTCTTTTATATTTCAATATTGTTCCATATATATAACAAATATATATTTTTGATGAATGAAATTTCTTACTATGTTTTAATAAATGGTTATGTCTCTCAAATGATTGATTGCATTTAGTACAAGTTAACATATTTATTGCTAAATTAATAAAATAATAACTATTATATTATGTATAGTGTAATTTAATATTTTTTAATATTATTAAGTTTTATTATTTATAACTTACGTATAATTTACTATATACATATATATTTTATTAATAATTTCTTAATTTTCTACTTTAAATTAAGAATTTTTTTATTTAAAATATACGCAGTTATTATACTTTTTAATTATTATTAAATGGGCCATGTACAAATTACGTAAGGATATTTTCATTACATACGACTTTTCATTATTTATATGTAAGAGCCTGTATTTTTTTCTAATTTAGAGCCCTTACTTTATTTAACGTTTTGTTAATTAAGTGGGGCTAGAATAATAAAAATTACATTTGAAAACAAAGTTTTTTTTATCATAGAATTTCTTCATTTATTAATAAATGAATATGATAATCGTCAGTTTAAAATTAAAATTTCTAATCTTAAAATTATAGTGTTTATAAAAAATCATATGTATCAATACGTATTTCTGTATCATTAGTCTTCTTTGTATTTATTTATTTAGAATTATGTAGGGACAATATTCTTATAGTAATATAAACTATCATGTGAATATATATAAATATATAGATACATGTGAGAATATGTAGACTTATACAAATTATGTATTATTATACAAAATAGTGTATATAATTGTACATAAACTATGTATAATTGTATGTAATCCGTATAAACTTACGTAATTTGTACACGGGTCTAAAATCAATATTAAAAATTATAAACTTTTCGATTTTAATAATAATTTCAATAGATAAAATTGGTACATCCGCATAATCACGGATGTACGAAAAATCATTTTTCATTTTAATTTTTTCTTTAACCTTTCGTTATACATATAAATGTGCTTACGTATATATAATTATATATACGCATATACATTATACATGCATATAAATATGCAATATTTGCAGTTCATTCTCCCGATAACGTATATTTTTTTAAACATGTATTAATAAAAATAAAATAAAATAAATTTTATATTGGATAGTTAGTATTAAGGAATAATTTTAAGTCTCTTTATATTCGAAAAACCAAGCCAGTTAGCGAGGCGCGAATGCTATTCAGCATTTTTAGGCACGATAAGAAGATATCCTCTGTAAAAAAATTTGAGACTTTGGAGAGCTTCTCACGGCCGAATTGGCCAATGGGACTCTTTTAAAGTTTTAGCAAGTTATATTTTTTGTCTCTTTTCTTCTTCAAAATTCGCATCTACCTTTCAACTAAAAAGATTTATTGTCAGTCAGTCCGCAGTTAGACCTCGCAAGGGTAACACCTTTTTCGACTTGCACATAAATCAAGTGTAAAATCGTAACAATAAAAACTTGTAACTCGCGCTTTATTTCCTTCTTAAATTTAATTACAAGCGAAATAACTTAATTTAGTCGCGCGCTTATTTTAACAAGTAAGTCCAATAAAAACGCGATTTTTATACAACTTACTGCTAGGGAAAAAAGTGTGTTATTAAAAAGAATATTTCCTATTTTATTTTCTAATAAAAATAAATAAAAATACTAACGAGGTTTCTTCCGATTTATTATTGTAAATCTGCGCGATTCACTTATCAATAGCTTGTATAACATTTGTAATAAAATTAAATAAATATCATTTACAAAAATATACAAAAATAATCTCTGCGAACATAAGTGCCATTAATCCAGTTCCTGAATAATTAACAAGCGGGCAACCAGAGAGGAACACTGCGCCCTTCAGTGTAAAGTTTATTAAGTAGATAAACTCCTTTGCTTTCGACCACGCAGCCAGCAGTTGAGACAAGGTAAGTGATTAAGCTCCTCTATCCCGCAGTCTTTTAAAAATAAAAAATATTCAACAATACCAACAAGAAATATCTCAAACAAACACATGTCCGAGTAAACCTATTTAAGATGACCGGACATAAAAAATGGTGACAGCGACGGTGGGATATTTCTTGTCAAATAACTAATAAACACTAACAAATTTTTTTTATTATTAACAACCTGCTTTTTTTATACTAATTAATTACACTCGAAATGATCTCTATCACAGGGAAACGCTAAATAATATTAGACAAAATACTTGTTTTAGATGAGCATAGAGTAAAGATTTTTTTTCGATCTGTTGACTTATTTATAAGTTGATAAATCAAAAATAAAATCTAATAACGCCTTTCTTATTTGAAATACATTGTTAAAAACGTTCTCTATCGCAGGGAAACGCTAGGTAACTAGACAAAATACTTGCTTTAGATGAACGTAGAACTAATATTTTCAATTCTTAATTTGTTTATAAATTAATTTCTCGAAAACCAAATACTCAAAGCGTTCTCTATCACAGGGAAACGCCAGACAATATACTTGTCTTAGATGAGCGCAGAACCAGTGTTTGAGATATTTATTTATTTATAAATCAATTACTTGGAGAAGAATAAAAAAGAAAAAGAAAGAATACTAAATAAATTGTTCAAAACGTTCTTTATCGCAGGGAAACGCTAGATAACTAGACAAAATATTTGCTTTAAATGAGCATAGAACATTTATTTTAATTCTTATTTATTTATACATAAATTAACAAACAAACCAATAAATCTAACATTAAGTTAAAGTAAATACTTTACTTCTTTCTATTCCTATAACTAAAATTTTTCTGAAATAATAATCTTTGCCTTACAAACAGCTAAAATCAAAACTTAGTCAATTAGCTTATCTAACGCAAGGCGTAAGATTAAACTAACGCTTATACATTTGCTTTTAATTTTTCCTTTGCTACTTTTTCCTATGTTAATATGAAGTGAACCATTTTTCTTTCTTTGCGAATGTAAATCTGCACTGAGTTAAAAATTAATATTTTTTTTCGTTTTTTTTTCTTTTTTCTTTCTTTTTTTTCATTTGTTTTTGTTTTTTTTCTTTCTCTTCTTTTTTCTTTTTTTTCCTCTCTCTGATAGGGTTTACAGTTTTTGAGCCTCACGGCATAAGACTTGCGATTCGCCGTTTGTGCTTAACAGCACGAAGGGCTCAACCTGAAGAAAATAAAAAAAGGAAGAAACAAGTTGACCCAATATCTGAAAGTTTATTTTCAATTTTGGGCTTGTATCTATTGAGCCTCACGGCATATAGTGCTAGTTCTCTTTTATCGCTCAACAGCGGCAAAAGACTTGGGAAGAGAAAAGAGACAATTAGGTGTTGGAGCAACTTTTCTCTAATAAATATTTTTTTTTCTCCTTCTCTCCTTTTTTCTCTTTTCTTCCTCTCTTCAAATAATCATTTTTTTTCTCTTTGGTTTTGTTTTTTTTCCTTTTTTTCCTGCTTTCCTCCTTATTTCTCCAGTAAATGACAGATAATAAAAGGAGAGGCCTTGGCCCTAAGATAAGGCAAACAGCAGATAAGCTAAGTCTGCAAGGAGAGGCCAGAGCGCGGTTTATAGGGTGGGTCAAAGAAAACGACATTGATCTAGAGCCACAATTTCCATTACCGAGAAAGAAAATCGGCCCAAAAAGGGGTCTAGTCGTTAACCCATACGTAATCGACACGCCAGCTAAATATTTAATAACTCCCCCCACCCCGGATACAACAACCGCAACAACAGCACGTTGTAATCGATTTGAGTCTCGAAGAAGTACAACCCGCACCAGCTCCACTATCGCCCTTGCAAGTTGACCAAGCCGGCCAACATATGCAGTCGGAGAATAATCTAATTACTATCGATTTAAAAAAAAAAAAATTTTTCTAATATCGCGTTTCCTTTTCTTCTATAAGTAGGGAGCATTTAATTAAAAATTTCTTTTTCTTCTCCTTTTTCTCAAAATTAACCTAAGAAATCAATCTTTATATATATGAATAACAATTCATAATAATAATTGCACAAGCGATAGTCTATTTTTTTTTAAATAGCCTAGATTTTGAATATCTTATAAAATTGCTACTGGAGGAATTAACGACAAAGATTTGCCGCTCACCGAAGAGGAGTTAAGACTATACGCTAACAACTTAAAAGAACGCGAACAAATAATAGAGGATTTAGAACAAGCGCTTGAGAATCGTGAGAAGAAAGTCCTAAGTGAGGCAGAACGGTTAAAGCAGGACGCGATGGACTCGTTAAATGTAGAAAAGGAACGCATTCAAATGCTTGAAAAGGAACTCGAAAAAGAAAGAAAACGCCGCGAAAATCTTGAAATTACCATATCGGACACTGCCTCTAGTGTATCAAATTTTCCCTTAGCACAAACTAATAAAATGAATTTGGGATCTTAAAATAAAACGAATTTGAGGTTGAAGCCAATAGACGAAACCGAGGAGTCGACAGAGGACGTGATAACTCAATTAGCAAAAATGCGCCGTGACATAGATCGAATGCGTGCAACTCGCTCAACATCCCCCGTACCGCAAGCACAGCAAACATTACCACCAGACCCAGCATCAAGACCTCATAATAACCTAGCAGAACCACAGAATTCCTGGACTGTGCCACCAAGCATTTACATAAAGGAGGCCTTAAACAGCATACCAAAATTTGACGGAACAAACTTAATATCTTTTGTCAGAGCATGCAAACGCGCAACTCAAATAGTTCCTCAGCACCTTGAGAGAGAGTTAATAAAGTTAGTGGAAAATAAACTCGAAGACAAAGCGTATATCGCGTTCGAGCACAATAATTTCGGAACATTGGACGAATTCGTCGATAGATTAAAATCCGTTTTTGCCCCCACAGAGACTCTAAACAATCTAAGAGGTAAACTTGATCAGGGTTTCTGGGTCCCGGTGAAATTTAATAATAGTATGACCAAATAGTAGCTTATTTTTTCTGAACATAAGTCTCCATGGGCTCAAGTCCCGAAAATGCACAGGTTTTAAGAAGAGGTCACGTATCTCTGTCCTTTTCTAATCAAAGAATTGAGTTTTTTACAGAAACTTTTAACTTTAGCAAAAAATGAAGGGAAAGCCGCATCTCGTAATAAAAAAAGCAATATTTTCTCTGATAAGAAAGAATTAATTTTATTGCTTCATTTTCAAGAAAACCTTGAAAAACTTAAATCATAGAGGTTAGGGTGGACAATTTGGTTTTTCAAGGTTTTCTTGAGAACAAAGCAATAAAATTAATTTTTTCTTATCAAAGAAAATATTGCTTTTTTTGATACAAGATGCGGCTTTCTTTTCATTTTTTGATAAAGTTATTATTTTGTAAAAAAATCATTTCTTTGATTAGAAAAGGACAGAGATACATGACCTCCTCTTAAGTTAATAATGATTAAAGTCGTTGATTTCTGGGAAGGTTAGAGTGACCGAAGGCGTAACTTCAATTGTTTGATATGCTCATTATATAGTTGTTATTTGAATAATTTATTAAAATAATTGCATGTTTGATAAACTTAGAATTATATAAAATATAATTTTTTTAAATAATTTTAAAAAAACTTGGAACGTAGAATTATTACACTATTATTATATACAATAAAATAATTATTCTTCAAATATTTTAAAATAAGAAAAAATATCATTTGATGTGTTTATGGTTCATGGGTTTATAATTTTTTGGTTTATGGGATTATAGTTCATGGTTTATGGGTTTATGGTTTATGGGTATATGGTTTATGGGTATATGGTTTATGGAGTTATGGGTTTATGGGTTTATGGTTTATGGTTTATGGTTTATGGTTTATGGGTTTATGGTTTATGGGTTTATGGTTTATGGGTTTCAGGTTTATGGGTTTATGGTTTATGGGTTTATGGTTTATGGGTTTCAGGTTTATGGGTTTATGGTTCTTGGATTTGGGTTTACGGGTTTATGGGTTCATGGTTTATGGTTTTATGGGTTTATGGTTTATGGGTTTATGCATTTATGGGTTTACGATTTATGGGTTTATGGTTTTATAGTATATGGGTTTATAGTTTATGGTTTATGGGTTTATGGTTTATGGGTTCAAGGTTTATGGGTTTATGGGTTTATGCTTTAAGGGTCTATGGGTTTATGGTTTATGAGTTTCTGGTTCTTGGATTTGGGTTTTTGATTTATGGGTTTATGGTTTATGGGTTTATGGTTTATGGGTTTATGGTTTATGGGTTTATGGTTTATAGGTTTATGGGTTTAAGGTTTATGGGTTTATGGTCCTTGGATTTGGGTTTATGGGTTTATGGTTTATGGGTTCATGGTTTATGAGTTTATGGTTTATGGGTTTATGCTTTAAGGGTTTATGGGTTTGTGGTTTATGGGTTGAAGGTTCTTGGATTTGGGTTTACGGGTTTATGGTTTATGGGTTTATAATTTATGGGTTTATGGTTTATGGGATTATGGGTTTATGGTTTATGAGTTTATGGTTTATGGGTTTATGGGTTTATGGTTTATGGGTTTATGGTTTATGGGTTTATGGTTTATGGGTTTATGGTTTATGGGTTTATGGTTTATGGGTTTATGGTTTATGGGTTTATGGTTTATGGGTTTATGGTTTATGGGTTTATGGTTTATGGGTTTATGCTTTAAGGGTCTATGGGTTTGTGGTTTATGGGTTTATGGTTCTTAAATTTGGGTTTATGGTTTATGGGTTTATGGTTTATGGGTTTATGGTTTATGGGTTCATGGTTTATGGGTTTATGGTTTATGGGTTTATGGTTTATAGGTCTATGGGTTTAAGGTGTATGGGTTTATGGTCCTTGGATTTGGGTGTACGGGTTTATGGTTTATGGGTTTATGGTTTATGAGTTTATGGTTTATGGGCTTATGCTTTAAGGGTTTATGGGTTTGTGGTTTATGGGTTGAAGGTTCTTGGATTTGGGTTTACGGGTTTATGGTTTATGGGTTTATAATTTATGGGTTTATGGTTTATGGGATTATGGGTTTATGGTTTATGGGTGTATGGTTTATGGGTTTATGGTTTATGGGTTTATGGGTTTATGGTTTATGGGTTTATGGTTTATGGGTTTATGCTTTAAGGGTCTATAGGTTTGTGGTTTATGAGTTTATGGTTCTTAAATTTGGGTTTATGGTTTATGGGTTTAGGGTTTATGGGTCTATGGTTTATGGGTTTATAATTTATGGGTTGATGGGTTAATGGTTGATGGTTGTTGGATTTGGGTTTATGGTTTATGGGTTTATAGTTTACGGGTTTATGATTTATGGGTTGATGGGTTAATGGTTTATGGTTCTTGGATTTGGGTTTATGGTTTATGGGTTTATAGTTTATGGGTTTATGGTTTATAGGTTCATGGTTAATAACTTTACGAGTTATGGGTTTATAAGTTTACGGTTTATGGGTTCATAGTTTATAGGTTTATTACTTTACGCTTTATGGGTTTATTATTGATGGTTCTATTGTTTTTGGGTTTAGGGTTTATGGGTTTATGGTTTATGCGTAAAATAAATGTAATAATTATGAGTGCGAGTATTCGATTCTATGAATAATTCAAATAAATCACTCGACTTTACGAGTTCGTGTCTGAAATTGATCAAGTTACTCAAAAAAAATATGAATAACTCGAATTGTTCGTAAAAATATGAGTTGCTTAGAGTACTCGAATGAATCGAATTATTCAAAGAAATATGAATTACTCTAATAACTCATGTTACTCGAAAATATAGGTGCTTTTTTATTAATATTTTTTGTAGAAACTAGTTTATTATTTATTTGTTTTTTGGAGCGGAGGCTTCCCCTTCCCGCCAACTACGGTAAGTGCTTTGCCACATTTTTATTTTCATGTTACCATATATTAATGCCGCTACTTCACGTATTATTAACAAATGTATACTCAATGCGGCTGAATATGACGCCCGTCGTGTATGAAACAGTAATATATTAACCACGGAAGTAAAGGTGTTTTTGAGCTCGTCTTTATTGTCGCGTCTCGAGCATAAATCACCTATTCTACTTCCTTGGTTAACAATGTAATATTCTCCTTTTTCCTTAACATCGACATTATATTTGATTCGGAAAATATTTTGCTAATATAAGTTGTTTAAGATTGTACAGTTCAACGATTCAAATATAATTATTACTATGTAACTATATGATTGTAATGACATATAATCATCACAACAGTTTTACATTAATAATAGTTAGTACTACGTAACAATAGTAATAACTATAATCACGTATAATCATCATTACAGTTTTATAATCAATCATAGTTATTATACGTAACTATAGTATTGACTATAATCACCAATAATCATCACCACAGTTTTATAATCAATTGTAGTTATTACCACGAAACTATAGTAATGGCTACAGTCACCTATAATCATCACTACAACTATATAATTAATTAGTGATTATAATTAATGATTATATTCACCTATAATCATTACAACAGTTTTATAATCAATTATAGTTATGACCACAAAATTATAGTTAAGACTATAATCACCTACGATCATCACTACTGTCATACATTAATATTTAGTTATTGCTACGTTACTATAGTAATGACTATAATCATGTATAATTATCAATACAGGTTTATAATCAATTATAGTCATTACCACAAAATTATAGTTAAGACTATAATCACCAACAATCATCACTACAGTCTTACAATCATTTTTAGTTATTGCTACGTAACTATAGTAATTACTTAAATCACGTATCATCATCATTACAGTCTTATAAACAATCATAGTTATTATTACATAACTATAGTATTGACTATGATCACCAATAATCATCACTACAGTTCGTGCGCTTTTTTTAGCATACGCTATATTCAGCACACACTAATTTTTTCATTTCACACTAGATTTGGCACACGCTAATTTTGCTAATGTGTGCTAGATTTAGCGCACGCTAGTTCTTGCAGACTCTCGTTTTTGCGCACGCTAACATTGCAAGCCTACGCTGGTTTTAGCGAGCGCTTCTTTTAGCATACGCTATATTCAACACACGCTCATTTTTCTATTACATGCTAGATTTAGCACACGCTAATTTAAGCAGAATTCAGCCTTAGCGCCCACTGGATTCAGCGAACGCTAATTTCAGCAGACGATAATTTCAGGAGATGCTATATTTAGCACCGGCTAATAATGCTAGTTATTGCTAGATTGAGCGCATGCTAATAATCTTATTTCATGCTGGATTCATCGATCGTGAATTAAAGCAGACTCAAGCTTAGCGCATGTTATTTTCGCAAATAAATGCTAGTTTTAGCACACGCTAACATTACAAGCTTACGCTAGTTTTAGCGTGTGCATCTTTTAGCATACGCTATATTCAGCACACGCTAATTTTTTCATTTCACGCTATATTTAGCACACGCTAATTTTGCTAATGTGTGCTAGATTTAGCGCACGCTAGTTCTTGCAGACTCTCGTTTTTGCGCACGCTAACATTGCAAGCCTACGCTGGTTTTGGGTTGCGCTTCTTTTAGCATACGCCATATTCCGCACACGCTAATTTTTTATCACATGCTAGATTTAGCACATGCTAATTTTAGCAGAATCAAGCTTTAGCGCTAGCTGGATTTAGCGAACGTTAATTTCAGCAGACGCTAATTTCAGAAGATGCTATATTTAGCAACGGCTAATATTGCTGATTATTGCTAGATTTAGCGCACGCTAATATTCTTATTTTATGCTGGATTAAGCGATCGTGAATTAAAGCGGACTCAAGCTTAGTGCACGTTATTTTCGCAAATGAATGCTAGTTTTAGCACACGCTAACATTGCAAGCTTACGCTAGTCTTAGCGTGCGCTTATTTTTGCATACGCTATATGGAGCACACTATAATATTTCCATTTCACGTTAGGTTTAGCTAACGCTAATTTTGCTAATGTGTGCTAGATTTAGCGCTAGCTAGTTCTAGCAGACTCTCGTTTTTGCGCACGCTAACATTGCAAGCCTACGCTGGTTTTAGCGTGCGCTTCTTTTAGCATACGCTATATTCAGCACACGTTAATTTTACCATTACATGCTATATTTAGCACACGCAAATTTTAGCAGAATCCAGCCTTAGTGCACGCTGGATTTAGCAACCGCTAATTTCTGCAGACGCTAATTTCAGAAAATGCTATATTTAGCAGCGGCTAATATTGCTAGTTCTTGCTAGATTTAGCGCACGCTTATAATCTCATTTTATGCTTGATTCAGCGGTCGTGAATTAAAGTGGACTCAAGCTTAGCGCACGTTATTTGTGCAAATAAATGCTAGTTTGAGCAGACGCTAACATCGCAAGCTTACATTAGTTTTAGCGTGTGCTTCTTTTAGTATACGCTATATTCAGCACACGCTAATTTTTCCATTTCACGCTAGATTTAGCACACGCTAATTTTGATAAAAATTTTTATTTTGTACTAAATCTAGCATGTAATGGAAAAATTAGCGTGTGCTGAATATAGCGTATGTTAAAAGAAGCGCACGCTTAAACTAGCGTAGGCTTGCAATGTTAGCGTGCGCAAAAACGAGAGTCTGCTAGAACTAGCGTGCGCTAAATCTAGGACACATTAGCAAAATTAGCGTAAGCTAAATCTAGAGTGAAATGGAAAAATTAGCGTGTGCTGAATGTAGCGTATGCTAAAAAAAGCGCACGCTAAAACCAGTGGAGGCTTGCAATGTTACCGTGCGCAAAAACGAGAGTCTGCTAGAACTAGCGTGCGCTAAATCTAGCACACATTAGCAAAATGAGCGTATGCTAAATCTAGCGTGAAATGGAAAAATTAGCGTGTGCTGAGTATAGCGTATGCTAAAAGAAGCGCACGCTAAAACCAGCGTGGGCTTGCAATGTTAGCGTGCGCAAAAACGAGAGTCTGCTGAAACTAGCGTGCGCCGAATCTAGCACACATTAGCAAAATCAGCGTGTGCTAAATCTAGCGTGAAATGGAAAAATTAGCGTTTGCTGAATATAGCGTATGCTAAAAGAAGCACACGCTAAAACTAGCGTAAGCTTGCGATGTTAGCGAGTGCTAAAACTAGAGTCTACTAATACTAGCGTCTGCTAAATTTAGATTTTTTCAGCAGAATTAGCGTGTGCTAATACTTGAGACTGCTAAAATTAGGGTGCGCCTAATCTAGCGATAACGAGCAATATTAGCTAGTGCTAAATATAGCATTTTCTGGAATTAGCGTCAGCTAAAATTATCATTCGCTAATTTCAGCGTGAAATGGGAATATTAGCGTGCGCTAAATCTAGCAATAAGTAGCAATATTACCCGGTGCAAAATATAGCATCTTCCGAAATTAGCGTCTGCTGAAATTAGCGTTCACCAAATCCAGCGTGCGCTAAGACTAGATTCTGCTAAAATAAGCGTGTGCTAAATCTAGCGCGAAATGGAAAAATTAGCGTGTGCTGAATATAGCGTATGCTAAAAGAAGCGCACGAACTGTGGTGATGATTATTGGTGATTATAGTCAATACTATACTTATGTTATAATAACTATGATTGATTATAAAACTGTAATGATGATTATACGTGATTATAGTCATTACTATAGTTACATAGCAATAACTAAATATTAAAGTATGACTGTAGTGATGATCGTAGGTGATTATAGTCTTAACTATAATTTTGTGGTAATAACTATAATTGATTATAAAACTGTTGTAATGATTATAGGTGAATATAATCATTAATTATAATCACTAATTGATTATATAATTGTAGTGATGATTATAGGTGACTATAGTCATTACTATGGTTTCGTGGTAATAAATACAATTGATTATAAAACTGTGGTGATGATTATTGGTGATTATAGTCAATACTATACTTACATATAATAACTATGATTGATTATAAAACTGTAATGATGATTATACGTGATTATAGTTATTACTATTGTTACGTAGTAATAACTATTATTAATGTAATACCGTTGTGATGATTATATGTCATTACAGTCATATCGTTACGTAGTAATAATTATAATTGAATCGTCAAACTGTACAATCTTAAACAACTTATATTAGCAAACTATTTTCCGAATCAAATATAATGTCGATGTTAAGGGAAAAGGAGAATATTACATTGTTAACCAAGGAAGTAGAATAGGTGATTTATGCTTGAGACGTGATGATAAAGACAAGGTCAAAAACACCTTCACTTCCGTGGTTAATATATTACTGTTTTATACACGACGGGCGTCATATTCAGCCGCATTGAGTATACATTTGTTAATAATATGTGAAGTAGCCGCATTAATATATGATAACATAAAAATAAAAATGTGGCGAAGCACCTACCGGAGTTGGCGGTAAGGGGAAGCCTCCGCTCCAAAAAACAAATGAATAATAAACTAGTTTCTACAAAAAATATTAATAAGAAAAGCACCTATATTTTTGAGTAACATGAGTTATTAGAGTAATTCATATTTCTTTGAATAATTCGATTCATTCGAGTACTCTGAGCAACTCATATTTTTACGATCAATTCGAGTTATTCATATTTTTTTGAGTAACTTGATCAATTTTAGACACAAACTCGTAGAGTCGAGTGATTTATTTGAATTATTCATAGAATCAAATACTCGCACTCATAATTATTACATTTATTTTACGCTTAAACCATAAACCCATAAACCCTAAACCCAAAAACAATAAAACCATCAATTATAAACGCATAAAGCGTAAAGTAATAAACCTATAAACTATGATCCCATAAACCGTAAACTTATAAACTCATAACTCGTAAAGTTATAAACCATAAACTTATAAGCTCATAAACCCATAAACCATAAACCCATACCCCATAAACCCAATTCCGAGAACCATGAACCATTAACCCATTAACCCATAAATCGTAAACTCATAAACCATAAACCCTTAAACCATAAACCCATAAACCATAAACCATAAACCCGTAAACCCAAATCCAAGAACCATAAACCCATAAACCCTTAAAGCATAAACCCATAAAACATTAACTCATAAACCATAAACCATAAACCCATAAACGATAAAGCTATAAACCCATAAACCATGAACTATAAACCTATAAACCCATAAACCATGAACTATAAACCTATAAACCCATAAACCATGAACTATAAACCCATATACTATGAAACCATAAACCCATAAATGCATAAACCCATAAACCCATAAACCATAAACTTATAAACCTTAAAATAATAAACCATGAACCCATAAACCCATAAACTATGAACCATAAACCTATAAACCTATAAATCGTACACTCATAAATGCATGAACCCATCAACCCTAAACCCATAAACCATAAACCCATAAACCATAAACCCATAAACCATAAACCCATAAACCCATAAACCATAATCCCATAAACCATAAACCCATAAACCATAAACCCATAAACCATAAACCCATAAACCATAAACCCATAAACCATAAACCCATAAACCCATAAACCATAAACTCATAAACTTTAAAACCATAGACCATAAACCCATAGACCTTTAAAGCATAAACCCATAAACCATAAAACCATAAACCTATAAATCGTAAACTTATAAATGCACAAACCCATAAATCCTAAACCCATAAACAATAAAACCATAAATAATAAACCCATAAATCGTAAAGCCATAAACCCATAAACTACAAACCCATAAACCATAAACCCATAAACCATAAACCCATAAACCCATAAATCCATAAACCATATACCCATAAACCATATACCCAGAAACCATAAACCCATAAACCATGAACCATAATCCCATAAACCAAAAAATTATAAACCCATAAACCATGAACTATAAACCTATAAACCCATAAACCATGAACTATAAACCTATAAACCCATAAACCATGAACTATAAACCCATATACTATGAAACCATAAACCCATAAATGCATAAACCCATAAACCCATAAACCATAAACTTATAAACCTTAAAATAATAAACCATGAACCCATAAACCCATAAACTATGAACCATAAACCTATAAACCTATAAATCGTACACTCATAAATGCATGAACCCATCAACCCTAAACCCATAAACAATAAAAGCATAAATAATAAACTCATAAATAGTGAAGCCATAAACCTATAAACTATGAACCCATAACCCATAAACCCTAAACCCATAAACCATAAACCCATAAACCATAAACCCACAAACCCGCAAACTATAAACCAATAAACCAAAAACCAAAATCCAAGAACCAGAAACCCATAAACCCATAAACCATAAACCCATAGACCCTTAAAGGGTGTCATCATACCGGCATAGAGATCTACCTTATCTACATTTGAATTATGCATTTAAATAAAAATTTTACTATTTTTGACTAAAATTCATAGAAGAGGCACGTTCTTAACATTCTAAAAAATTTATTGCAACGTTAAAAGACAGAGTAACAGTGAAAATAAAGAAAAAAACTGCATAATACGATTATTTATAGCTACATTAAAAAGTTAATCGTATTAAGCAGTTTTCGCCTTTATTTTACCCTTATATTGTCTTTTAACGTTGGAATAAATTCTTTGGCATGTTAAGAATGTGCCTCTCCTACGAATTTCAGTCATGGATAGTTAAATTTTTATTATTATTCATAATTTAAATATAGATAAGGTAGAACTCTATGTCAGTATGAGGATTTCCCTTAAAGCATAAGCTCATAAACCCATGAATCATAATCCCATTAACCGTTAAGCCATGAACCATAAACCCATAAACCATAAACCCATAGACCTTTAAAGCATAAACCCATAAACCATAAACCCATAAACCGTATACCCATAAACCGTATACCCATAAACCATAAACCCATAAACCATAAACACATAGACCCTTAAAGCATGAACCCATAAACCGTATACCCATAAACCATAAACCCATAAATCCATAAAGCATAAACTCATAAACCATAAACCCATAAACCATAAACACATAGACCCATAAGCCATAAACCCATAAACCCATAAACCATAAACCCATAAACCATATACCCATAAACCATAAACCCATAAACCATGAACCATGAACCCATAAACCAAAAAAATTATAAACTCATGAACCATAAACAAATCAAATGATATTTTTTCTTATTATAAAATATTTGAAAAATAATTATTTTATTGTATAGAATAATAGTGTAATAAACCCATAAACCCATAAACCCATGAACAATAAAACCATAAATAATAAACCCATAAATTGTAAAGCCATAAACCCATAAACTATGAACCCATAAACCGTAAACTTATAAAACCATAAATCGTAAAGCCATAAACCCATAAACCCATAAACCCATAAACCATATACCCATAAACCATAAACCAATAAACCATAAACCATGAATCCATAAACCAAAAAATTATAAACCCATGAACCATAAACACATCAAATCATATTTTTTCTTATTATAAAATATTTGAAAAATAATTATTTTATTGTATATAATAATAGTGTAATAAACCATAAACCCATAAACCATAAACCCATAAACCATAATCCCATAAACCATAAACCCATAAACCATAAACCCATAAACCATAAACCCATAAACCATAAACCCATAAACCATAAACCCATAAACCCATAAACCATAAACTCATAAACTTTAAAACCATAGACCATAAACCCATAGACCTTTAAAGCATAAACCCATAAACCATAAAACCATAAACCTATAAATCGTAAACTTATAAATGCACAAACCCATAAATCCTAAACCCATAAACAATAAAACCATAAATAATAAACCCATAAATCGTAAAGCCATAAACCCATAAACTACAAACCCATAAACCATAAACCCATAAACCATAAACCCATAAACCCATAAATCCATAAACCATATACCCATAAACCATATACCCAGAAACCATAAACCCATAAACCATGAACCATAATCCCATAAACCAAAAAATTATAAACCCATAAACCATGAACTATAAACCTATAAACCCATAAACCATGAACTATAAACCTATAAACCCATAAACCATGAACTATAAACCCATATACTATGAAACCATAAACCCATAAATGCATAAACCCATAAACCCATAAACCATAAACTTATAAACCTTAAAATAATAAACCATGAACCCATAAACCCATAAACTATGAACCATAAACCTATAAACCTATAAATCGTACACTCATAAATGCATGAACCCATCAACCCTAAACCCATAAACAATAAAAGCATAAATAATAAACTCATAAATAGTGAAGCCATAAACCTATAAACTATGAACCCATAACCCATAAACCCTAAACCCATAAACCATAAACCCATAAACCATAAACCCACAAACCCGCAAACTATAAACCAATAAACCAAAAACCAAAATCCAAGAACCAGAAACCCATAAACCCATAAACCATAAACCCATAGACCCTTAAAGGGTGTCATCATACCGGCATAGAGATCTACCTTATCTACATTTGAATTATGCATTTAAATAAAAATTTTACTATTTTTGACTAAAATTCATAGAAGAGGCACGTTCTTAACATTCTAAAAATTTATTGCAACGTTAAAAGACAGAGTAACAGTGAAAATAAAGAAAAAAACTGCATAATACGATTATTTATAGCTACATTAAAAAGTTAATCGTATTAAGCAGTTTTCGCCTTTATTTTACCCTTATATTGTCTTTTAACGTTGGAATAAATTCTTTGGCATGTTAAGAATGTGCCTCTCCTACGAATTTCAGTCATGAATAGTTAAATTTTTATTATTATTCATAATTTAAATATAGATAAGGTAGAACTCTATGTCAGTATGAGGATTTCCCTTAAAGC
The DNA here is from genome assembly GCA_017163975.1 of Anastatus disparis. NCBI lineage: Eukaryota > Metazoa > Arthropoda > Insecta > Hymenoptera > Eupelmidae > Anastatus > Anastatus disparis. The sequence continues at coordinate 246,324 of JAFFSR010000084.1, read as the reverse complement.
ATAAGCTCATAAACCCATGAATCATAATCCCATTAACCGTTAAGCCATGAACCATAAACCCATAAACCATAAACCCATAGACCTTTAAAGCATAAACCCATAAACCATAAACCCATAAACCGTATACCCATAAACCGTATACCCATAAACCATAAACCCATAAACCATAAACACATAGACCCTTAAAGCATGAACCCATAAACCGTATACCCATAAACCATAAACCCATAAATCCATAAAGCATAAACTCATAAACCATAAACCCATAAACCATAAACACATAGACCCATAAGCCATAAACCCATAAACCCATAAACCATAAACCCATAAACCATATACCCATAAACCATAAACCCATAAACCATGAACCATGAACCCATAAACCAAAAAATTATAAACTCATGAACCATAAACAAATCAAATGAAATTTTTTCTTATTATAAAATATTTGAAAAATAATTATTTTATTGTATAGAATAATAGTGTAATAAACCCATAAACCCATAAACCCATGAACAATAAAACCATAAATAATAAACCCATAAATTGTAAAGCCATAAACCCATAAACTATGAACCCATAAACCGTAAACTTATAAAACCATAAATCGTAAAGCCATAAACCCATAAACCCATAAACCCATAAACCATATACCCATAAACCATAAACCAATAAACCATAAACCATGAATCCATAAACCAAAAAATTATAAACCCATGAACCATAAACACATCAAATCATATTTTTTCTTATTATAAAATATTTGAAAAATAATTATTTTATTGTATATAATAATAGTGTAATAAACCATAAACCCATAAACCATAAACCCATAAACCATAATCCCATAAACCATAAACCCATAAACCATAAACCCATAAACCATAAACCCATAAACCATAAACCCATAAACCATAAACCCATAAACCCATAAACCATAAACTCATAAACCTTAAAACCATAGACCATAAACCCATAGACCTTTAAAGCATAAACCCATAAACCATAAAACCATAAACCTATAAATCGTAAACTTATAAATGCACAAACCCATAAATCCTAAACCCATAAACAATAAAACCATAAATAATAAACCCATAAATCGTAAAGCCATAAACCCATAAACTACAAACCCATAAACCATAAACCCATAAACCATAAACCCATAAACCCATAAATCCATAAACCATATACCCATAAACCATATACCCAGAAACCATAAACCCATAAACCATGAACCATAATCCCATAAACCAAAAAATTATAAACCCATAAACCATAAACACATCAAATGATATTTTTTCTTATTATAAAATATTTGAAGAATAATTATTTCATTGTATATAATAATAGTTTAATAATTCTATGTTCCAAGTTTTTTTTAAATTATTTTAAAAAATTATATTTTGCATAATTCTAGGTTTATTAAACATAAAATTATTTCAATAAATTATTCAAATAACAACTATATAATGAGCATATCGAACAATTGAAGTTACGCCTTCGGTCACTCTAACCTTTCCAAAAATCAACGACTTTAATCATTATTTACTTAAAATCTGTGCATTTTCGGGACTTGAGCCCATGGAGACTTATGTTCAGAAAAAAATAAGCTACAATTAGGTCATACTATTATCAAATTTCACCGGGACCCAGAAACCCATAAGAATCTTCTGGGGTCCTTTATAAGGGAAGGAACGAGTCACTGCTTAATATTATTACACGAATCGTTGACCTTAAAGAAGCTATTATCAATCGAAAACGTTTCGATATCAGCAATGAATTAACTCGTGACGAACTTTCTGAAATTGAAGGAGATATAATCGAAGGATTTCGAGACGGCTTACCGCCGGAATTTAGGCAAAGGCTTAAAAACCCAGCAAACTTAACTCTGAACGAAGTATTCGACGACGCAATCGCGGTAGATAAGCAGATTGATAGGGACAACTTGAAGCATGGATATAAGATCAACGAAAGAAATAAGAATCTCTATGAAAATAGACGAGATACGAACGAAGCAGCAGCTGTAAAACCGGATGCGCCACAAGCAACTACATCTAATCAGGGAAGATACAACCAGACTAACAACCAATCAAATGACAGAAGCAAAAGTCATAATAACGATTACCAGATAAAAATATGTGCCTATTGCAAAAACAGAGGTCATGTAAAGAGAGAGTGCCGTAAATTAAAATGGGTCCAAAAGAATCAACAAAAAAACGCAACCGAGGAAACGCGCCCAGTGAACGCGATTGTAACAGAACTTACATGTACACCGTCAACTTAGAAGAAACAACGCCAATCGTTATCGTGGAATCCCCACAATTTCTACATAATTTCGTTGAAGCTATGGTTGATTCAGGTGCGCAGCCCAATATAGTAAAAATAGTCATTTTTAACGGTGACGTAATGGTTAACGAATCAAACCGACCATTGTTAAGAGGAATATGGGGAACCGATATTCCTTCGATTGGTACATGCGTCATTGACATATATGGATCCCCAACAGAGGTCATTATAGTCGCTGATGATTGTCCGATGAAAACAGAAGCAATAATAGGTTCAAACTTCTGTGAGCAGCACGGAGCAAGCCTCGAATTCTATCGAAAGGCACTAATTTTCGAGGACAAAACCTTGCCTTCCGTAAATTTAAAAGACCTTAAGAGAACACCTGCTCTAGCAACCGCAACTGTACGTTTCCCGTTGAATAACCCAGAAGATGAATGTGGCTATATTAGGAAAATAAAATTTAACGAAAAAGGCATAGTGGCAGGAAACTTCATGGCAATCAACGACGGAGGCTACGTTGACATAGAAGTATTCAATACCAATATCTTTGATATCGACCTAAAAATAACACCGCTAACTCTAGAACCAACACAGAAATATTATCAGCATCGTAACGAGAAAATTTTTATAGACAAAGATAGCACTCTCTTCATGGATACAGAAGATATAAAAGAAGTTAACGCCACGAATCAAGCACCTTCTCTTGTTTCTATGCAGGCCAATGTAGATGATACAAGGTCAGCCGACGAACTAATCAACGACCTAATTACTTTTGAATATGGTGAAGAATACGATCGAGTTTTTCAGAGACGCTACTTAGACGGTACTATTTGCTCATCTTCCGAAGAAGACCTTCAAGTTCAAGAAAATATAATTCCTAAATCTAAGGTTCCTGTGCAGGTGTTACCCAATTCTGCAACGTCATGCGTTGAGTCCGAAAATGCTTCGCGCGACACGGTAGACGATGACGCTCCGAACTCTATCGTAAATTTAATCGAATCCCCCGGCCGAAATCCAAAATCATCGTACGCAAAGCCCGAAAACACCCCGCGCAACACGGTAAGCGACGATGACAATGTGTGACATAGCATCTACGAGACTTATGCTAAGCCCGAAAAAGCTCCGCGCAACACGGTAAGCACAAGTCTAACCAAAGGGAAAACTGAAATATCAGATAACGAAAGCACAGAAACCACTGAAGAAGATATAATAATTCGAGATTTCCTTCCAGGTGCAAATTTGCTGGACTATATCGAAATAAATCAGGTGAATCAACCAATAGAAACTAATGTAAATTACTCTGATATAGAACCATGCATCAACAGAACTATCTTAGACATAAATACTGTCACTGAATTCTACGTCAAGCCATATAAAAAGGATAATCGAAGTTCAAAACACAAAAATTTTGAGCGAGTATACAATGCTAACGTCAAAAACAGAACAGAATGTATATTAAACTACATACCTAAAAACCATATAGCGGAAGAAAACGAAGCAAGGTTGCACAAGCTCATTGAAAAAACTGTCGCTGTTTTTCATTTGAAAGGAGAACCCCTTTCTGCCACTAACATAATCGAACATAAAATTGAAACCTACGACGAAGAACCAGTGAACGTAAGACAGTATCCAATACCTCAAAAATTGCAAGAAGATGTTTACGAGCAAATAAGTTAATTGTTAGAATCAGATATAGTCGAAAGAAGTGAATCGCCTTTTAACAGCCCCCTCTGGGTTGTCAAAAAGAAAGACGATATTGAAGGGAAGCCACAGTGGAGAGTTGTAGTCGATTTCCGAAAATTAAATGACAATCCCATATATTACACATTTAGTCGAGCAGCTCGGCGGGGCTCGCTATTTTATCGTCATGGATATGTATTCAGGTTTCCATCAGGTAATGATAAGAGAAGAAGACCGAGAGAAAACAGCCTTTTCTACTCCTTATGGTCACTTTCACTTTAAAAGGATGCCTTTCGGAATTCGAACAGCGGCAAGTACTTTTCAAGAATTAACCAATAAAATATTAGGGCATAAACCGTTAGATCTAAGCTCGAAAGGAAAAGGAAAGCTAGGATATATTGATGACGTCATACTGTTTGCGGAAAATCTAAACGATCTAGACGAATTATTTCTGGAATTTATAGAGACTTTAAGGAAATCTAACCTTAAGTTAAATCCCTTAAAATGCCAATTTTACGAAACATCAGTGACATTTGTTGGTCACGAGATTAGTCATAAAGGCATGAGACCAGACCTAAGTAAGACCCAAGCTGTCGAAAAATTCCCTCGTCCACGAAATGTCAAGGGAATACGCCAATTTCTTGGTCTGTGCGGATATTATCGACGTTTCATCCCAAATTTTGCAACGATCACAAAGCCATTGACAAACCTTTTGAAGAAAGCAGTAGCTTTCAATTGGACAGATGAACAGGAAATAGCTATTGAGACGCTCAAAAACTGCCTAATTAATGAACCAATTTTGCAACATCCAAACTTCGAAGAGGAATTCTTTGTCACAACAGACGCCTCAGTCTACGCAGTCGATGGTGTCCTATCGCAAAGGAAGGAAATATCAGATTTACCTGTAGTTTACGCAAGCCGATTGCTTACAAAAACCGAGATGAATTATAGCACTATCAAAAAGGAACTACTCACAATGCGGTTTTGCGGTGACCAATTCGACTATTGTCTGATTGGCCGACATTTCACTTTTATAACTGACCACCAACCTCTCGTTTGGCTGCACAAAATAAAGGACTGTACATCTAAATTAAAAAAATGGTATTTTGAATTAAGAGACAAATTTGACTTTACAATCTAATATCTTCCAGGAAAAATTAAGTTCGTGGCCGACGCGCTATCACGTAACCCTCCGGATAACGAAGCGCAAAATATATGCGAATCGGAAACTAAAGAAATCATTGGGATAACGCCCGAGGAAAACACCTGTAAACCCGTCTATGAAATAAACTCTATAGAGTCAATCGCAACTGAGACACTGTTTAAAAAGATTGACTTCCTAACAGTAAGAAACAGTAAGGACAGTTTTTATTTGTGCCAAAGCAAACAGTACATTAAATCAAATAATAAAGTAATATCTATACGATGGTTAACGCGCCAAGACGGAGACGAACATATATGTTTTTTTGACTATGACGACAAGATACCCTTCGACAACATACTAACAAGCGTAAAATTGACTAAAATCGAGCAAGACAGATATCAACTGCCAGCCGACGAACTGTCACGGATGCTAGACATCCTTAAGGAATCTTTAGAAGCCACAGCAAATAAACCACCCGAAGACGCTCACGTGACTGACGATGCTATGAATGAAAATACAAATATTTCTGAGGATCATCAATCGCTCAGGGACGAATTACATTCAAATCCGTCCATGGCGAATGAAGTTCCTCTATCTGTTGTATGAGATAGGTCGAGACGAATCAAATCGATCTTGACCATCACATAATATAATCGAAACGAGAGATAACTTTCTCATGGCAAAAGACAAGCTGACCTATTACATAACACGAAAAAATCAACCTCTCGATTAAGGAGCACTTTTTCTGCAACAAAAACAAAGACTTCCGCCCCTGCAAGATATTGTCCTTGCAAGAGCAAAATTTATTGAAAATGACAAAAAGATTCTGATAGCTTTGCCAATTAAAGAAAATCTGCATATGCAAACAGATAGAGAAATTTCCAAGGATGCTATTTTTTCACTGCTAAACGTATACCAAACAACGTCTCTGGTATCCTTGAGAATTTCAAAAACAGAACAGATAGACGATATAACGCGGAGTGAAATTGTCGATCTGTTGAAAGATATATTTTCAGATTCTCAAACTAACATAATAATCTGTAAAAACTTGATACAAATACCAGAAGTAGATCTGCGTGAACAAATTATACGCGAAATTCACTGCCATAAAGGTATAACAAAGACATATAACCGAGTTAGACAACACTATTTTTGGCCAAATATGAAAGCGGGAATCCAAAATTTTGTCAACGCTTGTCGCACTTGTCAACTAAATAAACTAGTTAGAAATAAGGTTAGGCAACCTATGGTGTTAACAGACACACCGGGTTCTAGCTTTGAAAAGATTTCGTTAGATATCTTAGGTCCATTGAATAGGACCAGAAATGGGAACATGTACATTTTGACGATGCAAGATTTGCTAAAAAAATTTTGTATAGCTGTCCCTTTAGATTCAACTACGTCAACGGCAATTGCCGATGCTTTTCTGAAACGATTTGTTTTTATTCATGGGTCACCAAGGATAGTCCTGACGGATCAAGGTGCAAATTTTATCAGTTCATTAATGAAAAACGTCGCGAAAATGTGTAAAATTAAAACATGTACTACCACCGCATTTCACCCTCAATCCGATGGATCTATTGAGCAAATGCATCACTCGCTAAAGGAATGGTTAATGAACTATGTATTAAATATGCGACAATGGGATAGATGGTGTGAACGTGCGACATTTTCCCACAATACCAGCGTTCATGAAAGGACGAAGCTCACCCCATACGAATGCGTATATGAGAAGATAGCTCGCGTTCCATCAGCGAGGGCGGTATTGGGGGAAAATACTACCGATACTTATTATGACTATTTAACTAGATTAAGATCAAAATTGTTAGAAATACACGAAATAGCTAAAGAAAATACAATTACGTATTGCGGTATGCATTCGCACAATTAAAAAAAAAGGAGGCTCTACCACATTTATGGAGTTGGCAACGAGAAGAGCATGCGAAGATCTCGTTAGGTATGGCCAATATAAATATGGACGCTCCGTAATGAATAATCTTTTGGTGAACGCGACCAATAAAAGGACTGTCACAGTCGCCGGAAGATTGGATGCAAACGGATATTGTGAGGGTACAACTTACAATGATAATGGATATGAATACGAAAAAGTAGTCGTAACTGCGAAGCTGGAGATCAAAGCAACAGACTACGAGGTCACCGTAGATAAAAAAAAGAATATGGTGATCCTAAGCACCGGAACTCGATGCAGCTACACCAACGGTAGATGCATTGATGAGGAAGAAAGCTGCATTTTCTGGACCCCAGTAATGGGATCCACATGTAAGTTCGATGAATTCACCATCCTATATGAAGGTATAGGGACACGTATGGTTGATAACAATTCGAACGCTCCTGTTATCTACTTTGGTAATTCACTTAGGAAGATAAATTTTGGTCTAACCAAAACTGGAGAACAGATGCTATGCGGATATAAATTAATTAAAACGGATCGAACAGAACTATTCATTTTAGAAATCACAAGAGGCAAATTATTCACCACCCGAAAAAGCTTGGAGGTACCAGATATCATCCTTACTACATATTTCAACGCAAAAATAATGAATCTCGGAAGACATCTCGATAAACAACTAGGATCACTATATCGTGACATAGTCCTGCACCGATGTATATTGGAGAAGCAAATCATAGAAAATGCTCTACCTCTGGCGTTCTCAAACCCAGACCTTTTTGCCATGAAAGTCATGAAGAAGCAAGGTTATTTAGCCATAGCAGCAGGAGAAGTCGCCCACATCATTCAATGTGTACCACGATCCTGCAAAATAAGAAAAACGGAACAATGCTACTACGAAGTATCAGTGACTTGCGATGACGAAGCTTACTTCGCCAAATCTATCAGCAAGGTGCTAGCACAAATAGGAACGTTTAGAGATTGCAACACACTTATACCAAGTATCTTCAAAATCGGCGAGAAATGGTTTAAGATTCACCTTACAGCAACGGAGGTAAACCTACCGCAAACCCTAAAGCATTTGTCCAACCGACCTGGAAACACGACAGCATCTCAGATGTCTTGAAAAATGGAATATACATACCGGGAGATCTGCAAAATATACGCGAACATTCAATCTCTCCAGCCGAAAAGCCTGCAATGCTAGAAGCAATAGCGAGACGGCTTAACGACAGAGAAGCAAGAACGCGCTCTGTAAAGATTAACAACCTTTTGACGCCAGAAGAAATGGAAACAATGATGGAATCCACACTTAACAAAATGTGGAACAGGTTTCAAAAATTTGGCCAAATCTCGGCAGGAATATTAATGATTATCCTGATATGCCAAGTAATCAAACTAATCTTCGACACCATAATCCGCGGATACACTCCATACACAGTATATGGATGAAGTACAAGACTTCTGGGAGCCATTTTCGGCTCAATAACACATTTGCTTACGAGCCTGGCTAAGCCCGAACATACAGAGAAGGATAAAACATCAGAACACGGAACAGCCACCGGGTCAACGGAATCATTGAATCCGCCAAGAAGAGGACTCAGCAGATCTAACTCTATGCCACCATCAAGAAAAACCATCCGAGACATCGAGCTCAAACTTTTGGGAACCCCAAAGCAAAACAATTAAAATCTTATTGCTTTGTTTTCACGGTGGGGGTGTTACATCCGCATAATCACGGATGTACGAAAAATCATTTTTCATTTTAAATTTTTTCTTTAACCTTTCGTTATACATATAAATGTGCGTACGTATATATAATTATATATACGCATATACATTATACATGCATATAAATATGCAATATTTGCAGTTCATTCTCCCGATAATGTATTTTTTTTTAAACATGTATTAATAAAAATAAAATAAAATAAATTTTATATTGAATAGTTAGTATTAAGGAATAATTTTAAGTCTCTTTATATTCGAAAAACCAAGTCAGATAGCGAGGCACGAATGCTATTCAGCATTTTTAGGCTCGATAAGAAGATATCCTCTGTAAAAAAATCTGAGACTTTGGAGAGCTTCTCACGGACGAATTGGCCAATGGGACTCTTTTAAAGTTTTAGCAAGTTATATTTTTTGTCTCTTTTCTTCTTCAAAATTCGCATCTACCTTGCAACAAAAAAGATTTATTGTCAGTCAGTCCGCAATTAGACCTCGCAAGGGTAACACCTTTTTGGACTTGCACATAAATCAAGTGTAAAATCGTAACAATAAAAACTTGTAACTTGCGCTTTATTTCCTTCTTAAATTTAATTACAAGCGAAATAACTTAATTTAGTCGCGCGCTTATTTTAACAAGTCAATCCAATAAAAACACGATTTTGATACAACTTACTGCTAGGGGAAAAAGTGTGTTAATAAAAAGAATATTTCCTATTTTATTTTCAAACAAAAATAAATAGAAATACTAACGAGGTTTCTTCTGATTTATTATTGTAAATCTGCGCGATTCACTTATCAATAGCTTGTATAACATTTGTTATAAAATTAAATAAATATCATTTACAAAAATATACAAAAATAATCTCTGCGAACATAAGTGCCATTAATCCAGTTCCTAAATAATTAACAAGCAGGCAACCAGAGAGGAGCACTGCGCCCTTCAGTGTGAAGTTCATTAAGTAGATAAACTCCTTTGCTTTCGACCACGCAGCCAGCAGTTAAGACAAGGTAAGTGATTAAGCTCCTCTATCCCGCAGTCTTTTAAAAATAAAAAATATTTAACAAAACCAACAAGAAATATCCCAAACAAACACATGTCCGAGTAAACCTATTTAAGGTGACCGAACATAACGACATTTTTATATTTAAATTAAGAGTAGGCTGAATTCGTTATTTTTTTCTAATTGATTTACATCGATTAATACTTGAGTGGATAGCAAAAAACTCAATTGTTACTCGGTCGGTATTAGATTGTACTCCAGCTTGGTCTTAAAAGAAGAATATTGTAACGCGATGAGTTTAGGTTTTGAAATTGAAATGTTTTAATTAATTATATATTAAAAATAATTATTAATCATTTGTCATTATTTTTATTTTATACAATTATTAAAAACCTTGTAAATTTAAATACAAGATTTATATTTATTTTGCTAATTAATAAATTTTTATATTTTTGATATAAGTTAAAATAATTTGTTTGTATACTGCCGTGTTGAGTAAAAACTTAGATAATGACATTCATTATCGATATGAACATTAACAACATAATTGACATTTCGATGAAAAATAAATTTTTTCTATCAATAGATCCGATAAAAAAAATAGCCTATTAAATGAATAAAAAAAAAGTTGTTTCAAATTTTTCGCTAAAAAAAGAGGAAATAAAGTTTACTTTAGTATTGAAAAATTAAAAATTGGATCGAACAAAATTAATATTATTTCACTTTATCACTTTTATTTATTTTACACTTATGGCAACTTCGGATTTTAGGTAAGGTTTTATTTCTGAGTTTACAAATTACTCTTTCAATATGTAAAATTTTTCAGATTTTTTAATTTTCCACCATTCTACGGATTATAATAAATGGTGGAAAGTTAAAAAATTCAAAAAATTTTAGAAATTGAAAGAGTAATTTGTAAACTACTAAATGAAATCGAACCGAACTTCCGTAGTCGCCTTATGTAAGTTCTCACTTAACACGGCAGTATAATGATTGTTACATAAATATATTGTTTCTGATTCCATAAAATGTTGCCGAAAAATATTTATTGAATATTTTTTGAAACTTTTCGTAAAATATTTCTGTAATATTTATTTATTCAATATCACGATAAAAACTTTTCAATGGGTATCTTAGAAATATTTTTAAAATGTATCATGAAATGTTTTGTTGCAATATTTCTAATATATTTCAAGAAACATTTCATTAAATATTTTCGAAAGATTTCTTGAAAGTTAATTATGAATTTTGTAAAATTTAATTGCAAAATCTATTAAATAATTTGAAAACTTTATATGAAATGTTTCTTGAAACATTACATATAAGGTTTTCATTTATTATAATTTATGTCAAATAGACAAAAAAGCAAGGAAAAAAATTTAAAACATGTTTTTTTGCTATATAGTAGCATTACTAATATGCTATGTATTTCTATATTTACATTTATTTAAATATATAATTTTTAATTAATTTCATCAATAAAAATACTTCAAAAACGTAATTGGATAGGAGGTTATCTGTTTTTATAAAAATATATGTCAAGAGGCAATATGACATGATATAAAAGTTTTATAATTAATCACTAATAATCGAATAATAGTGTTTTTTTAAGAATTAAAAATCAAGTACAAAGTATTGATATTGTTAGATGAGATCGAAAAAAATATATATTCCAGAAGAATGATTAATATTTTAAAAAGACTTAAAGTAGAATTACCAGGAGATTGGAATCAAATTACAGATGTAAGATGCATAAAAGTATATTTCAAATTTTTAAGAAATATAATTATTTGAAAATAAAATTCATATAGTTTCCTTAGATTTTAAGACAGCCTTTGATGCATTGGGTAAGAATAGTTACATTTAAATCACATTTAAAAAAATAAAAGCAATTAAAATATTAAACAATGTAAACTAATTAACTGCTAATAATTAAAAAAAAAATGAAATATATAAGATGTAATATAGTTTTTAATGTAATAAAGCATATAATATAATTTGATTTAAATTTTTATATTAATTTTTGTAAAATATTATTTTTAATATACTTACTTTGTAATAGAAATAAATATATATATACGTATATTTTTTTATTTGAAATATTTGAAATTCAAATATAAAAATTTAAAATGTAAATAACTATCTTTTAGTTTTTATTAAATATAGTTTATAATAAAAAAGTATACATTTTTTACAATTCTTTTTCAAAACTTGAAAGGAGTCATCAAAATGAATTGGTTAAAATAAACATTTATAACTATATATTCATTGTATTTAAATGTAACTTACTTCATACAATGATTGGTGGCTTCTTTTATAAGTGTGTATATTTATATACGTTGACATGGATTACATAGGGTATATTATATTTTAAATAAAATTATATTACACCTATTCTTCAATATTTCCTATTGCAAAAATTATATTTAAAAAATAATATTATTAACTGTAGAGCTATGGACTCGTAATCTCGAGATCACAAGTTCCAAGGCTAATACAAGCACCACTATACGTTGCATGTGCTTTGTTCACAAACGCACTGACGATCTCCGTCGCTAATTAACATCGCAATGATAGCTGAAACACAGCAACGTTACACAAAAATTAAAAAAAGTCAAGTATATTGTTCTCGTTTTGATTATAAAATACCGACATTACAGGTTTCTACATTTATCATTCTTAATCCCAAAATTGTAAAAATATCTCATTATGATTTCAAAAAAAAGTTTCTTTTAGCGATCATAAAAAATAAATTTGTAAGCCTTTTTTAGCAACAACAAACAATATATTTGTGTGCTTATATGAAGTTTTTTTAGCGACAACAAACAATAAATCTGTATGCTTTTTATAAGCTTTTTTTAGCGACAACAAATAATAAATCTGTACGCTTTTATAAGCTTTTTTTTAGCGACAGCAAATAATAGATCTGTACGCTTCAGCGACAGTAAGAAATGAATTTGTAAGCTTTCAAAGCTTTTAATGCAGGCATATATTTTTATGCTTGTCTCGAGCCTAGAAATCTTTTATTAAGAGCAGGCCGGATTCGCTGTCCTTGTCTAATTGAGATTTTTGTTATTTACTCAAGTATCAATCGGTGTATCTGCAAATTGAAGGTTGAGCGCAATAGATACTGTTATTACAAATATTTATGCACAAGAAGAAAAAAATCTATCGTTTTATTTTTGAGAAAAGTAAGTAACGCGAAAATATTATAAACGTAAACTTTTACTCTAGCGTTACTTACTTTTCTCAAAAACAAAGCTGTAGATTTTTTTTTCTTGTGCATAGATGTTCATAATGATATCTATTGCGCTCGACCTTTAATTCGAAGATACACCGATTAATACTTGAATAAATAACAAACAACTCAATTGTTACTCGGTCGGAATCAGGTCCTACTCCAGCCCGTTGTTAAGATAAATATGTAAATATCTTATTTCTAGTTTCAAAAAAACATGTTTTGTTTGAATACAAGTGTTCATAAAGTACCTATGGATATTAAGCTAAATTCATTTTGTAATTTATAATTTACTTTTGTGATTAGTAAATTTTTTCAATAATAAAAATAAAGATACAATATATAAAAATGAAAATATTATATATTTATCTGAATAAAGAAAATGCAAAGAAGAAGCTTTGTATTATCAATTAGTTATGTTTGCAATTATATTAATCAAATATTAATAATAATAATTTTTTTTTTCATTATTGAAATTCAATATTAGAATATAAATGAAATGCAGCGAAAAAACTTTATATTATTAATTAGTTACAGTTACAATTATAATAATAAAATATTACTAATTATAATAATATTTAATTACTTATAATTGTTATTATAATAATAGAATATTATTAATAATAAGAATATTTTTTTATTACTAATTACTAAAACATAATGTCATAGTGAGGGGAAGGACATTATGAGGGGGGGAGCTAAAAAAATTGAGGGGGGGGGGGTACATTGAGGGGGTTAACGGGGGGCTGTAAAAATTGAGGGGGGCGAACAACAAACAAAAGTTAATAACTCAATGTTAGTACCATATGATTCAACATTACTTAAAAAATACAAATGTCATATAAATGTAGAATATTATGCATCAATAATAAGTATAAGATCTCAAGTACTAAGATCTCATTAATATCTATAGTATTAATAAATTATTTATCATTAACTTAAATCATTTAATCTATAAATTTTTTTATTATAAATATGTTTCTATATATTTCTATATTTTTAAATGCCGAGGTAATATGCAGGAGTACAACGCGATTAATAATTCTAAAAACTATTCTCCACACTATAATTTTCATAATTTTAATCGATCAGAATTAAAATATATGCATCAATGAATATTTTATGAAAAGTAAATACTTCTATTTAATTAAACTTTAATTAAACTACCCTCACCAGTATATAGAATCATAAACTTACACCATCTGTAATTATATATCTCTTGAAATCAAATTGTATTATCATGCCATTCAAAAATATATTTAGATTAGACCCACTTTAATAGAAGAATTTTGACTTTGTTACTGAGAGAATATGTGCTTAATAAAATAATCAATTCAAATTATTACTATCACTACTATTATTAAAGTAAAGTATTATGACTTTTTTCTCACGTGAATATCTTTTGCATTATTGTCACATACATACACACATACACATACACAATATCCGTCACTCCGTCTCCGTCATCGTCTCTCCGTCTTCGTATCTCCAACTTTAGGTCTCCGTTTCTCAGTCTTTTCGTCTCCATCTCTTCGAATCCGTCTCTCCGTCTCCATCTCTCCATAACCCTCTATCCATCATCATACCTCTAACTCCGTCTCTCCATTCTCTATCTCAGTCTGTCTGTCTCCGTCTCCGTTTCTCTGTTTTCATCTCGACGTCTCCGTTTTTCCGTCTTCGTTTCTCCGTCTCCGCTTCTCCGTCTCCGTTTCTCCGTAATTACATTACTACTCATATATATATATATATATATATATATATATATATATATATATATATATATATATAATTAGGTGGGCCAAAAGTACCGGAACGGCGAAATAACTCTGCGGGATTGTGTTTTAGGAGAAAAAGCTTAAAACAAAAGATAGAGGATATTTTCTTGGCTTTTCGACGGTGATAATGACCATGACCTTGACCATAACCTTGAATGTCATTTCAAGGTCAAGTTAATTTCTGTAAATGGGAAACCATAATTTTTACCTCAGAAATGAAAAGAGCGGAAAATTTTACGTAAATACATATCCGGACGTAAAATTTTCTGCTCTTTTCATGTTTGAGGTGAAAATTATGGATTCCCGTCTAAAGAAATTAACTTTACCTCGAAATGTCATTCAAAATTATGGTCAAGGTCATGGTCATTATCATCGTAGAATAGCCAAGAGAATATCCTTTATCTTTTGTTTTAAGCTTTTTCTCCTAAAATACAATCCCGCAGAGTTATTTCGCCGTTCCAGTACTTTTGGCCCACCCTACATATATTATTTCATTATATTATAGTGTAGAATTAATTATATCTTTTGCATTATTGCCACATAAAAACATACACATACACATGTGCACCGTTAACATACACACATACACACACATACACACACATACACATACACACCCATATACACATACACAATATCCGTCACTCCGTCTCTCCAACTCCATGTCTCTGTCTCTCTATCTCCGTTTCTCCGTCTTTTCGTCTCCGTATCTCCGTCTCTTCATCACCATCATTCCGTCTTCGTCTCCGTTTCTGTGTTTCCGTCTGTCTGTCTCAGTCTCTCCGTCTTCGTTTCTCTGTCTCCGTTTTTACGTCTCCGTTTCTCCGTAATTACATTACTACTTATATAAATATTATTATTACATTATATTAAAGTGAACAATTAAGACTTTTTTTTTCTTACGTAAATATCTTTTGCATTATTGCCACATACATGCATACACATACACACATACACATGCATACTCATACACACATACACATACATACACATACACAAATATACACATACATACACATACACACGTACAAATACATACACATACACACATACACATATATACACATACATACACATAAACACATACACATACATGCACATACTCATACACATACATACACATACACGCATACACATACATACACATATACCCATACACATACATACAAATACACACATGCACATACACACATATGCACACATCCATACACATACGCACACATACAAATATCCATACATGTACACTTATTCTTATATACATACACACATACACAATATCCGTTACCCTGGCTCCGTCACCGTCATCGTTTTTCCGTATCCGCCTCTCCATCTCTGTCTCTCCGTCTCCTTGTCTTTGTCTCCGTCTCTCCATCTCCGTCTCCCCGTCTTCGTCTCTTCGTCATCGTCTGTCTGTCTCCGTCTTTCCGTCTCCGTTTCTCCATCTTCATCTCTTCGTCTTCGTTTCTCCATCTCTCCGTAATTACAATTATATAAAAGTTAAGAATTAAAACTTTTCTCTTCCAAGAATATCTTTTGCTTAGTTGTCATATATATATATATATATATATATATATATATACACTTATAAAAATATTCATGTATATTTATATATATATACACTTATAAAAATATTCATGTATATTTTTATATATATATATATATATATATATATATATATATATATATAAATATATATTATAAATATATATATATATATATATATTTATAAATATATATTTACTTATATATCAAAAGTAAAAAGATAGGAATTTGCATCTTCTCGATATTTATAAAATTTACGACATAAGAAGATAAAAATATTTATTTATAATCATAATTTTCTATTCTATTATTCCATTTTTTATTATTCGCTCATAATTATTATTAAATACACAGGCCCACAAAATGAAAAAAAATGTCTGAACTTTTGACCGGACATACATATTCCCATGTATTTTTCGACGCTGAATCCGAATCTGTAATAAAAATATAGGGTTTTCCTACCTTTTCTCAGAGTTTTATTGAAAAAACCTCATTTTTTATGGTTTTTTTGCGGTTTTTCGAGTCTAGAAAAAACAAATCATGAGATACGGTTAATTGGACTTCAAAATCGAATTTTACGGGAAAAAATACACGGAAAACCATACCTTCAAATTTTTTTAACGCGATTCTAGTCCTCTGTATGGGGCTGAAAAGATGAGGAAATCGGTAAAAGTCGAAATTTTGCCTAAAATGGATTTAAACAATATTAAAATTTAATCATGCGTCTTTTGAAGAGTCGATAAACATTGGAAATACTATCCTGGGGGTTTTTCAGATTGCTGATCATGAATTTAAAGTCAGATTGTGTAAAAACTACTTCTAGAGGGCGGTGACAAGAACTGTATATGGTAAATTTATCGATTTTTTAAAAATTTTACGTCTGAAATACTAATTTTAGAGTCTTTCACAGCATTGACTGTAAATTCAAGATATTAACTTAGCCTATTGTGTACGTTAAACTTAACATTTTGTCTATGTTTGTCTCTCTCTCTCTCTCTCTCTCTCTCTCTTCCGATGTTTTTTTTTAAATTGGCTTACGCTTACGTACACGTTTCTCTTCGAATGACCGATGTAGTGGATTTCTGACACGTTTTTGTCCTTTTTCGCAGCTGTTTCTCTTTTTATCATCCAGCAGTAATCTGCTAACATGTTGATACCCCAGTTTCCTTGAAATCTACGTTCAAACTCCTTTAAATCTTGGTGAAATCGTTCACCATGCTCTTCACTAAAGTCTCCGTTATTTTCAGGAAACTGATCAACGTGTGAATCAAGAAAATGAAGTTTTAAGTTCATTAGACAACCCAATTTTTCAAAATTACGTACCATTCTTTTCACAATAGCTTTATAATTCGTGTCTTTGGCATTACCCAAAAATTTCGTCGATACCTCTTTAAAACTTAACCATGCTGCCTTTTCCACATCAGTCATGCTTTGTTCAAAGTTTTCGTCTCTAAATAAAGTTCGGATTTCAGGACCATCAAAAATACCTTCATTTAATTTAGCATCAGATTTATGGGGAAATACTTTGCTTATATATTGGAAGCATTGACCGTCCTTGTCCAAAGCTTTAACTAATTGCTTTATCAATCCAAGCTTTATATGCAGAGGCGGTATCAAAATTTCGAAGGATTAACGAGTGGATCTTTTATAACATTCTGTTTTCCAGGTTCAAACGATTCTCTTGATGGCCAAATTTTCTTTTTATAGTGTTTTTCTCTATCTCTGCTATCAAACATGCCTAAATAACATGGGTAATGCCAAAGACACGAATTATAAAGCTATTGTGAAAAGAATGGTACGTAATTTTGAAAAATTGGATTGTCTAATGAACTTAAAACTTCATTTTCTTGATTCGCACGTTGATCAGTTTCCTGAAAATAACGGAGACTTTAGTGAAGAGCATGGTGAACGATTTCACCAAGATTTAAAGGAGTTTGAACGTAGATTTCAAGGAAACTGGGGTATCAACATGTTAGCAGATTACTGCTGGATGATAAAAAGAGAAACAGCTGCGAAAAAAGGACAAAAACGTGTCAGAAATCCACTACATCGGTCATTCGAAGAGAAACGTGTACGTAAGCGTAAGCCAATTTAAAAAAAAACATCGGAAGAGAGAGAGAGAGAGAGAGAGAGAGACAAACATAGACAAAATGTTAAGTTTGACGTACACAATAGGCTAAGTTAATATCTTAAATTTACAGTCAATGCTGTGAAAGACTCTAAAATTAGTATTTCAGACGTAAAATTTTTAAAAAATCGATAAATTTACCATATACAGTTCTTGTCACCGCCCTCTAGAAGTAGTTTTTACACAATCTGACTTCAAATTCATGATCAGCAATCTGAAAAACCCCCAGGATAGTATTTCCAATGTTTATCGACTCTTCAAAAGACGCATGATTAAATTTTAATATTGTTTAAATCCATTTTAGGCAAAATTTCGACTTTTACCGATTTCCTCATCTTTTCAGCCCCATACAGAGGACTAGAATCGCGTTAAAAAAATTTGAAGGTATGGTTTTCCGTGTATTTTTTCCCGTAGAATTCGATTTTGAAGTCCAATTAACCGTATCTCATGATTTGTTTTTTCTAGACTCGAAAAACCGCAAAAAAACCGTAAAAAATGAGGTTTTTTCAATAAAACTCTGAGAAAAGGTAGGAAAACCCTATATTTTTATTACAGATTCGGATTCAGCGTCGAAAAATACATGGGAATATGTATGTCCGGTCAAAAGTTCAGACATTTTTTTTCATTTTGTGGGCCTGTGATATTATTATATACAATCATTACTTGAAATTTTATTGTTATTTACTATTCTATTTTTAATTTATTTCAAAAATATATAAGTTTGATTCATCGTGAACTTTTGAATGTCGCGTTAAACCATCATTTTTTCATTAATTCTAATTGTATAACTTCATATCTTATATTTTTATGTATCAATGTTTTCTGTTGAACTTCTTTCACATTATAAAATTTAGATTCATTATGTCCTACTCTTCTATTTACTTCGAAACTGACTGTCCACAGTGTGTATTCGGGGGGTTGGCGAGCGGAGCGAGCAGGGTGGAACCCCCCCTAGTATATATATAAATATATATATATACATATAAGTAAGTGAAACCGGTCCTTTAAATGCGCGCTACAGTTTGCTGCTATAGACTCCTGTATATTTTGTACGCGGGACCGGTCTTTTGAATGCCCCATTTAAAAGACCAATTTCTATAATACATACGGCAATGGAAGGGAGGGGTAACAATATGATACTGCCACACACCTTGACGTACGCCGGATACGACCCGAAGTCAGTACTGACGAGCGCAGGGTATCGCGCATTCAAAAGACCGGTTTTATATACATATATATATATATATATATATATATATATATATATATATATATATATATTTATATATTTACACACACATGCACCTACACACATACATACATACACATACACACACACACTTACGCACATACATATACACACATACACGGATACACACACATATATATATATATATTTTCACATATACATATCACATACACAAGCACACATAAACACTTACACTCATACACATAAACACATACTCACATACACATACCTTCATGTGCATAAACACATACACTTTCTGCCTCTGCCTCTCCGTCTCTGTCTCTCCGTCTCTGTCTCTCCGTCTCTGTCTCTCCGTCTCTGTTCCTCCATCTATGTCTCTCTGTCTCTGTTCCTACGACTCCGTTTCTTCGTCTTTGCCTCTCCGTTTTCGTCTCTTCGTCCCTCTGTCTATCTCTCTTCGTCTTCGTATCTCTGTTTTCGTCTCTTCCTCCTTCCGTCTATGTCTCTTCGCCTTCGTCTCTCCGTTTTCGTCTCTTTGTCTTTCTGTCTATGTCTCTTCGTCTCTCCGTCTATGTCTCTCTGTTTCCGTCTCTCTGTCTTCTTCTCTCCGTCTCTGTGTCTTTGTCTCTCCGTTTCCGTTCCTACGTCTCCATTTCTTTATTTCCGTCCTTCTGTCTGAAACACATGATTAAAAATAATGAATTCCTATTATATTTTTTCATTAATTTTAATGGAATTTAGTAAAACAAATTTTCAATTTATCATGATGATATGATTTGTATTCAAACAAATTTTATGCATATTGGGAATTTAACTAATTCTTTTTTTTTCAAGTATATAAAAGTAAATTTGAAACAGAACTGTAATATAAAAATTTATAAATTTAGGCAATTTCTTTGACTTTTAAATTGATTAATTTATACATATTCATATAATATATGAAAATTTAACCGAGTGACGTTAGGGGCGAGGTAAATTAAGCTCGTAAAATATTAAAATCAAGTCTCTTTTATCAGTTAATCCAGTAATCTACCATATTTAATATTACTAGAAAATCCATGCACGCAAGCGCGCCCTATATCTAATCTAAATGTATATAAATTTTTAATGGTTAACCGTTAATATAATGTTATTATTTTCTGTTCATTATTAAATAATAATAATTTCATATCTACTAATATCTGCATCAGTAAAGAAATTGATGTTATATACTAATGTATCAGAGCAGTTTACGCGACATCAATGAATTTATAGACACGAAAAACTTCGAGAAAAATAAATCCCATTTAAAAGATATATTATCACTATATTCATAATCTTATTATTATTTTAAAAAATTGAAGAAATAGTAAACTTTTTAATTATTTTTTAGACATTTCTTAAATCTTTCAAAATTTAAATAACATAAACTATTACAAAGTCCAAAGTTATTTTACGAATATATAGCTTTTTATACACTTAATATCAATCTAACGTATTTGATTTTCAAGATATATCTTAAGAGAATTAAAATAAGTACCGGAAAAATTTTAATATGTAATATTGGAATCCGAAATTCTCAATAACCAATGAATAAAGTTATTTAAAAATTAATATTTTCAACAATATGAAATCCCTAAAATATATAAAAAATAAAATAGTTAAAATCCATTCTTAACGATATGTATATCGTTCCTATTTTTAAAATAGAAATAAAAATAAAAATTCTAATTTATATTTTCTTAATTACAGTGATTATGTTATTCTTTCAAACGAAAAATTTTTTATTTCATTTTGCAGAAGAACTGTTTATTCTATGCGTAATTCAATTTGAATTTTGAAATTAAATAAAAAAACTTTTAAAAATAGTACATTTTAGGCAAGTATTATACTATATTTTTGAAAAAAAAATTTTAAGCTGTCAATCTAGAAATATTTTATATACTAAATTATATTATCGAAATTGTATTACTTATCGGTTTCTTTATAAATTATTTTAAAATATTCCGAAATATTTTAAATCTTATTTTAAATTTACAAAATTGCCTTTTTATAAGCTAAAAAGTTCATAACATCTGTATTTTCAAAAAATATTTATTGCTAAATTTATTGCTTAATAACTATTTTATGGTACAATTTCGAAAAAAAGAATTCAGAAGCAAATGGCATAGAATTGTTACAATGTTCTAATTTTAAATATACAATAACAAATAAATATAGAGCGGTACTTCGCACTCTCGACATCTTCACACAAAAGAATTTTGTAAACGGAAGTTAGCGATGTTTATATTAATAATTTTATTTAAAAAATCCAACTATAACTCAATAGTTATAATTTAATTATTTATCAATGATTTTTAATATTAAATTTTAAACCGATGATTTTATTTAAGCATATTATATTAAATCAAATCTCGTTTTTCGCCAATCATATGATTCTATTCAATCCACCAATCACGTTTTTGGTATAAAATGTTTCACAACATCCGGCCATCGTTTTTTTAAAAGAGGAATAATTTTACTCTAATTAAATTTTAATTTAAATAGAAATCTTAATACTTTTATTAATGAATAACTTTATAAGCATTTAAATCATTTAAGTGTAAACAAATACAAAAATATACTGTCAAAAGATTGATTTTAATAAAAATACAGACAATTCCTCGTCGTCACATCATTGCATATTGGTGCATGGTGTGACATATAAATGATTCCTAATAACATAGATTAGTAACTATAAGATATATTCAAATAAATATATAAATACACTATTATTACAAATAAATAAATACATGATTGTATTCATTTTTTTATTGAAAATTTATGTATTTTTTCTATTAAGGATAAAATAGAGATAGGATAAAAAATTCGTTACACTGCAAGGGATAAATATTATAAATTGAAATATGCAAGTCATTTATGCATTACTTAATTGTTTATTAAAAAAAATTATTCAATGTTATTTTATAATATAAATTGAATTTTTATTCTTATTGAAATCTATATGATTACCCTTCAGTTTCAATAGCTTAAGCAATAGCAATCATCTACAAAAGTTAATAAATAAACTGATGATATTTTTTTTTTAAATACATGAACTGATATTATTTTTTTTTCATTTAAATGAAAATATTAGTCCAGACCTAATTAAGAGTTCTGATTTAAGTTAATACGTCATTAACTAATTGTTTATTATTAATAAAATTATTCTATATTTAAATTCAAATTGAATTTTTATTATAATTGACAAGGTAGCATTTGTTTCAAAAAATAATAGCTAAGTTCTAATTAATAGTTTTGTGTAATGCATACTCTTTTTCATACCAAAGAAATTTGTCTTGTATATTCTTTTCCCTTTTTTTCATATATATATATATATAGATAAAACGTAAATAGTTCATTAATTAATTGTTTTTTATTAATAAAATTAAATAATGTTTCAATATAAATTGAATTTTTATTCTAATTAAAATCTATATGATTACCCTTTAACTTCAGTAGCTTAGACAATAGTGTTTATCTATAAAAATTTATTAGTAAATGAACAGTTAATAGTTTTTTCAATTTAATGAAAATGTTAGTCACGATTTCATTAAATGTCCTGATATAAGTTAATATGTTACTTAATTAATCGTCTCTACATATGATTTGAGGAATAAGGAGGATGAGCCAAGGAAGAGCTTAAACAACGTAAGGTAATATAAAATAATGTTAAAAAACAGGGAAAAGTTTGAGGATTTCTGATGGATTACCTGAGGAGGAGTTAAAAGTACATAAAATATCGTAAAAATAACGGCAAAAAGTTGAGGATTTTTTAAGGAGTAGTAAGGGAGGAGGAAATGAAGAGGTGAGGAGGAGAAAATAAAAAGATAAGGAAGAGAAAAAGAAAAGAAAAAAAAGAGACAAAAATAACGTAAAATAACGTAAAAAAACAGAAAAAAATGAAGATCAAAATATGGTAAAGGGAAGAGAAAAGGAGGAGCTTGGTCGTGAAAATTTTCCTTACAACTATATAATATACGATATAATATATTCTTATCTTTTAGTGTGCCTTTAAGTAGATCGATGCTGGGTACGGGCAGACAAATGAATAGGCATGATATGTGAATATATATATCCTCGAGGTTTATTAATATCTTTTTTCAACTCTTTTAATACAGTAGATTTTTATACGCGTGTATATTTTAATAATAGATATATGTATATGACTGATTCCGTTTAGATTCATGCAGGCCGTCACTGATCGATTTTTTTTTTCTCTTCTAAGTGATAAAAATACCTTCAAATATGTATACGAAGATAAAATTTACCTGATAGAACGCTCGAAGATATGTTTTTTCCTCGCTACAGCGTATTTAGTGTTGGGTGTAAAAATGAAAATTGAAAAATTGAAAATGAACCTCAATTTTCAAATTTTCGTAGCTTCGTCAATTTTTGACCTTTTTGGACGTTCTTTTAATGAAAATGTGCGAAATTCAGTCTAGTTTTAAATTCCGATTTTTGCGATACAAATCGATCTCTTCAAGTTATTCATGAAAAATCGAAAAAAGCGATTTTTTTCAGACGCAATTATTTCAAAAACTATACATTTTTTTTTAATTTTTATGTTTTTATGCTTAAAAAATACGAACTTTTAGGATAGGTGAAAATATATCATTTTGCCTCATTATTTTTAAACAGATTTTTAAACGTTTTTTTTTATATTTTCCATTTTGAAGCATTGATACCATGGTGCATTATGCCATTTTTTCAACTATTACGTCTTTTCACAATTCATGTATGCTTTTCTTTATCAATTTATCAATAATGTTAACAAAAATCTTTAAAATAAATTCTCTATTAAATTTTTTTATCAATTAGAACTGAAGTTATGATGATTTTAAGTTTATAAAAACAGAATTTTATTTTGTTGATGATTAAAATTTTTTATTCAGTTTGAATTTTGCACCTACTATTTAAATTTACTTTGTAGGGAGTGACATATGTCACCGATAGATGGCGACGATTCACTTTTTACATTCTCATTAACGACTTGACGCATTCAAGCATATAAGACAAGTAAGATCAAAAATAAAATTGTCTAACAAAAAAATTTTTATTTGTTCTGTCGAGGGACTAATTAATAATAATTGCATTACTGGTTGTTAAGACTAAGTGCAAGGATTTGAAAGAAAGGCACAAAAAAGTCATTCACGATTGCTCCAAAAATCCGTTTAGAGAATTAGACACTTTTATTTTTTATCTTACTTGTCTTATAAGCGGATATCCACACAACTTTTAATCCAAGTAACAGGTCATAATACAGCTGTTCCTGGGTTTACCGCATGATGCACATTATTTAAACTAGGTTCAAATCTTTTGTGCTATCCTGTGACTCTATTTCTTATGTATTTTGTAGATGTGTCACGAACAGCACAGTAGATATTTCTATAAAACATTCATTTTTACCCATAAAAAATTACCGTAATTTATCTCATGTGTAAATTTACTTTTTATAGAATTATCTGCTGTGCCATTTGTGGCACATTTACAAAATACATCAGAAATAGTCACAGGATAGCACAAAAGATTTGAACCTAGTTTAAATAATGTGCATCATGCGGTAAACCCAGGAACAGCTGTAATATGACCTGTTAATAGGATTAAAAGTTGTGTGGATATTCCCATATGCTTGAATGCGTCAAATTGTTAATGAGAATGCAAAAAGCGAATCGTCGCCATCTAACGGGGGCATATCTCACTCCCTACAAAGTAAATTGAAATCGTAGGCGCAAAATTCAAACTGAATAAAAAATTTTAATCATCAACAAAAAAAATGTCTGTTTTTGTAAACTTAAAATCATTATAACTTCGGTTCTAATTGATAAAAAAATTTAATAGAGCGTTTATTTTAAAGATTTTTGTTAATATTATTGATAAATTGATAAAGAAAAGCATAAATGAATTGTGAAAGGACGTAATAGTTGGAAAAATGGCATGATGCGCCATGGTATCAATGCTTCAAAATGGAAAATATAAAAAAAACGTTTAAAAATCTGTTTAAAAATAATAAGGCAAAATGATATATTTTCACCTATCCTAAAAGTTCGTATTTTTTAAGCATAAAAACATAAAAATTTAAAAAAATGTATAATTTTTTAAATAATTGCGTCTGAATAAAATCGCTTTTTTCGATTTTTCATAAATAACTTAAAGAGATCGACTTGTATCGCAAAAATCGGAATTTAAAACTAGACTGAATTTCGCACATTTTCATTAAAAGAACGTCCAAAAAGGTCAAAAATTGACGAAGCTATGAAAATTTGAAAATTGAGGTTCATTTTCAATTTTTCAATTTTCATTTTTACACCCAACACTAAATACGCTGTAGCGAGGAAAAAACATATCTTCGAGCGTTCTATCAGGTAAATTTTATCTTCATATAGATATTGGAAGGTATTTTTATCACTTAGAAGAGAAAAAAAAATCGATCAGTGACGGCCTGCATGAATCTGAATGGAATCAATCATGAGTAATATTAACATTTACTTTTGAAATATGAAAACTTGCGTGCAGTGTAAACTTGTTACCAAAAAGAAACCTGGGGTAATGTTCCAATGTCATTTGTTTTATTCGACTTTTATGCTCATATTTGTTTATAAGATTTATTATCTTTTACATCAATTTTTAATTACAAATTTTTTTAAATTTTGATAATATGTTTCTTAATGGTTTTCAGGATTCGTTTGGTAATTTCGAATTATACGTTTTGATTTTTCCTTATGATCTACTTAATTTCTGTACAGTTCCTCATAGAATGATATGGTTAACATAATAAATCTGGTTTATTACTGTTAATAAACTAATTAATACAGTACTGGGCCTTTGACTGTTCTTGTTTTGTTAATTTTGTAAATCGCATTGCATTTTCTTTTGTTTTCTAAAAAATGATTTAATTTTACAATATGCTTACCAAGTTAAATTATCTGATTGATCAATAACTGCATATTTTAGAATAACAAATTTTGAAATAAAAGATACGTCGTGACGTAACACCTTGGGGCTCAAGATGTTGCTTATCGGTGCGAGAAGCAACAAAAGGAAAATTTGAATGTAATAAAAATTTTTTTAGTTATTGATCAATTTACATGAATATCTTAAAATCTATTTAAATAAAATATTTTATTTGAATATCTTTATACAATTATTCGATGTATTTTTCCATTATATAATTGTTAAGTAATGTATGAGTATTGGTATAGAAAAAAGGAAGATGAAAAGTTCTTACTCTCTAAAAATATATAGATTACAGTTATTAATAATACGTAATTATAAGTAATATTAAATATGATCTAGTTGTGATAATGATCTAATCATGATTCGTACTAAAATTTTTGTATATATACGAGGCGGTCGGAACCAAATCGGTGACTTAGTTCAATGCATACAATAAATGCTTATAATGATTTATTTATTCATTTGCACGGCAAAAATATAGTCATTTACTCTAATCATGTATATAAAGAATAATTTGAAACAGTTTCAGTGACAAAAAATAATAAAATATTGTCATAGCAAAAAATGCCATCTAACAGTCGATGCGGCTGTTATTTGCATGCAATAGGTTTCAATTTAGCATGTTTCGCTTCGTGACAATATTTTATATTTTTTTGTTG
This sequence comes from Anastatus disparis, assembly GCA_017163975.1. Taxonomy (NCBI): domain Eukaryota; kingdom Metazoa; phylum Arthropoda; class Insecta; order Hymenoptera; family Eupelmidae; genus Anastatus; species Anastatus disparis. The sequence continues at coordinate 219,046 of JAFFSR010000084.1, read as the reverse complement.
CTGTAACCGTTTCAAATTATTCATTATGATTATGGTTAGAGGAAATGACTACATTTTTTTCGTGCAAATAAATAAATAAATCATTATAAGCATTCAGTAAGCACTGAACTAAATCACCGATATGGTTCCGACCGCCTCTTTTGCTGATAAATATTTTTTTAATATGTTTATAAATCTTGTATTCTAGCTTATAACATATCTCGTAACAAAAAATAACAAATAACATGCGATGTAAAAATAATTATAAAATAATATTAGATTTGTCAAAATAATAATAGATGTTCAAGTTTAAACATAAAAAATGTTTGTTTTTTTTTTGCTTTTTTCCCTTTTGAATTTAAAAAAATAACAGTCGGATATAATTTATAGATTCTTATAATTGTTTCAATATAAGTGAATATTCATTCACTTCCCTCCCGGCTTAAGATAATTGCGCAGGTGACAACTAAGCAATAAGAAGAAAAATTTTCTAAATTCTTATTTTTATATTTTCACTTAATACACATAGATGAGGCTACATTTATTTATTTATTAAACCAAAAGTAAAACCCTATACGTAGTATAGGTTACAATGCAAATTCTTACAGAGGTGGAACTAGTTTACCTGAACGTAGGTCTGGTATAAAATTAAAATAGCTAGATACATAAAAAAAACTTAAAATTAACTAAAAATATATAGATTACAGTTATTAATAATAAGTAATTATAATTAATATTAAATATGATATAGTTATGATAATGATCTAACTATGATTCGTACTAAAATTTTTGTATATACACGGTGATTCCAAACTACTGTATTTCTCTTAACAGGGTGATAGAGGACATTATTCTGAACAAACTTTATATTGTAATTTTTTTCTATCTCGTATAGATTGTAAACAACGGCACTTTGAAGTTACGCTTTTAGCTAATCAGAGGTCGCCATTCTAAACGTTCAAAAAGAAAGACAAGTATGTGCCCATTATGCCCCGGTAGCAACGAGCTCATTGATCGCTTGCATAGTTACCAAATAAAGAAACATTTATTTGTTATTGTCCCTGACATATGACCCAAGAATAAAAATTTGAGTATTCTAATGTTTATAATCGAAGTACGTAATGTTGAATAATAAATGGCAATGCTAGTCTTATAATGAAGATTAATTTTGTTTTATTTTATTTCATAATTAAATAAATGATATTTAATAAAAACGATAGTTTAAAATTTCAAAAATATCAAATTACCAATTGAATGAATTATTGTTTAAACGTAAATATTCAACAAAATTATGATTGATTATTATTGAATAATTATAAAACGCTGCCAGGTGCTTTGGCGGAATGCTTTCTCATAGAGCTCTTTGAGTTTCATTAATTTTTTTATGTTTGTTTAAATGTGATTTTAATATTAAAAAATTGTCTAGCATTAATATTTACTCATATTGTACTTTATAAATTTCGAACATATATGCTAGCTGTTTGCTTTTTTAACATTTATAATTTATTTTAAATCATCAAGTAATACAAAAAAATTTGTTCTATTGAAAATATGATATAATTTAGTAATAAAAAGAATGATGACAACAAAATTTCTAATCTTTATAAAATGCAATCATATTTATATATAAATACAGTTCATGTTCATGACTGTATAAAAAAAACTACTGTATGAATACCAATTTTCAATAGCTTCCCGTCCACTCATACAAAAACATAGATAGTATGCGAAATTTGAAGCAAATCCATCGAGTAATTTTCAAGATCTAATTGCCTGGATGAATAACATTTTCTTTTCGAAATTTCTTTTTCAAAATTTTAAAAATGCTCTATAATTAAAACTACCCTATGAAAATCAATTTTTGAAAATTTTCCTTCTTTCGGCAGTTCTAAATGATTTCCCTGCAAATTTTAGAACAAATCTATCGAGTACTTTACGTAAAATAAAAAAAAATAAATAAAAAATCGAATTTTTTTTTTGAAAACTTTAAAATTTTCTAAAATCGTAACCACTCTAAGAAAATTAGTTTTCAAAAGCTTATTTTTTTCAGACAATATCAAATTGATTGTACAAAAATTTTGGAGAAAATTTGTAGTGTGGTTTACACAAAATAGAAGATAAATGAAAAATAAAAATTTTTTTTTAATTTTTAAAATGCTCTAAAATTAAAACTGTTCTGAGAAAATATGTTTTCTAAAGCTTGTTTTTTTCAGACAGTAGCGAATAACTTGCATTTAAATTTTGGAGCAAATCTATCAAATGGTTTTCGTAAAATAGAAAAAAATTAAAAATAAAAATTTTTAAAAAAATTTTGAAAATGCTCTAAAATTAAAAGTGCGCTAAGAAAATCAGTTTTCAAAAGTTTTTTTACTTTTGGCAGTCAAAATTAGGTTCTATACAAATTTTCAAACAAATTCTTCGTGTAGTTTACAAAAAAAAATGAAAAATCGAATGTTACGTTTTCACGTAATTGATTTATTATATTGTGGGTATCTTTTTATCACGACTAAGCTTGATAAATCCAAGTAGTCAATTTGCGAGGAGGTAATTAATTTAATAAGACGATAATTAAAATAAACTGTTTGATTTATTATTACGTTAGTCGCGAGAGAGAGAAATGTCTACTGTACTACTGGTGTAAAATCGCTGATACGTCCTCGCCGCGCCGATCGTGGATTCGTGCTTCTTTATGCTCTGGTCGGGTTCTAGTAGTCTACATGTCTCTTGGTGCTCTGGTGCCTCGTAGCCTAGTAGGCCGCGGCGTGGTTCGCCCGGTCGTATTTATACTTGCTGGGTTCGTTGTTTCCCACTTCTTTATTCTTCTAGAAGTTTCTACCTCGTGGCTTCTGTTTTTCCATGCTTTACTTTGTTCGTTCTCTACAGGTCTTAACTTGTCGGCTAGTTCGTCATCATTTCTTTCGATCACAAGTTGTTGCTAGCTGGTTTCAGACGTCTAGTCAGCGCTTTCTTACTGGCTTATTCATTTAGTTTAATATGTTTCTTATGCTTCTACGTTTTATTATTTTCTAGAATATTCCACCCGTAACACGTCTGAGGCCGCGGTATCGACGTCCTCGTCGATTGATTACCTATATTAAAAAAAATTTTTTTTTTTTGACTCTATATAATTATTAAGTGTTCCTAACCTATATATCTATGGGTAACTGTTACAATCTTTGTGTAGAGTTGTGTAGTGTACCTTACGATTACAAATCTATTTTATATATCTCTCTCTCTCTCTCTTAATACATTATTATTTAGTTCTGGTACATATGGATTTTGTTGAAACAAAAATTTTTATTTTATTATTCTTCTTTGTTATGTCTTCAATAATTTTTATAATGTGGATACTTTAGATGTTGACGTTGACACTCGATAGTATCTGGTAGATGGTTTAGTTTATTTCTTGAATTTGATGCACTTGTTTGCGTGTATGTACTTCTTTGAGTCTGTATTTGTATCTGAAAACATTCTTTTCTGATTAATTATAGGGGACCCCCCATGGCTGGAGCCTTCCAAATTAAAATAATTAATTCCTAATGTATTCTTCTGGATTATCTTTTATTTAAGTAATATTAGGTTTGATTATAAGCATATTATAACCCCTGTATACCTGCAATACGTTAGACAAGTAATTTTAATTGATCTTTTTTTTTGTTCATTAGTGGTTATTTATTAGTTTTGTGTTATCCCCAGTGTTCTATTTTATGTTTATTTGGTTATTAATTACCATTTTTGCACTATTTGACCCTTGGTATATTTAAGGCAATTTTATAAATAATCTAAATAACGTTGCAATTATAATTATTCTTACAAGTATTATTATGTAATTTAATAATATATTCTTAGTTGCAAAATTACAGTTTAGTTTTGTTTCGAATAAGTCATTAGGTTTTGAGATAATGGCTTATAAACAATCTATTGTTTATATGAAAATTGTTATAACATGATATTTGTATATGGATTTATTTATGAGGTATGAATATATAGTTGCATTTTTGTAATTCTTGAAATTCGATATAAACAATTTAATTTGTTAATGATAATTATTATTATTTATTTTAATTTATATGGGGTTACAACTCTTATGCTTAATTGTAAAATTACAGGTGGTTTTGCAATTGATAAGTTTATTAGTATTCGAGATAATAATTTGTTCATTAATAACTGAAGTTTTTAATATTGGACCCGAAATTCTACCCTTAATTAACAAATTAGGGTCAGGTAAGAAATTTTTATCTATGTAATTTTCCGAGATATTAGCATTTATTTATTAATTTACGACTTTCATATTTGGGTAGCTTTTTGTCTCTATATTGGTACAATGTTGTCCCAATATGGTTTCAAGCCATATTTCACGTTTTATTTACGTTTATTTATAATTTTTATTGATAAATTAATTAATTAATTAATACTTTTATTATTTAACTTAGGTCATGTATCGATTCCATGTATTAACTTTTTAATTTCATTTATTAATTAATCATGTGAACATCTAGATTACGTATATGTTTTGTTATATTAATAATTGTGAATGCGTTTAACCGTCTTAATTAATTTACTTACTTCATGGCTATATATCGTGCACATGTTTCATTCCTCTTTGTGCGGATCTTCGTAATTTGTACACTTGATGGCACATGTATATGCATGGTTGTGTGAGATGGCGTCGTGTCACCTATGTGTGCTTGTACGTATACGCGTGCATGGTAGTGAGAGAGGGCGTCGTGTCACATCTGTGTGCGTGCTGGCTCGTACTTATACTCGCGCATGGTTGTGAGAGAGGGCGTCGTGTCACATATGTGTGCTTTGTACGTATACGCGCGCGTGGTTGTATTTTCTTATGCACTCTATGCATATGGTATAGCTATAGCTTGTAGTGTAGCTTGCACGTTACCGTTGCAGTATATACTTCTATTATTTTTGTTTCTCTTTGATTTTTAATTGCTTTCCCATAATTTATTGTAGGGTTCTTTTTTTGCTTATTAGAATTTGTTGTTTATGTTATTTAAATTACTTATGCTCGTTTAATATGATTCTTAATATGCAATATTACGTATTATTTTTATTTAACCCTTGTTTCTATTAATTTATTTATTTGTATTAATTTTGATATGATATAATTACGTATGGTTATATATATTATTTCGATTATTTTCTATTTTTTTTTTATGTGATTATATGTATGAGGTTTTATATGTTATTTCTAATCACTTTTATATTTCTTGTATTTGATGTAATATGTAGTTTAATATAATTATATTTTTGTATTGGGTACTGTTTCTAATTTCTTAATCTATTTAGTTTAATACAATCAGCTATGTAGAGTTTATGTAGTATTACTAATTACTTGTATTTAAATTTTATAAGTCAGCTTCAATACTCACACAAATTGTATTTCAATGTTTAATTTTAATTTTATAGTATTTTTGTGTCTGCGTATGTATACACATACATTTACAATATCAATTTTTTCTTATATTGATATATGTATAAAATATGCTTGTATACTTAGTTTTCTTATTGTTACTTTTCTTTTTTTTGCTTTAATCATTATAATTTTTGTTTTCTTTTTCTTTAATATCAATTGTATACTATTATAATTTCCTTGTAATAACAATTAATTTGATAATAATAACATCTCATTCAATATAAGTATTAGCTTCTGCTGTAATAATATTTTTGTACTAATAATTATATTACTGTAAACGCAAATTCTTGTTGCAGTAATAATAATTCTTTTTTTTTTTATTTATAATAATTGTTTTTTTGTTAATAATGATTCCTTTTCTTTGTAATAATATTTTTTTTTGCTCTCTTTTTTTTTATTTATAAAATAGTAATTATAATAATTTTTTGTGATAATGATTGTTCTAATATTGATTTTTTTTGTAATAATAATTCTTTTTTTTTGTTTTGCTATCAATGTATTGTCGGAGTTCATGGTTTAAGATAGTTATGCTCGCCTCATTCTGTCTTATGACAAAACATTTATTTTTGTTTACGTAGCTTTTTCTTATATGTTACAGTTGACGCTTGCTTATAATTATAATAATTATACTTAAACATTAAAATTTTTTTGTTCAGTGTCAGCATTTCTAAAAATTTTTTTTTCAACATTATTCTTAAATTTATTTATTTTAGTGAAAGTATTCTAAGATTTATTTTCGTTTATGCAAGCCTTCACTTGATTTTTCTTTACTTATTTGTTATAATCTATTCCCTCTTCTTGCATTATGTTGCTTCTTCTTTTTTTTCTCTCTTTTTTTACACAATATTCTTGTTCTTAGATTTTTTTTGTTTTAATTGTTCATGTCTCTTTCTCTTTGGTTGTTGATAAATGTATGTACATTTTCTTTTTACGTATACATCCTTTTACTTATGTTATTAATGTCCTTCTTTTTTTCTATTATTCTTACTACTCTTATTAATACTCCTATAACTAATCTTTTTATAGGATTTTTATAATAACCTTCATCTTTAATTTATAATAATCCATTTATCGATGTATTTTTAGCTTATATATTAGTTTTATGTAATGTTTAACACACTTTTTCTGCTTTTCTTTATTTTTGTTCGGCAAGTTATTACCGTTTGTGTCGGACTTGTCACGCACTCTTAGAGTGTGGAGCCGTATCACAAATATCTTAGAATTCCACTTGTGGATCATTTTTATTGTAGAAAATGGACAGGTAGCACGTGTGCATCCTGTAACTATTTCTTGATTGCGTAATGAGCAAGACGTACTTGCCATTCCACATTTTGTCTTAATAATATGGGTGTATTATTTTTCTATTTTTTTTGTTTCTTCTTTTTCTTGAAGGTGTATTGTCGTAGATAGACGTCAGATTCGAGTACCACGCGCTCACATTCCTCATGGGATTGGGCTGCGTATTGGCCACGAACCAAACGTATCAGAAACTTTTCTTTATGATACTTACGGTAGAAGGTTGATCGTGTTTTGCTTTTTGAGAGTTTTCTATTTCATCTTTTCTTAATTTTCGTTTTTTTTTTGTATATATTTATTTTTGATGTACATAAGATTGTTGTCCTCTTTTTTTATTTGTAATCATGATGTTCTTATTTCCTTGATGCTAAGAAATAACTAGACTCTATGTGCTTTATGTTGGTCGATTTCTTTTTTTTTTTATTTATAATACAAGGAGAAGGGGCATTAATAATTTTACATAGCAAATTTAACTGATTTTTTTTTTTTTTTTAATATATTTGTTATTAATTATATCAGTGAAATCTTGAATAAACGTTTTGTTTTACGATGTGTTAAAATGAACTTATGTGTAATATAAGTGTGAACCTTTCTCTGTTTTTACTTAATAATAATGCTTACTAAGGCGTAATTTCTCTTTTTTTTCTTACTCTTTTATCTCTTTTTTTTGCTATGTTATTTTATAATTATAATAATGATTGTGTATAAAATATTTTATATATATTTATATATCCTTTGTTTTTCTATAAATTTTTTCTTACATCAATTTCTTTTATGTATGTGTATACTTTTTGTATTTTATAAATTGCTGATTAAGACTTAGTCTGCATGTTATATGAATGCATTGAAATACACTCCGTTATGCTATGAACTGACTTATTTTCTGTCGTGGCTTTTAAACTTACTGACATGTATATATGTTTGTAATGAATGACTTATGTGTAGGTAATTTTATCTTTTATATTTCCTTTTGGTTATTTTTTTATTTTATAATATTGTATGATCATCGGCGTCTGAGGGCCGTGGAAAAAATTTTATTTTATTAATCCTATGATTATTATATTATATTTTATTAATATTTGATGATCTTCGGCGTCTGAGGGCCACGGATAAAATTTTATTTTATTAATTTTATGTATTATTTATAGAATTTTATAGTTATTATCCATATTCTTTATTCATTTTCTCATGTTTTGGTTTCTTCATTAAATAAACCATTTCTCCTTCTCTAAGGTGTTTAATGTTTTGCTTTTGATCGTAATAACATTTTGATTTATAATTTGATGGCGTTAAATTAACTTTAGGTGGTTTTAGTACTATCCACATAAATGAGGAATACGGGTTCTCCGATGATTTATTAATTTCCGATTCCAAATATTCTTCTATACGTTGGTGTCTAAATCTTTTGGTTTTTACTGGTACTCCTGTAATTAACTTATTTTTATGCCTTACTAAATGTGTTTTTCTTAATTTTTCTCTAGGTGATTTAATTATAAATGGTCTTTCTTTTATCAATTCATCAATGTTTTCTATTTCTTCTTCATTTAAATGCTTTGATATTTTGGATTCAATTTGCTTAAATACCTTTGCTGCTTTATTCTCTTTTTCCTCGCTAGATATATGTAAAATTTGCGCACGTAGCATCATTTTATTCGCTTCATTATTATTTATTCTTTTATTATTATTCATTTTAATCATTTCTTCATTATTCATAATATTCTTGACTTCGCATGCATCTAACTTAACTTCTGGCGACTTTACTTCTATCGCACTTTCATCAATATTAATACATATGGCATATGCTTTGCCTTCACTATTTTTGGCTTCAAAATTGCCAACTAAGATGCCCGATCCTGTATCTTGGAGCGGTACGAATTCTATATCTTCACTTATATCTTTGACACGTGCATAATTAATTTGTCTTGTATGAGGAGTAACAATAAAGCATTCTTCTTCAATAAATGGTATTATATTGTTATTTAATTCTAAGCATTTACGAGCGCCATTAACTTGCCCTTTATATTTATCAATTATGTCCCAACCTATTAATCCGTCTGTATCTATTGGAAAATCATCTGGGACTAGTTGTACTTCACATAATATATTATTCAGAAATAGATTTACCTGTCCTAATGACATGCATTCACCTGGAATGACACCGTTTATTGTAGCGATCTTATGTGGATTTATATACATATAAGTCGATGTCACACTTTCTTTTATAACTGATACATTGGCTCCTGTATCGACGCAAAAACGACCTTTTTTTGATTTTAAAAATGGTCCACATAACTCAACTATTGGAGGCTTCCTCCCAGCTTGTATAAACTTTATAGTGCATTTTCGAAAGCTGGACCGCTCATATATCTCGGCCTGACTGCTAGCTTGCTCGACTCCATAGGACCCTAGCGTCGAGCATCTTAGAAGTTTAAAGGTTCCGTATTACCTTGATTATCTATTTGTTCATTACAGTTCAAATTATTACCCGGTCCTCTATTAAAAACATTTCGCCCGTTATTAATATTGTTATCATAATTATTAGTGTTATTATCAATATTATTTCGTGTCTTGCTCTGATAACGATTCTGATTTCTATTATTGTTATAATTATCGTGATTATTATTGCCCTTGAAATTTCTATTATCTCGTGAGTTATTTTTATTATTTAAATTTCCGTAAAATTCTCTGTTTGCTTCATTATAAGGTCTTTGCTCGTTTATCTGTGATGTAGAATATATATCAGGTGTCGCGGGAGGCAGTAGATAAGGCATATAAATTACTTGAGGCATGATAGGTGCCGTCGTTGTGTAATTATTTCCCGCTAAGTTGTTCGTTTTTAGTGCATTTTCAAGTGCGTAACATTCTGCATATGTGTGACCTCTATTCCTGCAATATTCGCAAAACTTGTTGTCATATTCCTTTTTTCTACATTGCGCCTCTTGATGTCCCGACATGTGACAATAACCACATAATTCAAGTGTTGGTGCTAATCTAATGTTTGCATTTTTCTGGGCGCTACTCAAGTTTAATGCTGACAACTGATCTGCAATGCTTTTTAATATACTAGAGAGTTCTGAGGTATTTTCTGCTAAGTTGGTTGGATGCGGCGTGAATCGTCTTGCGACTGTACGTTGTTCAAATGCGATAGCTTCGTGTATGGCGTCTCTTAACGTTGTGGGATTCTTTGACCGTACTTGATGCTGTAGTTCCCCCTCCAGTCCAAACAGAAATTGTTCTAAGGCTTCCCCATCTGCTTGATTTTTATATGTAGTTTTTGCGAAAGGCTGTAGTGTTCTGGTAGCATCGTAAAAATTAAGAAGACGATTATGTAAGATTTGCACTCTTAATCCGTAGTCTCCTGCGCTCTCGCCAGGCGTTTGTTTTATCATTTTTATTTCGGCTAATATAGTGTCAGCTCCACCGGCATAACTGTAATGTTTTAGAGCCACGGTGGCTCAGGGGCTAGAGCATCCGACTCTCACGCAGAGGGCCGGGGTTCGAATCCCGGTGAGGTCGGGATTTTTTCTCCATTTTTTAATTTAAATATTGAAAGTGGAGGATGTCCCGAGCTCACTGACACCGTGGTGGACCACCCCCGAGAGACTTTTTTCGGTTTTAACAAAAACCGACGAAAGTCACTCGAGGGCCGGTAAGGCAGAACGCGACTATTCAACTATTATGGTTGAGCCGGACCGTTCTGCCGGGTAGGTGTTGAGCTCCCGATGCGCTAAAAAGGATGGGTTGAGCGATGCTCCCCGCCTAAGTAGGCCTGCACGATCGAGCACCACTTACCGAGTTAGGGAAAATTGAGGTATGGTTTCGAACGCGAAAACACCGGAACACAAAGGTGGTCGAGGTGTCACTTACTAGGCCAAATAGGCTGTAGGTGGTTAAACCCCAAAGATAGATAGAACTGTAATGTTTTGTCAAGTCAGCTAAGAGACCTTCTACTGTATTATACTGCGTTAACCGTGTTGTATAGCCTTCTGCTGCACGGCCTTTGAATTTTGAAGCTAAAAAATTTAATACCCATCTCTCTGCTTGTGGCCCATATGTTCTTATAATGTCTCGCACTGATCTACAGAATAATGGCAGTACGTCAGAATTTTCGTCAAAAGTGGGGATCGTATTTAATGCTTGATATAGCGATAGAATGTTTGGTGGTTCTCTTGCTCTCTCTATTGGAATTGAGTTTGTAAAATTTATATTCGCAGGCAAGTAATGGTTGTCATTACCTATGAAAATATCCTGATCATCTCCATAATTATCCCATGCAGATGCACCTCTCATACCTTGAGGGTTATCTCCTTTATAATTGTCGCTATTAAAGGGTTTATTAGGCTCCAGTGCCATTTGAATTTCACTAGTCGTTCGAGTCTTTACTTGCTCTTTTAGCGGAGGATGAATTGACACTTCGTAATCGAGTCCATGTCTTCTTTTGTATTCATATATTTGCTGTAACATTCTTTCCCGTACTCTTCGATGGATTGTCTCCTCTTGTTGCTGGTTGGATGAGACTTTTAAGTTTTGTTCTGAGACTTTTTCGGCTTTGGTAAATACTTTAGGTCTGGTTCCATTGTATCCTTGATCTGCTACTTCGTCTGCCTTTTCTACTGCTTCGTCTATTTTTTTCAATGTATTTGAGAGATATATTCTAGCCTCTCCTAAAAATCTTTCGTTCTCTTGCTCTAATTTATGCTTGCCACCTTCTATCACTGCATTTAGTTTTTCTAATGCCAGCTCCATTAAGCCTTTATTCTCGGAGTGTTGAATTGCACAGTCTGCCAAGGATAATGCATTTTGAAGCTCTATGCGCACTTCCTCTTCCGGGGTTCTCATAATTTGTTGAAGCATTAATGGTGATATAAAACCCGCAGCTTCGTCACGTTGATGCGATTTATTCGTTTCTTCAGGCATTTTTTTTTGTTTTACGCGACGTTTCCAATCGTATTATTTATATTTTATTTATATGTTGATATATATATACGTATTTTTGTTGTATTTTTTGTTGTATTTTATTCGAGCGAGATTTACTTTAATAAATTCAGTTATAATTTACTTAAGTTAACATAACTTTTCGCAACGTAATAATTAGTATTATTTTATACTGGGTGTAACCAAAATTTACTTTAATAAAACCGATTATTATTCACGTGATTTAATTAGATTTTTACTCACTTTGCAGCTTAATGTTAGTGTTAATTAATATTGTTTTATAGTTAATTTAATAAAATTCACTTTAAAAAATCGAATATGGCTCAATCGAGCTAAGTTTAACATGCAGTTTAATATTGATATTATAATCAGTTTATTCAGAGTTCAATTCAATAAAGCACTAATATTTCATTTGAATAAAAATTCACTGTTAAGATTTTTCAACATGCAATTTAATATTGATAATATATTTAAATCATGCAGTATTAACTTTAATAAAATTTTAGCAATAATCCACTTGAATTAAATCCAAATTTTCCAGACATGCAATTTAATAATTATTATAATTTGAAAGTTTTGCAGCAGGTGCGTATTCCCCTCGTAGGACGTATAAGGTATGAAAATAGAATTTACTTACCCCAAGATAGTGATGACAGCGATGTACACGTAGAACATCCTCTCGTTGAAATAATTCCTTTGTAGTTAATGCTTCCTTCAGAATTGATATCGTCGTGGCTGTTTCTTGCAGGTTTGGCTTCCTTCGTAGTACTGTTAAAGTTGCTTCTTGTAGATGTTGCTTCCTTCACAAGTGATGTTGTAATTGTTTCTGGTGAATATATATTTTTCCTTCACAAGCGATACCCCACACCTAGCACCACTTTTTTATGTTACGTTTTCACGTAATTGATTTATTTTATTGTGGGTATCTTTTTATCACGACTAAGCTTGGTAAATCCAAGTAGTCAATTTGCGTGAAGGTAATTAATTTAATAAGACGATAATTAAAATAAACTGTTCGATTTATTATTACGTTAGTCGCGAGAGAGAGAGAAATGTCTACTGTACTACTGGTGTAAAATCGCTGATACGTCCTCGCTGCGCCGATCGTGGATTCGTGCTTCTTTATGCTCTGATCGGGTTCTAGTAGTCTACATCTCTCTTGGTGCTCTGGTGCCTCGTAGCCTAGTAGGCCGCGGCGTGGTTCGCCCGGTCGTATTTATACTTGCTGAGTTCGTTGTTTCCCACTTCTTTATTCTTCTAGAAGTTTCTACCTCGTGGCTTCTGTTTTTCCATGCTTTACTTTGTTCATTCTCTACAGGTCTTAACTTGTCGGCTGGTTCGTCATCATTTCTTTCGATCACGAGTTGTTGCTAGCTGGTTTCAGACGTCTAGTCAGCGCTTTCTTACTGGCTTATTCATTTAGTTTAATATGTTTCTTATGCTTCTACGTTTTATTATTTTCTAGAATATTCCACCCGTAACACGAAAGTTTTTTAAAATTCTTAAAATGACTAAAAAAAACTACGCTAAGAAAACCAATTCTCAATAGCTTCCGCACCAGTTGATCAAAAAATTGAATTGTATGGAAAATTTGAAGTAGATCCATCGAGTAGTTTTTAAGATTTTATTGGCCTAATAAATAGAAACATTTTCTTCGAAAATTTCAAAATGCTCTAAAATTAAAACTAAGCTAAGAAAATCAGTTTTTAAAAATTTATTTTATTTGTAAATTTATATTATTAAATAATTTCCGTGCAAATTTTGAAGCAAATTCATCGAGTAGTAAACAAAAAAAAAAAACAAAAAAATGAAAAATCGAAATTTTTTATTTTTTTTTAAAATAACTCTAAAATGAAAACTACGCTAGAAGAACAAATTATCAATAGCTTTCCAGCAAGTTAGTCAAGAAACTGAATTCCATGCAAAATTAGAAGCAAATCAAAAGCAAAAAATTTTTTATTGATACAATGCTTTCTCTATGAGAAAGCAATAATTACTAATGATTTATAAAGAATAATTTATTCTTGAAATATCATTAAAAGTAAGTTTTTGATTAATATCATTATCGTAAAAAAGATGATATATTATAGAAATATTTAATTAACTACTCGTCAATTGATATTAATAAAAATTCAATTTTAAAATAGTTCTATTCGAACAGTATTGTTGGAAGTATGATAATTCTTTAAGTAGCAGGTATATAAGTAACAATAATTATTAAATATTTCTTTCTTTCTAATATTTAATAAGATATACTTTGTCTTTTAATAACTTAATAAAATCAGGTAACTTTATGATAAAATTATTGTTTAGTGAAGCAAAAACATTTTTTGTATGGTTATTCTTATTTTAAAATTGGTTGCTGTCAGATAATTCTATTTAACAAAACATATTTCAATGTGCTTAAGCTTGGCAGCGTTATAATATAGTATTTTGGGTTCCAATAATAATTATTATTTTCATAACCTTAAATATTAAAATTCAAAATTCTCAATAATTAATCAATTTCTCTACTTAAAAATTTAATTGAACAATTTCCATGATACATACTAGAAGCTAATGTATCTCGTTTTTCAAAACTTCGCAATCGAACAAGAAAACGGTAAATATTTGTAAGTGCAGGTGTAGAGTCTATTTTACATCACCTTAAGCTTCACAAATATTCATTTTTAGAAAGAATATTTTTTATGAGTAATAATCTATAAATTTTTAAATTAATGTGCTTATAATATACAACAAATACTAGGATTCATGCAATTTAAAGCCACATTCTACAATTAATGGTTCACAAGACTTTTTAAGATTGATTTTTCTACGCTTTTACTTATGCAATGATTTTTGTTTTTAAAATAATAATAGCTATAATTGAGACATGATGAAACAGTTGTTAGTATAATTAAAAGTCCAATACTTTAGAATCTAACCTGTCACTTTTGTAAAAAAAAAATTTTCAACATTTTGAATAAGCTTAATTAAATACAAATAAGATTTTCCAAAAAAGAAACATGATATTTTCCAAGAACTGTTGAGTACGAAAATCTAGTCTCAGTAAATTATTCGCAAAATAGCTTATTCGACTAAAAACAGTAAAGGTAACGCTGTCTCGATGTATTTTTAATAAAAGATACATTATTAACAAGAGCGACATCTATTTATAGAAAAACGATCATTAGTTATATTAGTAATCTTATATTCAAGAATCTAATCTGCCATTATTGTCCGAAACAAGGTATTTATGGTTCTGAAAAAGCTGAATCAAATTATTTTTTAACTAAATGGTTCAAGTCGAGTATATAATTCTGATATTATATACCTTATAAGGATAAAATTAAGAATGATTTCCTTTATATCTAAACCATCTAGTTTGACAATATGGTTATTTTTACCCTGTGCTTTTTTTAACTATATTTTTTGTTTTAACCAATCAAGAAATTTTATTATGTGTTAAAAAGATGTATTTTAAAATTATCTTTATAAATTTACTTTAAATGTATTGTTCAAACGTTAACTATTCCCTTATATTTCTCTTAATACTTTAGGAAATAATATTTAATTTATTATATGAGTTAAAATAATAGTTTCTTTTTGTATACAATATATTGAGAACCTTTTTTGTTATATTTAAGAAGAAGAAAATATTTGCGTGTACTCATGAATAACTTAAATTGCATTTTTTTATCTTACGTTATACATCTGTTAATTTTCAATTTGAAAGAATTCCAGTTTAACAAATAAGGATATTAATTAGTCAATTTTAAATTTTTCTTTAGCCAACCAGATCCTTTGTTTAATTCAATCCCGTGTAAAAAAAGGGTATAGGAACACTCGCGTTAACGCATATATGGTCGACACTCGGGACAGGCGGCCTAAAATTACATATGGTCTGATCACATGAATATGTTAACACAGACATTGAAAGGTCCTGCCTTTCAATTGCTTTTATGGCCAAACGATCGTTTGTTAAATCAGTTGTCTTATACACGAGAATCTAGTCTGCTATTATTGCCAGAAATAAGTTATGACAGTTCCGAAAAATCAAGATTGCATCGAAATAGAGATTTTCAAAAGAGTAACATAATTTATTACAGTTCTCAAGTTTAGAAATAGGGGCTTGGAAAGTTGTTTGCGATATAGTCTTTTTAACAAAAGAATAATTACACAATGCAGCTGTTTAATCAATTGTAAAATATTTAGGAGCAACAACTGTATAGGGTAAAACAATCATTTGATGGATTAAAAGTCTAATACTCAAGATCCAATACCACCATTTTTTCCCAAAACAAATTTTTCATTATTTTCACTATGTTTGAGCAATCACAAATAAGATTCACCAAAAAAGAAAAAATATATTGAGTCAGAATTGTATACTTCTGAAATTCTGTCTGAGAAAATTAAAAAAAAAAATAGCCTAATTGACGAAAAACAGTAGTAGTAATGCTTCTTAAGTATATTTTGATTTAAAAATACAATATCCATAAAAACAACATCCGTTTGTGGCCGAACGATCGTTTTTTAAATTAGTAGTCTTATACCCGACAATCTAGTCTGATGCTATTGCCAGATAAGTTATGACGGTTACGAAAAATCAAAATTGCATCGAAATAGAGATTTCAAAAAGATAAACATATTTTATTACAATTCTCAAGATTAGTTATAGTGGTTTGGAAATATGTTCACGATAGTCTTTTCATCAAGAGATTAGTCATAAAATGCAGGTGATTCATCTATTGTAAAATCATTAGCCAAAGAAGCAGCAACTATAAGACGTGGAACCATCGTTTGTTCAATTGAAAGACTTAAAGTTAGAAATGCATACCACTATTTTTTCCCAAAAAAAGTTTTCACTATTTTAAATAGGCTTGAGCAATCACAAATAAGATTAACCATAAAAGAAACATGATATCCACCAACAAATATTTACTCCAGAAATTCGGTCTGAAATAAATTTCCGCGAAATAGCCTTATTAACGAAGAAAAGTAGCAGTAAAGTTTTCTAAGCGTTTTTTAATTTAGAAATGGAATATCCACGAAAGCCACGTCCAATTTAAATCAGTAGTCTTATACTCGAGAATATAGCCTGCTTTTATTGCCAGAAATAAGTTGTGACAGTTCCGAAAAACATAGATTGCATCGAAATAGGAACTTTTAAAAAAGAAACATAATTTATTACAAGTCTTAAGTTTAGAAATATGGTCTAGGAAAATTGTTCGCGATATAGTCTTTCTATCAATAAGAAAGCTACACAATGCAGGTATATCATCAATTGTAGAATCATTAGCGAAAAAAACAACAACTATATATGGTGGAAGTATCGTTTGTTGGATTAAAAGTCTTATATTTGAAAATCCATACCGTTATTCTTGCCCAAAAAAGTTTTTACTATTTTAAATATAGTTGTGCGATTACAAATAAGGTTTTTCAAATAAGAAATATTATATCGACTCAAAACATGTTTTGCGTGAGTTAAATACTAAATTCTTTCATTTGTGGGGGAATGTGGTATTTTGTTCACTCAAAACAGGCGCCGAAAATCGGTTTTTGCTCACCACGTTGGGAAAATTTTTTTTCCTATGCTCAATTTATTGTTATTGTGTATTATATTAAATATCAAATAAACCTCATAAGGTTCATCGATCTTATAAAATACTTATTAAAAATACTCTCTGAGTAACTTACCACGTATTTGCTCACCACGTTGGGAAAAATTTTTTTCGTATGCTTAATTTATTGTTATTGTGTATTATATTAAATATCCAATAAACCTCATAAGGTTCATCGATCTTCTAAAATGCTTATTAAAAATACTCTCTGAGTAACTAACATCACCATCCATCGGTCAAAATTGCAAACCATCATTTAGAACATTAAGACGTTTCTATCCATAACCAATGAACCAATCATATAAATAAATAAGGTAGGTCTCAAGTGACATAATAAAAAAAGACGATACGTTTACAAATTAAGCAAGCACTTGTTGAATTGTTTTCGAAGCTTTAACAACACGGGAACATCGGTCATTTTGCCTTTTATAAACGATTGTTTATTAGTTACTTACAATTGCTTATCTTGGCTATCTCAATCAAGATAACAATTTTTTATAGGTGAATTTTGACTTAGCTCCAAACGCTGAATCCAACGATATAAATATGTATCGATGTTATCCAATCACCGTGTATAACTATGGTTATTACTATAGTGTTTGACTCTCCACTATCGTTATTACCATAGTTATCACTATAGCTATTATATAGTAATTGCTACATTACTATAGTTATTACTTTATTAATTTTTACATTCCTTCAGTTTAGACTATACTAATTACTACATAACTATAGCTATTACTGTTGTAATTACTACATAACTATAATAAAAACTTTAATAATGTAGTAATTACTGTACTAATATACATACTAATGTAGTAATTACTACAGTCACAACTATGGATACGTAGTAATTACTATAATAATAACTATAGTGATTTTTTTTGTTGATCAAAAAATAGGTAAATCTAATATCAGACTTACAGTGGCATGGGCTACGGCCAAATATCTTTGACCGCAGCGCAGACCATTGATGTGATGGGATTCTGGTACTGTGGCTGCTTGGGGATCGAAAGAAGCCTGGTAGACTCGCATTCACTATCGAAGCACGCACAGACAGAGACCGCCTAAATCCCCCTTACCCTAGCCGTGAAACAGAAATAAGAAAATGTTCCAGTTACACGGACGAGGATCCGTAACGTCCATCGTTCTTATCTGCAACATGGGACTGCGTTAGCAATACTTTTTGTTGCGGCTCCTGTCTATAGTCCCTCGTTTCGTCTGTCCGTATAAGAAACGGACTTCGTCCATTCATACGTCTGTCCATACATGCGCCCTTTTATCCTTCTTCACTTACTATTGTCCACTCACGCGTAGCTCGGGTACGTAGGATCACTAGGCCCAAAGACTTTATTGTCCCCCTGCGTTTTTAGGCATCACCTTTCTGGCATTCTTCCAATCACACAACTTACCATTTACCCAGCTCAGGTTCGTAGAATTGCTAAGCTCAAAGACATTTCTGCCTCCCTGCGTGTGTTCAGCTCGGGTACGTGAGATCGCGAGGCTCAAGGACTTATTAGCCCCCTGCGTTTCTGCATAGCATTTATCAAACACCTGTCCATTCACACAACTTGACATTTACTCAGTTCGGGTACGTACTGATCGTTGCCATCGCTGCCCAACTCTCTTCGTTCTGTAGCATCTTGTCTATGATATTGTCTGGCGTTACGTTCTGTCCATCTTTCCATAGTCCGTCTGTCCATGTTCCACCGCAGGCACTCAAAGAACGTATGTTCCGCGTTGTCCCAATCGTGCCCGCAGTAAATACAGCCCGCATGGTGAACCTTCTGTCTTACGTATAGGTTCCGTCTAAAGTATCCGTGTCCGGTTAGAAATTGGGTAAAAATGCACCTACCCAAAAGTCTGTTGCGTTCACTGTCTCAGGTCCCTTGTTAGTTTTCTCGTCCACGTGCCTGTACCGTCCCCTGTCCATCGTTCGTTCCATAACATCATAGTCCAGTCTCTTTCACGAACTGCCATCTCTGTTTAACCTATGTCAGCGCTCCTTTCATAGATCCTCTTGAGCTCATACGCCAGTAGGTCTATAGGGACAACGCCTACGACCACCATCACACCCTCCGCATAGACCGTCTGGTGAGAACATGCCATCCGAAGCACCCACTGTCGTTGTACGTCCATCAGTCGTTTTCTGTACTTACAAACGCGGAGTGCATTAGCCCATATTTCTGCCCCGTAAAGCATGATCGAGTGCGTCGTTATCACCAGCAATGGTCTCTTGTTTGGTCTTGGTCCGTACGTGTTTGCCATAAGGTGACCTAGCGAAAATATTAGTTTTATTGCCCTTTCAGCCACCCTCTGTATGTGTGGCCAGAAATCGAGCCTAATATCCAGGTAAACCCACAAATATCTAGGGCACCTTACGGTCTCCGTCTTTTCCATACCAACTGTCATTGGAATAAACTTAGGTATGCGCCTCCCTGTCAGTAACATCAGTTCCGTCTTACTTAGTGCCATTGTCAGTCCATGTTCCGCCATCCATCTGCCGACCTGTCTCATAACTATGTTTAACGTCAGTTGTGCTAGTCATGTGAGTAGTCCTTCCACCATCCTGTCACCTGGCACCTTTCCGGGTTTCAGAGAGGTGGTTGCTGCCAGCAAATCCACCTCCGTGAAGTCCGGAACGCTTTAGCGTCGATAGACAACCGGCCCTTCCATCACCGAATGGCTTTTAAACAGCCCATCTACCATCGCCGCCATTGACTGTCCGTCCCTGTGTTTAGGAAGACCAAAAGCCCTAAGTTTTTAGGTCACCAAGTTATAACACAGAACCCGGGGGTCACGATCCACCTCTATGCACAGCCTAACTTTTTACTATACTTTATAGCGCTCGTCGGGATCTTCCTTGCGTCTTTGCACGTCTTCGAAAGCGTCGTAACGTTGTCGTATCATCTTTTTCGTACTCTATACAGTCTCCGTCAATGTCCTATACACGTCCTACGCAAGAGACTAATCTTGTCCGTCCAGTAAGCTGACGTTTTGTTACGACTGGATCCTACGCAGGGCATGGTAGCCTCGCAGAGATGCACTATAAGGGCCATAGTATCGTCCACGATCCAATCCATCCCCTGTTTGTCGTTCAAGTCTGTTAGAATGCTTTCCGAGAGTGCGACTGTTTCCAGCAGCAACCTGCGAAACAGAGCTCTATCCTGTTTATTGTGATTCCACCGCGAGGGTCTCTCCGTGTCCTAAGCTGGCGTCTCTGTTCGGTTAGCTTCTTCAAAGACGATGTACTAGAGATTGCTGGCCATATAGTCTTTAAACATCCGCCATCCCCTTATCCGAAGCTTTAAGTCTTCCGTTGTCATCGTTACATCCGGTATCAAACTACCAAAACCCAGTCGTCTGTACGTCTTAGCGTATCCTCCGTTTGCCATTGTCAGTCCTAGTCTTGCGGCCATCTCAAGTATGACCCGTCCACGTCTGTTTGTTGTCGGCATGCCCCACTCAAACGCTCCGGAGTTAAAATTGCCAGCGACTACGAGATGTCTTGGGAGATCTCTGAGGCCATTCTCCAGAATAATAATATTTTCATCCAATTCTTAAACCTTGCAATTTGGTGAAAGGTAGACGCTGACAAAAGTGACTTCGTCCACCCTCACCCATACATAATCTTCTCTCGCGCCGGGAACCAGGGATCCTGTCGCGCACGCGTCTCTGACCCAGATGGCCGACGAGCCTGTCGCGCTCAAAAGCCATGTCCATTGGTTAAAGTCACAGTACTGTTCACTGAGTATGAGGATATCTGCGTTTCGTTCCATTGTGATTTGGTCCAGCAAGAGCTGGGCCACCTCGCATCAGTTTTGGTTTACTTGTAGCGCCACTGTAATATCGTGGTCAGCTTTCTTTGCTTTTCTAACTTTGCCCGAAAGACGGCGCATGTCCCGGAGACTTTAGACATTAGACTTAGACTTTAGACATTTAAACCGTCGTTGCAACTTACTTTGCTCAGAAGCAGCGCGTTCTATAAGATCACGAAGCTCATCAGCAGCACTTTGAATTCTCAGGTCTGTATTCTATTTTATTCCCCTCCGCATAGCATTTAGTTCTAGGCGCATACTGCTTATACATTCAGTCTGACTCTTTATAACACTTAAAATCTCATCGAAATTGTCATTAACAAAGTTCAACTCCCATGCCGACGTGATGCTAAAAGCACTTTTGCCGCTATTCATACGAGCGATGTTGCTCACACTGTTTCCTCGTGAGTGCCCAACCTACAAAGTGTCCATAACTTGCTGTTGAGGCAAGGATAGACTCTCAACCGTTTCTACCTCTGAAGGCCTTGTGGAAGCGTTGTTACTTGCCTCCACAAAACTGTGATCAACGTGAATTTGGCTTCCCTCAGAATCCTTGAGACCAGCTCCACCCACCGGGGCTTTCACCTGATCAGAAGTGAAGGTGAGATTTCCCTGTGAAGTGGTACTAACCTGGGGTGATTCTGTATTTGAATCCGACATCTTCCATAAAATTGTGGTTTATATTTCGGGAAACCAACCCTATCTTGTACCTCAAGCGAGCCCCTATCACGGTTACTACCATCCGGGTCAGATGGGTCCTGGTTTTTTTGCGAGGTTATTTTTTCTCGAGTCATTGCTTCATATTTGCCATCAACGTTATAGCATTGCTACAAGAAGAATTGATGCGACGTAGAGGCCCAGGAGTAGTACATGGAACCTGGAAGATAACACTGAATTAGTGGGCCTTCCCGAGCTGACTCCCTATAATTAGTCATAGTAGTAACGATATAACTGTAGTTATTACTACACTATTTTATGTTATATTAATAACAACATAACTATCGTTATAACTACAGTATTATAACTAATTATAGTTGTTATTAAATAATATAGTTAATAATGTTATAATCAATTATAGTAGTTACTATATAGTTAAAGTTACTACTGCAATATTTAAAGTTATATTAATTGCAACATAACTATCGTTATAACTACAGTTTCATAAACTATAGTAATTACTACATAAATATAGTAATTACTTTTTAATTATAATCAATTATAGTAATTACTAGATAAATTTAGTCATTACTGTAGAATAATAATTATTCAAAGTAATAACTACATAGTTATTACTACAGTATTATAATCATTTATAGTAACTACCACATAACATTTGTTATAACTACAGTATTATAATCAATTATACTAATTACCACATAACAATAGTAGATACTATGGTATTATAATCAGTTATAGTAATTACTGAATAATTATCGTTATTACTATAGTTCTATACTCATTCATAGTACTTACTACATCACTAAAGCTATAACTATAATAATGTTATCTATTATAGTAATTACTACATAAGTATAGTTATTACTATTGTATTATGTTCAGTCATAGTAGTTACTACATGACTATAGCTATGACTACAGTATTCTAATCAGTCATAGTAATTACTACATAACTATCGTTATGACTATAGTATTATAATTAATTATAGTAATTACTACATAACTATGGTTATTATTATTGTATCATAATCAATCATAGTAGTCACTATATAATTGTAGTTATTACTACTAGTTACAACATAATATAGCAATTACTAAATAACTATAGTTATTACCATTATAATGATTCATTGTAGCAATTACTAAGTAACTATAGTTATCACTGCATTATTATGACCAATTATAGAAATCACTTCATAACTATAGTTTTAGCAATTACTACAGAACTATCCTATTATAATTATAGTATTTACTATATTACTATAATTATTCGTACAGTATTATATTCAATTACAGTAATCACTACATAACTATAGTTTTTATTATCGTATCATAATCCATCATAGTAGTACCTATATAACTATAGTTATTACTACAGTCCTTTATGTTATATGAATACGAACATAACTAACGTTATAACTACAGTATTATAATTAATTATAGTAATTACTAATTAACTATAGTTATTGCTGCCGTATTATTATCAATCATAGTAGTTACTACATGACTATAGTTATAAAGTTAGTACAATAATCAATTATAGTAGATACTAAATAGCTGGGAGTTGTCCCGGGAAGCCTCCCTGGGAAAATGTCATCTTCCAGGGTTCATGTCCCGCTCCCGGGCGTCTTCGTTGCATCAATACTCAAAGTAGCAATGCTATAACGAAGACGGCAAATAGGAAGCTCTGACTGGCGGGTGACGTAGTTATAGTGGTAACTGTTGATGCCTATAACCACTCAAACACTCCTTACACATAATACAGACAAAGACACTTCTACTCGTACACAGCACACACCTAACATTTGACGACCAATCCCAATGACAGTCGGCACGGAAAGGACGGAAACCGTTAACTGCTTGAGATACCCAGGAGTCACCTTAGATACTAGGCTCACCTATTAGCCACACATCAAGAGGGTGGCTGATAAAGCGACGAGACTGACTTCCTCGTTGGGCCAGCTCATGGCAAATACGTACGGACCAAGACAGAGCAAAAGACTGCTACTTATGATGACGAATTACTCGATCATGCTGTACGGGGCGGAAATATGGGCCGACGTGCTTCGTGTTCAAAAGTACAGAAAGCGACTGACGGACGTACTGAGACGGGGGGCGCTTCGGATAGCATGCGCCTACCGGACGGTCTCTGCGGAGGCTGTTATGGTGGTTGCAGGCGTAGTCCCCATAGACCTACTTGTGCAAGAGCGCAAGCGGATCTATGAAAGAGGCGATGACACAAGACGGACAGAGGCGGCAGTTCAGGAGAGAGACTGGACCATGACGCAATGGGACGAGCGATGGACGAGCGACGGAGCTGGTGCGTGGACTAGACGAATTATCAGGGACCTGAGACAGAGGACGCAACGGACTTTTGGGGAGGTTGACTTCTACCTCACCCAACTCCTGACCGGACACGGCTACTTTAGACGGTACCTGCACAAAAGAGGAAAGGTGCGGCATGCGGGCTGCACCTACTGTGGACACGACAGGGACGATGCAGAGCATACGTTTTTCAAATGCTCGCAGTGGGATGCTGACAGACGAACGTTGGAAGGATGGACAGATGACGTTACGCCAGACAACATCATAATCAGGATGCTGGAAAACGCAGAAAATTGGGCGGCGGTGGTGACCTTTGTCTCGGTCATCCTTAAAGGAAAGAAAAAGGAAGGCTGTCTAGTTTGAATGTATGAGTAATACAGATATACAGGGAGGCAAAATGTCTTTGGGCCTAGCGACCCCATGTACCCGAGCTGAGTGAATGGTAGGTTGAGAGCATGGATGGAAGTGCGAAAAGTTGTGCAAATACGCAGAGGGACTGAAAATTCTTTGGGCCTGGCAAACCCACGTATCCAAACTGAGAGAATGGTGGTTGCGTGCATGGATGAAAGGGAGAAAGAAAATGTGTAAATACGCAGGGGGATTGGAAAGTCTTTGGGCCTAGCGAACCCACATACCCGAGCTGAGCGAATGGTGGTTGAGTGCATGGATGAAAGGGAGAAAGGAGATGTGTGAATATGCAGGGGGACTGAAAAGTCTTTGGGCACACCGACCCCACGTACCCAAGCTGAGTGAATGTATGGAAGAGAGCAAGGTAGATGTATGCATGGCAGGACATATGAATAGACAAACCCTGGTGCTTAGACGGACGGACGAAACGAATGACGATGGACAAGGTCCGCAAAGTAAAGTAATGCTTACGCAGTCCACGTTGCGGATGAGGACGGTGGACGTTACGGATCCCCGTCCGTGTAACGGGAGCATTTTTTTGTTCCCGTTCCATGGCCAGGGTAAAGGGGGCTTAGACGGTCTCTGCCTGTGAATGCTTTGGGAGCGAATGTAAGCCTACCCGGTTTCTATCTTTCTCGAAGCTGCCGCAGTGCTAGAATCCCGTCACACCAGTGCTTTGCACTGCGGTTGGAGATTTCTAGCCGTAGCCCATACCGCTGTAGGTCTGATAGCGGATTCACCCGTTTTTTGACCATCAAAATAAAAAAAAAAGTTACTAAATAGCTATAGTTATTACTACCATATTTTAAGTTACAACAATTACAATATAACTATCGTTATCACTACAGTTCTATAATTAATTATAGTAATTACTAGGTAATAATAGTTATTATCATAGTAATATTATCAATTATAGTAATTACTAGATAAATGTAGTAACTACCATAGAATTATAATCGATTATAGTAATTACTATATGGATATAGTTATTACTGTAGTATAATATAGTGATTACTACATAAATATAATTATTGCTACAGTATTATAATCATTTATAGTAATCACTACATAACATTCGTTATTATTACAGTATTATAATTAATTATAGTAATTAACACATAACTATGGTTATTAATATGGTATTATAATTAGTTATATTAATTACTGCATAATTATCGTTATTACAACAGTATTATAATTAATTATAATACTTACTATGGCACTAGAATTATTACTTTAATCATATAATCTATTATAGTAATTACTACATAAGTATTGTTATCACTTTTCTATTATATTCAATCATAGCAGTGACTACATGACTGTAGTTATTAATTACTAAAGTATTATAATCAGTGATAGTAATTGCTATATAACTATCGTAATAACTATGAACTTATAATTAATTATAGTAGTTAGTACATAAATAATATCTTAAGTTATATAAATTACAACATAACTATCGTTATAACTACAGTTTCATAATTGATTATAGTAATTACTAGGTAATAATAGTTATTATTATATTAAAATTCGATTAATTATAGTAATTATAATACTAATGTAGTAATTACTATATACGTATACCTATTACTGTAATCTAATAATTTATCATAGTAATTACTGCATCTCACTGTAGTATAATAATTGATTATAATAATTACTGCATCTCAATGTAGTATAATAATTGTTTAATTATAGTAATTAATACATAAATTTAATTATTACTACAGTATTATAACTAATTATAGTAATTATTACATAACTATAGTTATTACTATGGTATTATAATTATTTATAGTAATCACTGCATAGTAATCGTTATTACTACAGCATTATAATTAATTATAGTACTTACTACGTAACAAGGGTTATAACAGTCATAATATAATGTATTATAATAATTACTACATGAGTATAGTTATTGCTATCATATTATATTCAATCATAGTAGTAACCAATGACTATAGTTATTACTACAGTATTATAATCAGTTATAGTAATTACTACATAACTATCGTTAGAACTATAGTATTATAATTAATTATAGTAATTACTAAATATCTATAATTATCAGTGTCGTATTATCAACTATACTAATTACTTTATAACTATAGTTGTATTAGAGCCGCGGTGTCTTAGGGGCTTGTGCATCCGACTCTAACGCAGAGTACCGGGGTCCAAATCCCAGTGGAGTCGGGATTTTTTCTACATTTTATAATTTAAATATCGAAAGTGGAGGATATCCCGAGTTCACTGATACCGCAGAGGACCAACCATGAGAGACTTTTTTCGGCTTTAACAAAAACCGGCAAAAGTTACTCGAGGAATGGTAAGGCAGCAAGTGACTGCTTCACTATTATAGTTAAGCCGGACCGTTCTGCCGGGTAGATATTTGAGCTCCTGATGCGCTAAAAACGATGGGTATGAGCGAGGATCCCTGTCTATGTAGGCCTGCACGATAGAGCACACACCTTCTAAAGTTAGGGAAATTGAGGTATGGTTTCGAACGCTAAAACACAGGAACATAAAGGTGGTTGAAGTGTCACTTACTAGGCCAAATAGGCTGTAAGTGTATAGACCCCAAAGATAGAAATTTACTACATATCTATAGTTGTTACTTTAGTTACATGATTAATCATAGTAATTACTACATAACTATAGTTATTACTATAGTAATATGATCTACTGTAGTAAATACTACATGACCATCGTTATTACTACGTTATAATAATTAATTATAGTCATCACTACATAACTATTGTTATTACTACAGTATTATAATCTCTTATTGTAATTACTGCTTAGTTATAGTTATTATCACAGTATCGTAATTAATTATAGTAAAAACTACATAATTATAGCTATTACTGTATTATTAAAATTAATTATAGTAATTACCACATAATGATATTTATCACTATATAATTATAATCAATTATAGTTATTACTACATAACGATAGTTATTACTTCAGTATTATAATCACTTATAGTAATTACTATACAACTATAGTTGTTACTATCATATTATAATCATAGTAATTATTATATAACTATAGTCATTACTACAGTAATTTAAACTACATTAATTACAACATAATATAGCAATCACTACATAAGTATAGTTATTACGATGTTAATGATTTGTTATAGTAATAACTACGTAACTTTAGTTATTACTGCATTATTATAAGCAATTATAGAAATAACTACATAACTATAGTTTTTACTGCTATATTATAATCAATTATATCATTTATAAACATTGATTTTTCTGAGAAATATCTAAACATTGAATAAAATATCCCATATTTTTGGAATGATATTATTGGCTGAAACCAAACCTAGCGTTATTAATATATAACTTTCACCTCGACTAGCATGTTCTAATCTTATCCATAGATGACTTATATGCTCTAAACTTTGCTCCTACCAAGACTAGCATGATCTGTTCTTAGGTGTAACTAAGTTTATATTCTACGATTTCTGATTTCAGTCGAATTCAGCACTTATTAATTTTAACACCAAGTAAAAATATTCGTATAATTTTTGGCTTGAGTCAGAACCAATTTGTACGCTTATTAGCCTTAGTCAAGATAAAATCCTACCCTTTTTACCTCTGTTAAGAGTAGCATCAACGACACATGTCTTTAGCTAACTAGGAGAATATCACAACTCCGGATCACGGTTTTTGCTCAATCTTGAGGATAAGTTTTTAGATGACAGAATGTAGAAGAAGCTAAAGTTATACTCACAAACGCTCAATATTTCTCTAGTTACAGGCAATTACAGAAAATTACTAATCAACTT
The DNA here is from genome assembly GCA_017163975.1 of Anastatus disparis. NCBI lineage: Eukaryota > Metazoa > Arthropoda > Insecta > Hymenoptera > Eupelmidae > Anastatus > Anastatus disparis. The sequence goes on along the minus strand of JAFFSR010000084.1, from coordinate 190,766 downwards.
ATTAGATTTTTAAATGCATATAGTTCTTTAGCATTGATAGCAAATTGAAACTTTTTTTATTGAAAGCTGAGCTTAAATCCTTCCGAAGTAATAGTGATAGCATGTCAAAATATTTTTTTTTCCTGAAGTTATAGCGTAATAAAGATTAGACCCCATCTCAGCTTTTGTTATTAATTAATATTTTAAAAAGAAATTCAAATAAAAAAAATAATTAGTCAAAAATAAATTAATAATAAATAAATTAATAATTAATTAATGAATAGTAAATTACTTATTTATTTGTGTATTTATGAACAACATTAATGTATGTATTTGTTTATCTGTGATATCACTTTTAAAGTGACTCACTCATACAGTATTATTAGATTAAAGCTATTGACTTTGATATCATTTTCTGTGTAATTTAAAAATTTATGTTATATATTTTTATTTTACACGCCGTTTCTTTTATGTAATAAAAAAAAAAGTCAATATCCATTCATCCATCTAATTTTTATACTATAATAATTATGATAATCAAAAGTATAAAAAAGTACAGTATCATTATCATCATATTTATAAACTTTATTTGAAATTACAATACTGTATTAACGATTATAATCGATAGTATTAAAAATATAGTTGAAATAAAGAGTAAATAGCGAGTATAATTATGCAGAAAGATTATAATGAAATATTTTTGATGACAACAGTACTATAACCAAAAATATAATTAATCATATGCAAATATTTTACAGTAGTAATGAAAGATCAAGAATATTGTTATAATTATCATAAACTATAATATGCGATTATAATTTTGTACTAATAATTAGTTGGCAAAAAAAATCATGTAACAATGTCACATAACAATATTATGTAATACCGTTACATAATTGATTACATAATTGATTGTGTCAATTCATTATGTTATGTTTTAAAAATTATATGATTTTATTATAAAACTTTATTCGTCATGTTAAGTCACGTGGTACGCTCCATAATGTTTGGGTAACTTTTCTTTCTTTTTAGTTCTACTTTTAGACACTACATTTGATTTTATACTTATTTATTGGAATCAAAGTTATGATATATTATATGCCTGTTAAAAATAAAATTTTTTCTGATGATTTTTTAACAAATTCAATATTTGAAAAGATCAGCTGAAGAAATAAATTACTTGAGAATATTAGTTAATGAAATTCTATGTTTAAGATAAGAAAGTACGTGTTTTTCTTATTGAAAAAACCCGCGTATCAAAATCACTTAACGACATTATAAACGACATTATGTAACTTTTAAAAAATTATGTTACTTTATCTTTTGTTTCCTTAAATCATTTACAATTTTTAGAAATTAGGATTGAAGATTCCTTGCAAGTTTCATGTGAGCTAATTAAAAGTCTCAAGATTAAATCGGAATCTTCTATGTAATCTTACCGTTTTTTTCCATGAAAGCTTTCTACAATCTTTCATTGTATCTTTCTGAAACCAAAGTGCGCGGGACATTTAACGCTTCCAGGAAACTTCCACTAAAGCTTTCATGGAAGATCGCATCAAAGCTTCTTACACTTTAACGTGGAAGCTTGCATGAAGTATTTTTTGAACTCACTACAATTTTTCCTGAAAGCTTCTTGTAATATTTGTAAAGGCTTTTATGCTGGCTTCCATGGAAGCTTCCCATTTTTCTTCATGGAAGCTTTCTAGAATCTTACATAGAATCTTACTGAAAGCAAAATGCACGGAACATTTGACGCTTCCAGGAAGCTCTCACGGAAGCTTCCTAGAAGTTTCCGAGACTTTTCTAGAAGTTTCCTGGAAACTTCTCGAAAGCTTTTGTGCTATGTGAGTTGATTAAATAATATCATTATGTGATTTTATTACATAATGATATTATTTGAAGATGATTAGTTTCAACAGTGTATTATCGAATATAGTAAAAATTACAATATCTTAATTGTAATCATAACCAATAATAGTTTGCAACAATAATAATGAAATTATAATTATAATCAAATAAAACAAACAATTATATTTTTATAGTAATTACAATTTTAGAGCTACAATAACTAATAATTATCAAAAGCATATACGCAACTTTAGCAAAAAATCAAAATATTATTTTAAATACCTATCATGAATGATTTATTATCTTATTCTTTAAAAATTATAAAATGAGGGTATTTATACGTTATTCTTACAAGTTTCAATTGTCTCGTCATCATTTTCATTAAATAAACTTGTTGAAACGCAACAAATATGTTTATTAATCGAGATTGAATAACATAGTTGTATAAAATCAAATATGTCGTTAATTAAAGAATTTTAGTTGATTCTATCTTATAATTAAATATCATTGATATTTATTTCTTTTACTGCGGTAAATAAATATTCATCGATAATAGTTATAACAAAACTAATATAGCTATCTATTATTCAAAACTGGAAACTGACATTTGTAAACATTATAATAGAAATAAACAAACATAATCCGCTTCTCAGGCAATTATGTCAAATCTAATTCACTCCAAAGTTGCTGCTTAGTTTGAAACATTCTATTCCGTATTTTTTCGCGAAACGTCAATAATTCTCAAAACTCCAATATTCAATAATTATTTAAAAATATTTGAAAATATTAAATACAATGGACTAAAGGTCTTATGATCGTGAAATTTCATAAGCTTTCAGAATTTTTAATTCAAACGATACATTAATTTTTTCAAAAAATTTATTTTTTATTTTTCGAAATATTAATTTTACGATGAAAATGACCTTACCAATGGATTCCTTGACCTCAAAAACCTATAAAATTATCGTGCTTGATAATAAATTAATAGTTTATCATACTAAAAAATTAGTGACCACTCTTGCACGGTCACACGGTATATCATCTTTTTTACGATAATGATATTAATCAAAAAGTTACTTTTAATGATATTTCAAAAATAAATTATTCTTTATAATTCATTAGTAATTATTATAATTATTTATTAATAATCAATTATAATTTTGTTGAATATTTACGTTCAAACAATAATTCATTCAATTAGTAATTTGATAATTTTGAAATTTTAAACTATCGTTTTTATTAAATACTATTTATTTATTTATTTATTTATTCATTTATTTATTTAATTATCAACAGGCATAAGCCCATAATACAAAAATAATAATACAAAGTTTAATCGTAGGTGGCACAATAATAGTTCTAAATATAATTAAATTATAATAATAATAATAATATTATATAATATTAATATTAATATTATATCCAAATCCTTAATCATATCAACCCTATTAAAAATATAAATAAGTTCACCCAAATAATAATCATATACAAGATCTTTGGACCTAGAAAAAATAATAACAGCGTACTTTGATAAATTACAATATAATTTTTACAATAATAAATCAATATTAACAGAATCAAAAGAGCGACACAAATCGGCATATAATGCATCCATTTTAGTTCCTTTTACGAAACAATCTACAAAATGATTAACGTAAATACTGAGGTTCATTATCATGAATCTACCAATTGAAAATCCATAATGCTTTCAAATTAAATACGCATTAAAGTAATCACTCAATCTATTACAAACTAATTAAATAGTTAACCAAATTAACACTAATAAATATAGATCTGTCGCATCTCACAACATTATAATCTTTCAAACTCAATTCACCATTCTTCACGTCTTAATATAACCAGGTTTCAGTACATACAATAATATCTTGAATCAATGAAGTGAAAGCAGCAGCTTGAAAGAAAGATAGTCTTGTAACAATATTATGTACATTCTGATACAATACAGTAAGTTAATGATCCATTAATTGCTATTTATTGGCATTGAAATTAGACTTATTAACAATTTTTGGCGTACCATTAATATACTTAATGAAAATATCATTTTCACCAGCATCAATACGTTCATTTAGTTCAATTATTAGCTTCTTCATAAAAGCCTGTTGTCTTTTCGTTAAAACAGCACGAGTTTTTCTTTTTTCACCAAAAATTTTCTTTTTATTGTACAAAGTCCATAATACATATTCCTAAGACTCCAGGTGAATTCTTACCGGCCTGTTATAATCGTGTGAGAAATTCTTACCAAGTCTATCAACAGTAATATAATCAATATTAAATGGCAATTTTATCTTTGACTCAGTAAAATATCTCTCCATATTTACAAAATCAGTTTTAGTAGCATCTATGGAATCAACAACATCAAACAATATAATATTATTTTCACGATTTTTTCTATCGTTCAATTCTGAAAAATATTCTTCAAAATTCTTTTCAATACTCTCTTCAATATCAACAATTTTATTTTCAATCTTCTCAAATCTTATATCATTATTGCCTTGATTATGCTTGATTACTTTGTGAAATTTATTAAATTCAACCTTCATCAAATTCCACTAAATCATTTGTTCAGGGTTCGATGTACACGAATCCACGTCATTCTCACAATCTTCCTCCTCATCAATATCAGAAGGATCATCAGTAATAATCCTTTTTAAAATTTTTTTTCCACAACATTTCACAAATGACCCATCCTGATTTTTGGCAGCCCTTGCTGAGCACGATGAGTGAAAAAATGCATTGCATAAAGGACAAGAAACTGCATTATTACTATCTAAAGATTTACTTTTCTTAGGGCACATAACACAGAAAACTTTGTTCCCACTATCATGAGGAAAGTTTGATACATTGCCAGAAGCATCTAATCCATGCCAAGAACCACTGACATTTTCCCCTTTAGAATGAACAGGCACCATGAAAACGTCTATATGCGCCAACACAATTACACATATACAATGAGAATGAAACATTTACATACACACGTATAATACCAGTGTAGTATAAGCCATATATAATACAATTTACACTATTCAATGCTATTTGGCTTCAATTGCACATACACATATATATGTATATATGTACATACACATACATATATAGCAGCACTATATTCTGTACAAGAACACTACTTTTTATGAATAACACAATCAATGTAACAATCCTTATAAAGCAACAATTTATATAAATAAAATGTCAATGCAACAATTAGGTAAAATTAAATAATTCCAAAGAAAACACTATGTCTCCAAAATAAATTCGTAACGGCAAGCAACTTAACTAGTAACGTGGCTAACAACATGTCCGCCCAACGCGTGGTATGAGTAGATCCAAATCATAAAAAATCACTCGAATCACTCTATGAAATCAGCCAATCTATATCACACTTATAAGATAATATGCCACAGAATAATAATTTACCAATATATTCTTCAATTTACTCAAATAATCCAAAGATTTGTAATTAAATCAAGAGCCACTCTTTTTAAGATTTACCTTATTTGCGCCACCTACAGGCAAATGTTTAATTAATTAATTCAATTATAAAATAAAATAAAACAACAAATTGTATCTTCATTATAAGACTAGCATTGCCATCTATTATTCAACATTACGTACTTCGATTGTAAACATTAGAATACTCAAATTTTTATTTTTGGGTTATATGTCAGGGACAATAACAAACAAATGTTTCTTTATTTCATTACTATGCAAACGATCAATGAGCTCGTTGCTACCGGGGCAGAATGGGCACACAGTTGTTGCTCTTTTCGAACGTTTAGAATGGCGCTCTCTGATTGGCTCGAAAAGCGTAACTTTAAAGTGGCGTAGTTTAAAAACTATACGAGATAGAAAAAAAATTACAGTATAAAGTTTGTTCAGAATGATGTCCTCTATCACCCTGTCAAGTAAAATGCAGTAGTTTAGAATTACTGTGTATATATATATATATATATATATATATATATATATATATATATATATATATATGGGACATGTCACGCCAACTGAGAAAGCAAAAAAATAAAAATTGCTGAAACTTTGAGAATATATTCTTTCTGCCATCCAAATTATGTAAAAAAATTTTCAAGGATCTAGATTGAAAGAATCAAGAGCTATAGATCCTTGAGATTTGAAAATTTTTCAAATTTTTGGAAAAGACCCAACTTTATGATTTTTTTTCTGTAAATCCTGATATTTTGGAGAGAAATTCATGAAAATACTTCTTGTTGTAAATAAAGAGGAGAGTTAGCATGATTTTTTACAGACCAGAATTTTTAAGTTTTCTATTGGTTCTCACATGTATTACATGGTAATTGAAATTACTCATTGTTTGCTACTTCAGAAATTGCTTTTCGAGGGCTTATTTTTTTCTATTTTTCATTAACTTCACAATAAATTTTTGATTGTGTAAGAAAGAGCCACCAATAAGGAGTTATGACAGTTTGAAATATATATTTTGATGTATGATTTATTTTTCATATTGAATATAAATATATATTTTGATGTATGATTTATTTTTCATATTGAATATAAATATATATTTTGATGTATGATTTATTTTTCATATTGAAAATAAATTATACATGAAAATATATAGTTTAAACTGTCATAGCTTCTTATGGGTGGCTGTTTCTTACACAATCAAAAAGTTATTTTGAAGTTAATAAAAAATAGAAGAAAATAAGCCCTCAAAAAGCAATTTCTGAAGTGACAAACAAAAAGTAATTTCAATTACCATGTAGTATATGTGAGAACCAATAGAAAACTTAAAAATTCAGGTCTGTAAAAAATCATGCTAACTCTCCTCTTTATTTACAACAAGAAGTATTTTTATGAATTTCTCTCTAAAACATCAGGATTATCAGAAAAAAAATAAAGTTGGGACTTTTCCGAAAATTTTGAAAAATTTTTAAATTTTAAGGATCTATAGCTCTTGATCCTCTCAATCTAGATCATTGAAAATTTATTTACATATTTTGGGTAACAAAAACAATATATTCTTATAGTTTCAGCGATTTTTATTTTTTTGCTCTCTCAGTTGGCGTCAAATGTCCCATATAAATATATATATATATATATATATCTATATATACATACTAGGGGGGGTTCCCCCCTGCCCGCGCTGCTCGCGAACCCCCGTTTATATTTACATTATGTCAGCCAGTAATGAAATTTGTACTGACCAAAAGTATTAAAAAAATTAATATTAATTATATATTTGCTTAGACAGATTTCCACACCACCCGAAGAGGTACTGTCAATAATACCTGACAATTAATAATTTATAATATAAATTAAATAATAAAAAATGTATGGTATTATGGCGCGTTGGTTTTTTTTTTGTTTTATTTTTAATAATTATATAAAAATCAATTATAATAATTTTAAGTTATTTTGAGACATGTTAAAATTAATTAAAATTATTCCTTTTTTTTATAAAATTATTCAAAATAAAACCATGGTTACCTTCGCCTATAGCCCTACACAACCATGAGAGTCTATATTCCTTCCTCCTTATACCATAGACTCTATTTACAATCCATCCTCCAATATCAGTATTACATATTTAAACAAAGTTTTAAATGTCATTTTATGATTTGTACAATTTGTTATTATATTATTGTTATATAACAATTGTTCAATTAATATTTATCTCTTTTAAATCTTTGTTTAAGTATGTTCATCAAAATAATTATTACGGCTTGATATTTTTCAATTAAATATTATTGTAACATGTCTTACAATAATATAGGACAGAAATTTTTTTTATTATAATCATTCTAAATTTAAAATTTAATACTTGTGTTACGGATTCTATATCCTATAAAATAAAAAGAATTAATATCAGCAATATACAAAGAATGCGACGAATACACGTTCCAACAAGTAAAGACAGAAAACGCTGACCGTCATACTAACAAGTTATAACCTGCCTGGAAACAACGAAAAGCGTTGAGTACCATAAAAAAAGAGCTGACCATCCAGCAACAGGTTAAGACCAGAACGAAAAGTCACTGACGGACTGATCAGCAAATTCCAATCAATAACGAATATTCTAGAAGGATAGGCACGTGGAAACAACGAATTTGGCGAGTATAAATACAGCCGGACATCCCACGAGGAGTCAGTCAGTAGACCATCAATAGAGAGATGTAGAAAGAGTAAGCAACCAACCTTTAGCCACGAACGACGGGAGTACGCCCGATTGGAGCAAGCAGCAAGGAACGTATTAGGCGATGAATTAATAATAGGACATATCTCTCTCGACGAAAGTATTAATAAACTTATATTCATATTATAACTACTGAGTATTTATTTAATTCTTCACGCAAACTGACTGCTTGGGTTTACCAAGATTAGTTGTGATACAAAAGTTACCCGCCATCTTATAATTAAATATACATATACGTAAAAACGTAACATAAAACTGGTGCTAGGTGTGGAGTATCACTTGTGAAGAAACTATTTTATCTACATTGAAATCAATCGAGAGGATGTACATCGCCTTAATCACCATCATTGGGTAAGTAAAAATTTTATTACCATATTATACGTCCTTCGAGGGGAATACGCGCCCGCTGCGAGCCTTCCAACAGTTAAAATTCAATAAATTATAATTTCTATAAAATTCAAATTAAATTATTTAGTGAAAATTATACATAATTAAAGTAACAGCAAGTGCTATAAATCATAAATATAATTACAAGTGTCTATCAATATAAAATATATACAATATAAAAATATATACGATATAAAATATACATATAACAAAATGACACAAGACAACGACACACATAACTCTTCCGACAAAACAAAGCCAATGCCAATCGCATATCCTCAAACCCCGGAAGATGAAGCACTTATAGAACTCCGCAACGCATTATCATTAGCAGACTGTGCACTCCAAGAAAGTGACAATAAGGGATTAATGGAATCTGCGCTAAGAAGATTAAATGACATAGTGGTCAATGATAAATGTAAAATGAACGATGCAGAGGAATATTTCGTAAAACAGGCCCGAATATACATAACTCGCACGCTTACTGAAATAAGCAAGGCGGAAGAAAAATTGAACAAAGAAATAGCCCAAGGAGCCAAATCTAAAACACCCGCAACAACCAGCGACGCAGCGGATCAACCAGCAAACGTTCCTGACACAGACGCAGATCCCCAAACGGCAGCAAGGAAAATGGCACAACAGTTGTACGAATTTGAAAGAAAACACGGATTATCCCACCGAGTGCTAATAAAATTGCCTTCAAAGGACCAAGGAGCTACACCAAACATGGATGCAATGAATATGATACAAGAACGGACCAATTATGGAAACTATTACAATCGCAGGGAAAATCAGGCTATAGGTACGAAAGATATAAACGCCTCAGCCAACAATTTTGAAGACGATGATCCTCTTGCAGGATTTAACATGTATAAACCACCAGCGAATATAGACTTCGCTAGCTCTACACAGGAACACCAAGAAAAATACCTAATAGCCTTTCATTGTATCAAGCTTTGAATACCATCCCAACCTTTGATGGCAACTCTGATGTACTGCCTCTATTCTGCAGAGCAGTATGAGACATTGTAAGAACGTATGGACCGCAGTCAGGAAGACGGGTTTTATACACACTGGCCACTAAATTCAAAGAAAAAGCAGCAGAAGGTTACACAACGCGGTTAACTCGATACCATACAGTAGAAGGGTTGCTGGCCGATCTAACAAAACATTATAGCTATGCTGGAGGAGCAGACACGATTTTAGCAGAAATTAAAATAATCAAACAGACGCCGACGATCGTAAAATATTAAATAAATATAATAATAATCAAAGAAACAGTAAGATAAATTTTTTCCACGGCCCTCAGACGCCGACGATAGTCTCAAATATAAATTAATAACTACAAAGTAACTATGGATATAATTATTAATAGAATCATATATAAATATATATATATATATATATATATCTCTCTCTATATAATAAAGATATATCGCCTACGCCGCCGCCGCCGCCGCCGCCGTGTATAAGAATTTTATGTGCCCTCAGTTAGCTGAAATTCAGCTAAAATTTAGCTGAAAGTTAGCTAAAAGTTAGCTGAAATTCAGATAAAATTTAGTTGAAATTTAGCTGAGAGATAGCTGAAATTCAGATAAAATTTAGCTAAAAGTTAGCTGAGAGATAGCTGAAATTCAGATAAAATTTAGCTGAAAGTTAGCTAAAAGTTGGCTGGAATTCAGATAAAATTCAGCTGAAAGTTAGCTGAGAGATAGCTGAAAGGTAGTTAATTGTTAGCTAATTTAATTAATTGTTATCTAATTTAAGAACGTTCTCTTGGAAATTGATATTGATTTGATAATTGATATTGACAATGGGGGTTGGCGAGCAGAAGCGGAGAAGGGGAACCCCTAGTATATATATATATATATATATATCAAAAATTTAGTAATCAAAAAATATTAAATAAAACAACAAACATACTTATAATAATAACATACAAATAAATTAATAGACAAGTTACTTTGAAAAAAAAACCTTAAAATGTATTATAAGAGAATTAAATAAATAGTAAGATAATAGATATTATTACAATCAGCAATTCTAGAAGAAATAAAGAGAATAAAAGAAATGAGATATAAAATTATTTCGTTTATTCAGGAATTCACTTATATTAAAGTAAATATAACATATAAATTATGATTATGTAATGACATCTAATATGGCTATACTTAACTATTAAATATCCTTCTCCTTGCATTATAAAAAAAAAAAAAAAAAAAAAAGAAAAGTAATACACGGAATAGTATACGATAAACCATACATCAGGGAAACAGAAATATTCCTGATCAACTTACAGAAGACAGTAGCAGAAGAAAATAAGAAAAATAATAAAATCATCAAGAGATAATAAAAGAGAAGAATAAAGAATAAAAGAGAAAGAGAACAAAATGAATAAAGAGTTCACACATATAATTAAGAAGAAAACTAAATTCCAAAGCGCAAATCTCACAATAATCGATGGAGCAGAAATCAAATCTTAAAATAAAACAAACCTAAACAAAACAGTTTTATATAGATTGAACAATATTCGCAAAATATACATATATATGTCGAGAAAAAGTAAAGAAAATTGATTTAACAATTATATTAAATAAAGAATATTCCCGCGATTAATTGAATAAGGTATAGATTATTACATAAGTAAATAAAGAACTAAGGCTTAAATTATTAAAATAGCAAATATAAAATAATCCCTCCCTCGAAAGCATTAAAATAAATCAAAAAAGAAAAAAAAAAGAAAATTATAAGCACACTAATGCTTAACTATTGTCAGGAAAATTCCTGATACAAGTATTCGAGAAATAATTCTCAGGTTGCATACGTGCTATCTGATGAATGCCTATGGCAAAGAGGATCCACAAGTGGAATCCCAAAATTTCTCTAAGAAATGGCGCCATAAACTAAGAATGTATGATATGTCCGCCATTATTCACAATAAAAAGTTTAGAAATTATCGGACCAGGAACGCAAAAAAAATATATGCGTCAAAAAGAAAAAATTACCTGGTACCAAACAAAAAGAACGAGAATAAAATTTTAATTAGTCAAGGGACGGATTATTATAAATTATAAACAAAATTATAATAAAAACCTTATCAAAATTGGTTACGGGAATAATATTAATAGTAAAATTGACAAAAGTAATAATATTTATAGTAATGTAAAAACTAGACATATAATACGATCGAAAACAAAGTATATATGTATATGCATGCGTCCAAGAAATAAAAATAAAAGGAAAGAAATATAGACAAATAAAACAAGAAAAAGATGAAGAAATAAATATATATAGAGATAAAAACAACACACAATGCAAGAAGGAGGAACAAATAACTATATAATTATAGAAGAAAGGGAGTTAAGTGAAAACTTGCATAAACGTAAAGAAGTCTTAAAATACGCGCATTAAATATTAACAAAAAAATTAATAAAATACAAAATTATCTAGAAATGCTGATTAAAGGCATATAAATATAGATATGCTCGAAATTATCAAAAATATATCTATACATTATAACCAATATTCAACGGTAATAATTTAAATAAATTATCTAGAGTCTACAAAATAATTATATCCGAAGCTTAATAAAAATATACAGTAATTAATCAAATAAATAACTAACAACAGCAAAACAGAAATGTTTAAACTTATAAAATAAAAATATAGAAAGGATAAAAATATATAAAAACGAAAATAAGTATCAAACTATTAGATGGCTCACATATACACTAATACACGCACCACGATACTCATGCACATACTAATACGCGCACCACGCTTCTATAGCACCAACACTTTGCAGTCAAATTCACACGCACGTGATCATATACGATTCACAGTGAAAAGAATACCAACACTTTGCAGTCAAATTCACACGTACGTAATCATATACGATTCACAGTGAAAAGAATACAAACACTTAGCAGTCAAATTCACACGTACGTAATCACGTATGCACCTACACAGCCTAAAGACTTCAAGCAGTAAGAGCCCCCACCGCTAGCGATCAAGCACTCAGACGCATACAGACGTAATAGGTATACGAACTGCATAACAGTGTGCGCAACGAATTGCAGCACAAAGAGGAATAAAGCACGTGTAGTATAGGCACGAACATAAGAGTACATAGACTGGCCACTCACAAAAAAAGAGAGAATTATAATTAATTGAACAATAAATAATAATAAACAAAGATGATAAATTATTTATTATATAATATACATAAATAAACACTATAATATCACTTAATATTGTTAAACATAATTGATTGAACAATAAATAAGAATAAACTCATATACCTATATCATGACAAGAATAGGATAATCATTAATAATAATTATAAAATTATTATATAATCATTAATAAACATACATAAACGTTATAATAATCATATAGTCACTTAATATTATTAAATATAAATAATTGAACAATAAATAATGATTATATATACAATAAAATTGAGAATTAACGCATGACCCTATTTCGGGACACACCATGTTACAGTTTCGGGACAGATATGCAAACTATATTGTAATATCGAGACACATGAGAAAATCATTATTAACCTTAAAAGGGATAAATTAGATATAGTTAAATAATGTAAAGAGTAATTATAACCTCTAATTATTAATAAACAAGTTATATGTAAGAAAAAAATACGATATAATAAAATTTGAATATTATATTATAATAACAGGACATTTATGGAAAAAACCATAAAACTAATAAAATAAACATGTTCAAATAGAAAAAGATTTTTAAATAAAGTGCATATAATAAACTGAACTTATTGATCATAAATAAGCATGAAACATACAGTCACCTTATAACAAGGTAAAAAGTAGATAAGATTCCTGCCTAACATGTTGCAGGCATACAGGGATTAATAAGCCAAGAAAAATTAAGATTATAACAATAATAACTGACTCAAAATTTGCATTAAAAATTGGAAGCCTCCAGCTATTGGGGGGCCCCTTTGTAATTAATTGTTAAAGAATATTTTCAGGTACCAGTACAGTTTCTGAGGAATATATATAATCAAAAAGGATGAAAATCGTATCCAGAGAAGTCAAGAATAAACATATTCAAAAGCAATTAATCCAACAACGAATGCAAGGAAAACATGAACAAAACATTTTCTTTTAAAAACATAATCTTATGTGAATTTTAATGTACACAAAGAGAGAGATATATAGTCAGAATAGAAATGTATTTGATAGGTACACAACAGTACTCTACATAAACCAATGTAACACATACAATTAGGCAAGCTTAAATAAATTTCATTGAATTATATAGAGCCTTAGGTAAAACGAAAAATAAATTTTTTAAGGTATTAATCGTCGAGGGCGCCGATACCACGGCCTCAGACGTGTTACGGATTCTATATCCTATAAAATGAAAAAGAATTAATATCAGCAATATACAAAGAATGCGACGAATACACGTTCCAACAAGTAAAGACAGAAAACGCTGACCGTCATACTAACAAGTTATAACCTGCCTGGAAACAACGAAAAGCGTTGAGTACCATAAAAAAAGAGCTGACCACCCAGCAACAGGTTAAGACCAGAACGAAAAGTCACTGACGGACTGATCAGCAAATTCCAATCAATAACGAATATTCTAGAAGGATAGGCACGTGGAAACAACAAATTTGGCGAGTATAAATACAGCCCGACATCCCACGAGGAGTCAGTCAGTAGACCATCAATAGAGAGATGTAGAGAGAGAGTAAGCAACCAACCTTTAGCCACGAACGACGGGAGTACGCCCGATTGGAGCAAGCAGCAAGGAACGTATTAGGCGATGAATTAATAATAGGACATATCTCTCTTGACGAAAGTATTAATAAACTTATATTCATATTATAACTACTGAGTATTTATTTAATTCTTCACGCAAACTGACTGCTTGGGTTTACCAAGATTAGTCGTGATACAAAAGTTACCCGCCATCTTATAATTAAATATACATATACGTAAAAACGTAACACTTGATTGAATTCTATGTTTTTTAATATTATTATTATTAAAAATTTTCCAATTATTTCTTATATTTGAATATTAATTATTATTATTTTTTTTAAAACATTTAGTATCTTTAATTTATATACTCGAAATTAATATATTTCCTTTTTTTTAAATATTAGTTTTATTAAAAGTATATATTTTACAATAAATTTCAATATCATTATGATAATCATAATATTATTAATTAATATATTTCATAAATAAAACGATAAAATTAAATAATTTAATTTTTCCTCATTTATTAATTATTTTAATTTTATTTTTAAGTCTTTTGGATGTATAAAATATATATCTATATTGTTTTTTAATATCCTTGACTTTTTTGCTAGTATTAAAAAAGAGATATTAAAATAATTTTTACAAAATTAATAGAATGTAATTTAATGTTTGTTTTTTTTTAAATTATCGATTATTTATTTTATAATGAATAATTTTTAATATTATTCATTAATTAAAAAAATTAATATATAATATATAATGATATGAATTTTATTAATTTTTTTTTGTTTCATAAAATAATTTTTTATTTATTCTTTAAGCATTTTATTATATTTAAATTCAATTAAAAATGTATAAGTTATAATAGGATTTTATTTGATTTATTAAACGTTTACTGCCCGTATCATAATTATAATAATATTAATTCAATTAATTACTAATCGATGTACGTCATAAATAAAATTATACAGTGAGTATTTTATTAAATTTTATTTATTTTTTTAAAATATATCTTAATGCAATTAAGTCTTTGTGATGTATGAAATATATGTTAAACTACTGTTTTAATATATTTGATTAATTTTCTGTTATTATAAAAGATATATTTATTATTTTTATTGATTTATTAATTAAATATATTTTATATTATATTTTATAACATAAAAAAAATTATATTAGCAATACGTAATAAATATTTATAATATATTGTATTATAAGTGGTGATATAATATTTTATTATTGGATCACGTATTTCTAACTTATATTGAATAATTTTATTTGTCATATATTTATAATAATATGTTACGTTGTTCCAATTTTCAAAAACAAGTTTTTCATTTTCAATACCGATATAATTATTAATTACATTATTTAATCTAGATAAATCTGTATTTTCATTCAAATTTTCCATATATTCTTCGTACTGCTCTTGAAACCCTTTAAATTCGTTTATTTGGTTATTTAAATCATCTTATTCTTCTTGATCTTGTAAGTTTTCTACAACAATGTATTCATTTGAAACTGGATCCCATTCCATTTTATAATGATTCAATTGTTATTAGTATTAATTAAATTGTACTTAAAATAACTTTGTTATTATTTCTTTTTTATAAAATATTTGAAGTTTGTTTTTATTTTCTTTTTTATTATTTTATATTAATTTTTTTATATAGAAAATTTAAAGTATGTTTTTATTTTTTGTTTTATTATGTTATATCTGAAAAAACAAATGTTTTATTAGTATGTAAGAAACATAAATATATTTTTAATATTAAAAAAATTAAAGTTTTTTTTTTGTTATTTCTCTAGTACTTCTTTCCATACTATATTGGTTAAGAGGAGGTCACGTATATCTGTCCTTTTCTAATAAAAAAAATGATTTTTTTACAAAAACTAATAACTTTAGCAAAAAATGAAGAGAAAGCCGCATCTCGTATCAAAAAAAGCAACATTTTCTTTGATAAGAAAGAATTAATTTTATTGCTTCGTTTTCAAGAAAACCTTGAAAAACTTAAATCATAGAGGTTAGGGTGGACCATTTCGTTTTTCAAGGTTTTCTTGGGAACAAAGCAATAAAATTAATTTTTTCTTATCAAAGAAAATAATGCTTTTTTTGATACGAGATGCGGCTTTCTCTTCATTTTTTGCTAAAGTTATTAGTTTTTGTAAAAAAATCATTTCTTTGATTAGAAAAGGACAGAGATACGTGACCTCCTCTTAATTCAGTTTTATTTTCTAATTCATTTTGAATATGTATTTTAGAAGGATTTTTACTTCTTGAAAGAGCAACATATAATTGTCTATGTAAAAATAAAGGTTTTTTTACGAATATTCCTACGTTTTCAAAACTTTGACCTTGTGATTCATTTATAGTTATAACAAAAGCTTATACAATAGGGAATTGTTTTCTATATAAAATAAATGATAAAGACGATGATTCATTTGTGCTTAATGTCATACGCGGTATAAAAACTTTATTTCCTTTATTTTCGCCTGTAATTACTTCAGCTTCGATATTGTATTTAAACAATCTGGTTATCTTTAATCGTGTTCCATTGCATAATCCATCTTTTATACTTAAATTTCTAATTAGCATTATTATGGCATTTATTTTTAAATTAAGTTCATGTGGAGGTAATCCTTCTCTTATATTATTTAACATTTCTATTTGATAATTTAAATGGATATTATCATCTGTTTGATCAACACCCTTATATGTTGCATAATCAATATTATAATATGTCATTGTTTCATTATTAATTAAATTCAATATTTTATTATTTCAAATATTGACATCTTTATTATGCGTACTTAAAATAACATTTTTCGAAAAACAATAATTATTGTTAATGTTTTGATAAATTTTATTGCAAACATTATTAGTTTTCCATTTTTCTGGTATAATAAATGTATCAACTTTTCCTTCTCCGATATCTAATAAAAATGATGAAAAATTTTCATTATTAGATCTTATATTTTTTTTTAATTTAAAAATATGAAACATGGGCCATAGGGTTGAATATTTTATAGTTTGTTCTATAATTGTATTTTTATTTCCATGTTTTAATACAGGTAAAATTTGACGAAAATCTCTACCTAAAATAATAATTTTTCCTCAAAAAATTTCATCATTATGACAGACATCTTTTAATGTTTTGTCAACTATTTCTAAAGCTTTTTTAGGAATCATTGATGCTTTGTCCCATATAATTACATTTGCTTCTCTTAATTTTTTCTTATCTGAATCAAATTTTAAAAATGCACTTTCAATATTATTTAAATCTAACGGTAATCTAAAAGGTGATTTATCTGTATGTGGTCCATGTAACATATGTTTAATTACTAATTTTTGTAAATATTTATTTTCTGATAAAGGTATTTCTGCTGAAATATATTTATCAATATTTTCTGGAGTTAATATTTCATGACTATGATGTAATGTTATAATAATATGCGCGTCAGGTAACCCTCTTTTTTGAAATTCAATCGAAAATACATAAGTTATAACAGGACCAAAAATTTCGTTTTTTATAATATCATTCAATAACATTTTAAATTTTATATAAAATAATCTTACTGTGATATTTGGTATGTCATTGGGAGTTGTCGCTTCTGGATTGTTTATTTAAATATTAAAAAATTAATATCACACTCTTTATATAAAAAATTTATATAATTATAAAAAATTTGTTATATAATTTATATTATAACTGTTTAAATATAAACTAACGAAAAAGGATATAAATATATTCCTCAAAACATTGAAAATATTAGAGAAAAATAAAATAAAAATTATATAACTTTATTTATTTGTATAAAGAGTATAAAATTTTACATTAACAATATAATTTTTATTTTTATTTTTTTATAAATAAATAAATTAATAATTATTATAATTTTGATCTTTTTAATTAATAAAAAACTTACAATAACATTTTTACTTTTGACATTTAAAGAAATGTGAAAAAATTTTTTTAATTTATATTATTTCAAAAGTGGTTATGTAGGGCTACTGGTGAAGGGTACCACTTTTATTGTTTAATTTTTCTTTATAAACAAAAAAAAACCAACGCGCTATTGACAATACCTCGTTAAACTGATAAAAAAAATAAAAACTTCTACTTAAGACTTTCACAAGATAAACTCAAGACAACAAGAAAACAAATTTAAGCTAACCTGAAAGAAGAATCTTTTAGATGTAGGAAATTTTTTAATAAGTTTTTCTGACAAAGACAATCAAGACAAAGTAAAATGTGCTTTACTTTTAGGCAAATACAGCTTGGACCCAAAAAAAGTAAGCTTAAATGTTGAAAGTAGAAGTTTTTTATTTTTTTTTGTCTCAGTATGGATGGTGTGGAAAGTTGTCTAAGGAACGTAGTTATTAGTTGATGGTTAAAAACTAATTATATCAACAATCTATAATATTGTTAACTATGTATTAAATATATATTCCATTATATAGCCTTAAGCAAGTATTTCATAAATATAAAATTAAAAATTTTTTTCTTAATAGTTTATATTTCAAATAAATAATTGACGTTTAAAAATAAAATAAAGAATCAATATATTTGAGGTAATTAAGAACCAATATTTTTTATAACTAAATTTGGTCTCTAAAGTATTGGAGTCATCAAACAAGAAGGTTTTTTAAAAAAATATTGGTAAAATTTAAATATTTAATTAACGATATAAAAACAAACACTAAATGATTATGAATAGTGTATTAGGGACATGAGGGGTTATGAGGGGTGACTTGTAGAGCGAGGGGGTGATTTGTGGACCGAGGGGTAGACTTGGGTAGGAGAGGGGTGACTGGGGTAGAGGGGGGAATCTTTTTTTTTTTAAAAAAAAAGACATTTTAAGAGACATTTTTACGTTATTTTGAGGCGTGACTTTTGATTTTTTTGAAGGAGAAAAAGTAGAAGTAGGAGTGATGGGGTAGTAGCGGGAAGAGTGATAGTAGTGGTATAAAGAATGAGTAACAAATACATTGATGAAATAAGGTAAATTCAGCTAAATTATCTGAGGGGGGACGAGTGACGTACGAGGGGTAGCAAGAGGGGTGACTTGGGTAGTAGATGGGTGTCTTTTTTTTTCTCAAAAAAGATCATTTCTAGACAGATTTTTACGTTATTTTGAGGGGTGGATTGTGATGTTTTAAGCATACAAAAGAGAAGGAGGAAAAATGAGGGGTAGATGAGGAGGATTTTTTTTTTATATAACTATATAATATAGGGAGATATATATATGTATATATATGGGATATTTCATGTGAACTCACCCAACAAAAAAATAAAATTCGATGAAAATCAGTTAAAAGCTTCCATTTGATAACCAAAATACACAACAAAATTTTCAGAGGTCTAGGTCAAAGGTATAAAGAGTAATGAGTAATGAAAAATTGAGATTTTTCAAAATTTTTTGTAAAATTATCAACTTAATTATTATTTTACTCAAATCTAAGGGGTGCAGATAATTACTCATTAAGATATTTCTTGTTGTAAACTAAGAGTAGAATCTACAAAAATTTTTATGAATCTCAGAATTGTTATTTTCTGATTAATTCATTGATTACTTTCATGTAATTTTCAATTGCTCGAGTTTGGCTAGGTTGATTTCACTCATTAAGAACTATTTTGTTTCTTCCGATAACATTTTGAAGTAAGCTTTTGCTTTACTTGGGTAAACCATTAGGAGAAGAGCTACATAACTTTTAATACGTCAAAATATAGAATTTTTGAACATATGTACTCTAGATTTGGTTCTTCGATATTGATGGGTGTTCTTGCCTTTGCAATCTATTTTTTAATTAAAATTAGGTAAACTAAGACTATAAAATAAATAAGAATTTGTTGGAGTGAAGGTGCAAGAAATAAAGAAAACTTGATTTAATTTAAAAACAATAAGCTATATTCTATTATGAATATCTTATATAGCGTTCAGTGCTTAAAGTACTTGAGGAAAGCTCAAGTAAATACTGAGCCTATCGATCAAAAATATTCTAAAAGATGCTCAGTAAGTCGCGTGATTTGTAGAAGAAAGAGAGGGGGGAGGATGAAGAATGTCCAGCACGATATTCAAGTACGTTAACACTGCCCACCTCGTTTGAATAAAACGAAAATTCTACAAAGGCAAGTATCGATTTATATATATATATATATTTTTTTTTTAAATTCTATAAAATTCTATTAGAAATTCGAATTTAGAAGTCCGCCCGCCGTGACTGCATCGTCGTTGGATGCAAGCTCTTCATGAGCTGTAGTAACTTGAGTGTCTATTGGTAGAGGTACTAGTTTGACGACAGGTTTTCTTTCTCATCTGATGCAAGCTGCTTTATAATACGGAGAGCTTACCATTCCATATGTCACAGTGTTTAAATGAAAATGAGTGACAGGTGAATCTGGTGTGGATCTCCAAACAATTCGTTGAAAGTCACGATCGTCTTCGTGAATCATAAATTGTCGAAACATCTTGACCATATCTGTTGTAAAGGCAAATTGGAAAAACCTCCATCTAGTTATAACTACAAAAAGTTCTGCAAATAATTGTGGATCAGTATGTAATAGATCATTGATAGGATTGCCATTACAAGTTTTGATAGAGCCGTTAAAAACGATACGTGTTTTGCCAGATCCATCAGACTTAAAAACTGCATGATGTGGAAGATAATATGAAGGTTTGTCAAGGACTATCTAAAGTATAACTTGCATATGGCGTGGATCAAGATAGTCTGACATAAAACCTTTATACAGTGTAGCTAGCGCAGAATCGCGTTGCATTTTTTTTCAATACTGAAGAAGGTTGAAATAGCAGTTTTTCTATTATCCGCTAGGTTAGGTTCAGAGCGAAATGGTAATCTTACCACATATCGTCCTGACGGATCTCTTGGTACCGTAGATTGAAAATATTTTTCGCATTTTTCATCCTCAAGTGTTAATATAGGCATAGAGGATACGTCCTCTATTTCCCAAAAACGACATAGTTTAGCTGAAAGAGATTCCTCCATTTGAAGGTGATAAGCGGATGTGTTACGATTCGTAAGGCTTAAGCCACCTGATACTATCCATCCAAACTCTGTATGGTGAGCTATGGGTTCACCTCGCTTACCCTTTTTCAAGCCGTCAAGTAGAATACCAGCTAAGATTTGAGAACCTAATACACAGTCAATTGGCCCAGATATCTTATAGTCTGGATCAGCCAATTGTAACCCCATGAGATGTGACCACTCTTGTATATCGTAAAGGTCAACCTTAGGAGTGACTGAGGTCGTGGTCATAAGAACCAAAGCTTCAAAGTTTACAGAATATCGAGGATTGGTTAAGGATTTGAATATTAAATTTATTGCTTCGCTTGAAAATGCAGTAGTTGCTCCTCCCAACCCCTTGACATAGACGTGTATACGATTACGCTTTGATGCTAATAATCTTGTCACTTCGGTAGTAACGGAAGATTCTTCTGATCCTCGGTCTATAAGTGCACGCACTTAAGCTTGACGACCATTTTTTGCTTGTAGCACAACCCTTGCTGTGGTTAACAAGCCTGTTTTTTCCATACGAGGTCTGCTTGCTAACGTTGAGCAAGAAGTTGAGATCTCGCTGGAGCTAATTGCCGTACAGTGACTTAAAGTGGACGATTGCCCTGTCTTAGAATCGTCTGAGTTAAGTTTTGTGTGATGTGACTTTTCACAAACATAACATCGTCTTTTAGCTGTACAGTCTTTAGTACCATGACCTGTGCCCAAGCAATTATGACATAGCTTGTGTTGTTTGACATACTCTTGGCGCTTCAAGACTGGAAGCTGAGCGAACATTTTGCAACG
Organism: Anastatus disparis; assembly: GCA_017163975.1. Taxonomy (NCBI): domain Eukaryota; kingdom Metazoa; phylum Arthropoda; class Insecta; order Hymenoptera; family Eupelmidae; genus Anastatus; species Anastatus disparis. The sequence continues at coordinate 168,793 of JAFFSR010000084.1, read as the reverse complement.
GTGAATCAAATGTGTACCATTGTAATAAGAACAGGTGAACGAAGATATCTTAGGCTTTAGTTTTTCGGTATCAGTGGTATTAGCGTGTGAGTATCTTTGTTGCTTACTGTTTGATTTTTCGTTCTTAGTGCCTTTACCTTTCGAAGTCTCGACATGTGAAGATTCAATGGTCTGAACTTTGCCTTCCATGAAAGTTACAAACATTTCAAGAGTGGGAAATTCCTCAAAATTTTCCAATTTGGTGTTCCATTGTTCTTGGGTGATAGGGTTTAATTTAATATAGACCAGATGAATCAGCCACAAATCCCAATAAGCGACTGGACATTGAAGCGCCAGAAATTCTCGCCTGGCAACTTGCATAACATCAAGCATGTTATCAAAGGCAGCCGTTGATTTTTTTGATAAAACAGGTAAGTCAATTAGACTATTCATGAGTATATCTAATTTATAATGTGGGCTATTATAACGCCTCACCAATGCCTCCCATGCTACTGCAACGTTATCCCCTATGATTGTTAGATTACTAACTCTTTTACAAGCTTCTCCCTTTAAACAAGAAATAAGCCACTGCAACTTTATAACAGGATCTATATACGCCTTATTTCGTATCATAGTAGTGAATAACTCCTTAAAAGTTTGCCATTCTTCTAGGTTGCCATCAAAAGTAGGGAGTGGCAATTTCATAATCGCCTCTAACGACTCATGCTGTTGTACAATAACAGGTTGCGTTTCAATTCTTGGGGTTAATGTGTCCTTACCATGTGTCAATATAGCCATACAATCCAGATAAGCAGCTTCAACTGTACTGCAAAAATCATTTCGATAGTATTCTTTTTCAGAAAGATCATACACACTTAAGGCATAATGTATATTTGAAAAACGCTCCTAGTAGCGTTCAAGATTTTGAATTCGCACATTGCATGCAGCAACAGTATCATAAGCTTGATTTTCACGTTTAATTCTTTTTTGATGCTCTTTGATTGCATTGCCATCCGAAACTTGCTAAAGTAACCAATTGTCTAATTTAGTTAATTTAGCTTCTGCTAGCTTAGGAGGCATCTTAACTATTCGTTGGTACCAACTATAATGAATTAAAAACTAGTTAACCTGATATAAGTTGATTGATCTTGGAAGCTTATGAAAGGCATATGTAAGAGTCGGTTAATGTTAAATATTCATATAAGACGCTCTTGATTAAATAATTCCTAAAGAGACTCAACTTATTTAATATCTCTTGAACTCTAAATTATCAAGGCTAAGCTAAATACAAGAGCCTTTGTGTACCATCTATAAAGCGCGAGTTCTGTTTTGTATTAATAAGAAAAGCTTCTGTTAACGAGCGACAATGATAACTTGGTCTTCTGTGTATCAACCTTCGAGCATATACTACTGGAGAAAGCCTCCCAGCTATTAACTGCGTTACAAGGCGAAGAGAGAAAAAGCCTCTATTTTGGTACGTGCTATCTCTCTCTCACTTTCTTAGTAGGGAACAGAAGTAGCCAATCAAATAAGGCTAGAGAGAGACAGCACGTACCAAAATAGAGGCTTTCTCTCTTTTCGCCTTGTAACGCTTGCTGCCATTTGGAGGCTTCCTCCAGTAGTATATGCTCGAAGGTATCAACACACTTGTAATAAAAGCGGCAATCTATGTAATCTATACTGTATCGACTGCGTATATTGAATCGACTTTAAATTGTTTGACTATGCGAAGCGCTGGCTAGTCTTATATATTGTAAACATAAACAGCCTTCAAGTGAATTGAAATGTCATGACTTGAGGTATTTATATTGAAATTCAAAATAAATTTTCTTTTCTTTTAAAAACGGCCGAATTTGAATATTACGCTAGAAACTTCAACGGCCCATTTTATGATGTAAGTAGTTGAATTTACTTACAAGAAGAGATGAATATATAGAATACGCAATATCCGTAAGTGAGACGTCGTCGTGAATCCAACAGAATATTACTCTTTGGCAGCGGCGTCTCGTGAGCCTTCCAGTGCTTGATGCGCAAGTCTTCGTACTCCTATGTATTCCACCGTTGATCTGTAGCCGGTAAAATATGGACGACTGATGCAATTATTTCCTTTTTATTTCACTCTTAAGAGGAGGTCACGTATCTCCGTCCTTTTCTAATCAAAGAATTAATTTATAACATAAATTAATAACTTGAGCATTAAATGGAAAGAAAGCCGCATCTCGTAACAAAAAAAGCAAAATTTTCTTTGATAAGAAAAAATTAATTTTATTGCTTCGTTTTCAAGAAAAGCTTGAAAAACCAAATTGTTTACCCTAACTTCTATTTTTCAAGTTTTTCAAGGTTTTCTTGAAAACGAAGCGATAAAATTACTTCTTTTTCATCAATGAAAATATTGCTTTTTTTGATACGAGATGCGACTTTCTCTTCATTTTTTTGCTAAAATTATTAGTTTTTGTAAAAAAAATCAATCCTTTGATTAGAAAAGGACAGATATACTCGACCTTCTCTTAAGGCGACTACGGAAGTTCGGTTGGATTTCATTTTGTAGTTTGCAAATTACTCTTTCAGTTTCTAAATTTTTTTGGATTTTTTAATTTTACATCATTTATTATAATCCGCAGAATGGTGGGAAATTAAAAAATCTGAAAAATTTTACACATTGAAAGAGTAATTTGTAAACTCAAAAATAAAACCTAACCTAAAATCCGAAGTCGCCTTAAACGCACCTCACTTAAATTGTGTTAACACGTATAAGTAACTTCCAACCACGCCCTGCTACCAATGTTTTCGCCTTTGCAATCTATTTCTTAATTAAAATTAGGTAAGCTAAGACTATGAAATAAATAAGAATTTGTTGGAGTTAAGGTGCAAAAAATAAAGAAAATTTGATTTAACTTAAAAACAATAAGTTCAGTGCTTAAAATACTTGAGGAAGACTTAAGTGAATACTGAGCCTAACGATAAAAAATATTCTAAACGATGCTCAGCAAGTCGCGTGATTTGTAAAAGAAAGAGAGGGGGGAGGAGGAAGAATGTCCAGCACGATATTCAAGTGCGTTAACAATGGGAAATACAATATATGAACAGATGATTGTTTAAATATATTAAAATGCATCTATATCTAAATAATTTAAGTGTTAATTTAGATTCTGAATTGAAAAATTAACTATCGATTATGTACACATCATCAAAATCCATCCCAAACAATTTTATGTATTTTAATAAATTGTTATTATAATTATTTTATATACGGATGAAGAAATTATTTTAATATGTATAATACATTTAAGAATTAATATTCATATTATATTTTTGGAAATAAAAAATAGGAAGTTGAATAATGTACATACGCATAAGATATATGTACTATAAAAATTTATTTGAAAATAAAAGAATCTTATATTTATGGATTCTGGAACTTTTAACAAGTACTTTATCCTTTATTTTAGTGGCACTTTAATTTTAAAATACTGTTTGAATTTAAAAATAGAATGATTAGTAATGAAAAATTAATACACAGCAATGATTAGTTTTGCTTTTTCACAATTATAACTTAAAACAAAAATATCAAAAGTTGGAAAATGTTAATTCTATATGTCTGGAAAATGTTATTGAGTAACGCTAATGATTAATTTTATCATTAAATAGAGAATTTCAATTAAAATTAAATAGGGAACAATGACTAGTTCTGCAGTGTCTATTAGAATCCTAATCTAAACCAATAATTAAAGCTTCTTTGCTTAATTTTAATTATATTTAAGTTTCAAGAATGTAGTAATCAAAATCAAAACTATACTTTTAATTTTTTAATCTAAAACAAGAATATCAAAAGCAAGTTTGCTTCATCTCAATTGTTTCATTACTTAATATAATGAATCATCTTTGAATCAAGAATGAAATCTACGTTTTGAACAGGTAAGTAATTGAAAAATAATAGTGTCTGTACATACCTTGTTTTTTGGAATATAGCTTTGCTCTAATAAATGTTCAAAAAATAATGACGAGGTAAAAATATTCAATACATAATAATAATAATTGCATGTATTCCAATGAATTAAGATTCTCATAATTATTTTATATTACAATAGTTGGATCCTTTTTCCAATTTGATTCTCATAACAATCAATTCTTATTTTGTTTAAATAATTTATTTAAATAACATTACAAATGTATTATAAGTAAAAAATGACTTTAATGCTTACTAATCTCATACTATATCTGTGATATTACACAACATGAAATCAAACAAGCTCTTTAGCTTGACAGCTTTTTAATCAGATGGAACAATTTAGTTTTTACCTGAAAAAAACTAAAGTTTCATAGATGATTTTGTCAAAAACCGCAGCAAAGTTCACTGATTCTGAATTCCTCGTTTATAATGTTAAACATATGACGAAACTCTATAATAAATTAATATACAATAAGTATTTTAAAATAAATAATAATAATAAGTAATTTAATTTTAATGTCATTAAAATTTTTAATGTATATAAAATTTTATAGAACAAGAAAGCGAATAGAAAGTAATGGCTGTTGCAACATCACACATAATCAAACTATAATAAAAGATATTTATATAATGCATCTTATATAAATAATTATATGCTTATAATACCTATACTCTGAATTAATATTTTTAATTGTGTTAAATTATAAAAAATTTATGTATTTAAGTTATCATTCGTAAGTAATTTTAACCTAAATACTTTTTTGACATTAACATTCGATCTAAAATAAAATAATTGCATGCAAAATTTACATAAAAGATTAACACTTTATTGACATCAATATTGTATTTAAAATAAAGTACATGCAAAATTTACACAAAAAAATAAACACTTTTTTGACAATAATATTGTATCTAAAATTAAGCAATGCATGTAAAATTTACATAAAAATAATTGATTTTAAACAACAAAAATTAAACAAATAAATGCCTACATTACACATATTCTTTTTTTTTTTTTAAATTCTTTATTTTGAGTCGTGTCCCCCTTTATGGGTATTAGCGACTTGGAACTATACATAATTTTTACATTATTTAAATTTACATAATAATTGTGTTTGTTTTTTTTTTACACTGACTTGTACAATATTGCACTTTATTATTTGGTTACGGTAGATGTCTTATGTTGATTTTATCTATGAATTTGATTACTTTGGAACACTATTCAGAACTGTTTAGGATGTCACTCAGATTATTTTTTAACTTTAATGCATTTCTTGTTTCTTGGTATTTTGGACATGCTATAAGTATGTGTTGTACACTGATTTTTCCTTTACATAGTTCACATTCTTCTTTATTTTCCCTGGTGATGATGTGTTGGTGAGTTAATTTTGTGTGTCCTATGCGCAGCCTATTGATTAGTACTTGGTCTCTTCTCTTGTATTTTGAGGTCGTATTGTTGTCATTAACGTTTAATTTTATCTTTTTTAATGTAGATTTGTTGTTGTTGGATTGCCATATTTTATTACATTTCTTTTTTGTTTTAATGTCAATTAGTTTGTAGTAATCTTCTTTGTTTAATTTATATTGTGTATTGATGTATTTAAGTTGGCATGCTTCTTTGGCGTATTATTCTAAGATATGTGTGGAGTTGGTGGGCTGTTGTTCATAATGTATTACTATGCTATTGTTTTTTGATTAATTATGTTTTTTATTATTTTTGTTGTCATTGTTGTTGGTGGGCTGCTTGCTGGTTTATTGTTACTTCCTGGTTGATGTATTTTTATTATAATTTTTTCTTCTGAATGTACCGCAGCTTCTATTGTTTTGAGGATTGTAATGTCGAGGGCAGGTCGAGATGTGGTCCATTTTGGGAATTTTAAAAGAATTTTCTCACTTGTTGGTAACGCTGTTGCTGCTCCAATTGAGCTTTCTCCATGAAATATGGCCATGTGGATAATTTTATGGTTAGGAAATGTGTTTCCTAATTCATTTTCACTGGTAGTTTCTTTGTTTAAGGTTGTATGAGCTATACAGTCTGTGTCAAAAGTTAGTTTTTTAGAAAATCGTCTATATTTTACGGTAGAAAGTAATTATTCAATTTTTAGCTTAGTGACTTATTAGATAATATTAAAATAATCATTTTAAACTTTGTTTCATTTAAATATAATGAATTATTAAAGAGTTATAACATTTCAAATTTTATAAATTTTACACAAATCTAATGCAATCATAAATAATAATGCCAAACTTTCAAAGATGATTTTATTTGACTGCAACAAACTTTATTTTGTTCAGTTTAAAATTTAGAATGTTTTTTTTTAATTTATAAGGATTTCAACACCTATTATAATTTATCGTTGTAGCTGAAAATCCCATATTTTATATTAAGAGCAGGCCGGATTCGCTTTCCTTGTCTGATTGAGATTTTTGTTATTTACTCAAGTATTAATCGGTGTATCTGCAAATTGAAGGTCAAGCTCGATAGATGTTATTATTACAAATATTTATGCATAAGAAAAAAAAAATCTACCGGTTTATTTTTGAGAAAAGTAAGAAACGCGAAAATATTATAAACATAAACTTTTACTTCGGCGTTCCTTACTTTTCTCAAAAACAAAGCGGTAGAATTTTGTTTTTTTGTGCATCGATGTTCTCTGTACTCCGGCTTGGTCTTAATCGATTAGTTTTATAATATTTTTGCGATAGTCTATATGAATATATAAGAAATTAACATTTATTGATGTAAACAAAGCAGACGTCACGTTTATAAACTCGAGTTTCAAAGCATAAACCATGAAGTTGTCAGAGAAAAATAAAAAATTTTTGGAAATCCCGTGGGGACATCGCGGTACGCAACACAATACATATAGGCTGGAATTCATAGACCCAACTCAAGTTGTGATTGCTATTCAAACCTCATTCTGTTTTTATCTCTCTCATGATGAAAAAAAAAGATAGATGATGCAACCGTTACTTGAGTTAGGTCTATGAATTCCAGCCTTTGTACGGTTGGTGACGCAACATCTATACTAAGTAAGGTTGGAATTTATAAATCCAACTGAAGCAATGGTGTTACTTGAGTATCAATGTTACTCAAGTAATATTGATAATTTTAGCTGACGGCCGTTCGTCAATGATGTTATATGTTACACATTATATGTTACTCGTCACACGTTTCAAAATTTTGTTGTCCGATCTCTATTGAAATCATGATCTATGGCTTAAATACGCATGTTTTTTTCTGACATAGATTATAAATTCAATAGACATAGGATAATAAAATTTTAAAACGTGTAACGAGTAACGTGTGACGTGTAACATCATTGAAAAACGGCCGTGAGCTAAAATTTATAAATGTTACTCAATTGAAATTGATACTAAAGTAACACCGTTGCTTGAGTTGGGTCTATAAATTTCAACCTAGAAGAATTGTTTTTGTATTTCCATTTGTAAGGGAATAATCTCTGTAATTAGTATAACTCATTATTATTCTATCAAATATATTCTTAAAAAGAAAATACTTTAAAATTCTTTAAGTAGAAATAGTTCATGGTTCTATAACATACTGTCATAGCGAAGTTTTTCTCTAATGTTTTTATTTTATAAGATGAAAACAAATTTAGCTAGTCTATCTAAAGATTTAAATAGTATATAGTTGGATTATTTTTACAAAAAAAAACGAAAGAGGAGATATGTTAAAAAAGAGATCTCTTCATTAATAGGATATAAAAATCATTTTTTTCATATGCAGTATAGATACAGAGTGATTGACTGTATCACATACTGCGTGTATGTGTATGCGTTTCGTGATGTCCTAAACGGACTTCCGTATCAACAACTTGTATATTAATATATTATAGTGTTTCCTGCTATGTTTAACATTAAAAACAAAGAATTCAGAGTCAGTGAACTTTGCTGCAGATTTTGACGAAATCATCTATGAAATTTCAGTTTTTTTCAGGTAAAAACAAAATATGTTCCATAGGATTTAAAAGTTTGTTTTTTTTTTGCAGGTTTCTATTATGTGCTTTCAAACTGTATAGTATTACAGATATGGTGTGAGATTTGTAAGCATTAAAGTCATTTTTTACTTATAAAATATTTAAGATTTTCAATTTAAGGGATATATAATTCGGAGTTGTTAAATGTCCTCTCGATCCTCCCCTCTTTTTTATTTTTAGTTTGTGCAAATTTTATTTATTTTGATTTTAAAATGATTTTTTCAATTTTAAAACTCTTACTTCCTCTCCACCTTTACCTTTGATTTCATTCATCCTGGTTATATTTTTTGACTCGCCATGGTTCATATGAAAAAATTTAAAAAATTATAATAAATATAGTGGCATTTTGAGGTTTTTTTACTCCAGATACTTCAAATTCAATTTTTAATTTAAATTTATTATTTATTCAAACCATAATTAGCTAGAATCTGGAGGATGTTTAACAACAGCCTATATAATATTATTATATTATTTAAATCAATTATCGAAACATGATTAAAATTGATTGTTATTGGAATCAAATTGGAAAAAGAATCTAAATATTTTAATGTATTACAATTATAATAATCTTGAATTATTGGAGTTCATGGAACTATTATTAATAGATATTGAATTTTTTTACCTCGTTATTACTTTTTGAACCTTTATTAGAGCAAAGTTATGGTCAGAAAACAAGGTATATACAGACAATATTATTTAGTAATTACTGTTTTAAACCTAGATTTCATGCATTAACAACTTTTTGATTTAAAGATGATTCATTATATTATAATATTGAATGTATAGTTTAGATTCTAATTAATATATCCTTGAAACTTGAATAATTAAGATGAAGCCAGCAAGATTTAAATATTAGTTTGGATTAAGATTCTAAAAGACACTGTAGTACTAGTCATTGTTCCCTGTTAAATTTTGATTAAAATTCTCTATTTAATCGTTAATATTACTCAATAAAATTTTCCAGAAGAAAATAAACTTTTGATATTTTTGTTTCAGGTTATAATTACAAAAAACAGAACTAATCATTGCTCTGTATTAAATTTTCATTACTCACAACTTTATTTTTTAATTTAAAAAGTATTTCAAAATTAAAGTGCCATCATAATGGAGATAAAATACGTGTTAAAAGTTCCACAATCCATAAATATAAGCCCTACTAAAAAGTTCGTGTTAATTCTGTACTGATTTAACATTGATATCAGTATGTGATTCCTACTGCATCAACGTAAAATCAACATGATATCCACACGGAATTCGTACTGAGCGATCTCTGAAAGTAGTCTCAAAACGCAATGCGAATAAAGTACGAAATTCATACTTATGAAGCATAAATACTAATTAAAATACGTATAAAATCAGTACTGAATCTGCGAATGCATATTTAGGTGAATATGAAGTAAAACCACTCAGAGCATAATCAGTATAAAATCAGTGTGCCATTTAGACAATTGTTATGCAAAGTATGCACCAAATATTATTAAAATAATTAGTAGATTCGTAATGAATCTTGGTGAAATCTGTATAAATATTTAAATCACTGATAAAAATTGAGAATGAAAAAAAATAAGCCTAGTACAAATGCAGTACGAAAACGAGACGGACTTAATACAAACTGAAAACCAAATGTACACGCAATCTTTTAACAATAAATAATTGATAAATACTGAAATTGCTTAGATTTTGTACGAAATGTAAAACTAGCAGGGCTTCAGACGGAATGATTATAGTATCACAATAAGGATTCAGTACAAAATTTGTACAAAAACAGAACAGAATCAATGCAAAATCTTCTTACAATAAGTGCTGAATTAGTGCTAAATCTGAATAAAATATATACGAGATTTAAAATTCAGAAGAAAAATGTCGAATAATAAAATAGATTTTATTCTGTTTTCGTACGAATTTCGTACTGAATCCGTATTGAGATACTATAATTATTGCATCTGAAGCCAATTTTAAAATTCGTACAGAATCTATGCAATTTCAGTATTGATTAACTATGTATTGTTGAAAGATTGCGTTTACATTTGATTTTCAATAAGTCCGAATTGTAATAAGTCCGTACGGATTTTATGCTGAATTCGTTCTGAGTTCATGTTATTATTCGACAATTTTCTTCCGAATTTTAAATCTCGTATACATTTTATTCAGATTTAGCACTGATTCAGCACTTATTGTAAGAAGATTTCGCATTGATTCTGTTCTGTTTTTGTACAAATTTTGCACTGAATCCTTATTGTGATACTATAATCATTCCGTCTGAAGCCCTGCTAGTTTTAAATTTCGTACAAAATCTAAGCAATTTCAGTATTTATCAATTATTTATTGTTAAAAGATTGCGTGTACATTATTTATCAATTATTTATTGTTAAAAGATTGCGTGTACATTTGGTTTTCAGTTTGTGTTAAGTCCGTCTCGTTTTCGTACTGCATTTGTACTAGGCTTATTTTTTTTCATTCTCAATTTTTATCAGTGATTTAAATATTTATACAGATTTCACCAAGATTCATTACGAATCTACTAATTATTTTAATAATATTTGGTGCATACTTTGCATAACAATTGTCTAAATGGCGCACTGATTTTATACTGATTATGCTCTGAGTGAGTTTACTTCATATTCACCTAAGTATGCATTTGCAAATTCAGTACTGATTTTATACGTATTTTAATTAGTATTTATGCTTTATAAGTATGAATTTCGTACTTTATTCGCATTGCGTTTTGAGACTACATTCAGAGTTCGCTCAGTACAAATTCCGTGTGAAAACCATGTTGATTTTACGTTGATGCAATACGAATCACATACTGATATCAGTGTAAAATCAGTACAGAATCAACACGAACTTTTCTAGTAGGGAGATTCTTTCATTTTCAAATAAATTTTTATAGTACATATATCTTATGCATATAAAAATTATTCAATCTCCTATTTTTTATTTCCAGAAATATGATATGAATTTTAATTCTTAAATGTATTACACATATTAAAATAATTTTTTTGTCCTCAAGCCGCGAAATGAATTTTTGTGTCCTGTATACGAAGCACAAAATAGTGTATTCTTGTCCTAGGCCGCAAAATAAAAATGTGTATATTCAATGTATTATTTTAATAAAAGTTCGCAGAGGAACGATCTCAACGTCGCTGATTCTTGAAATTGAACTGAATGAACTGCTCGCTTTCCTTAAGAGGACGCTGTATCTCTCTATCCTTTTCTAATTGAAAAATGTGAGTTTTTTGAAAATCTAGTGATTATTGATAAAAATTAAGACTTGTCCGCTACTTGGTCCAATAAAACGAAGCTACTCTTGAGAAAAAAAGTACTAATTAAAAAATTTTGTGTTTCAGCAAATAAGGGTCGTACACAGTGTTGGGCAGAGAATCCTGCTTTTGACGTCCAACAGCCAACTTCAGGACATCCAAGTCTATGCTGCCCTGTGTATACGAATGTTCTGAAGTTGGCTATTAGACGTCAAAGCAGGATTCTCTGCCCAACACTGGTCGTACAGAACTCTACGACCACTCATTTCAAACGTATTTGTAAGGACTTTTTAATGGTATATTGGCAATTTAATTTTGAGTACTTGTCTGAGAAATATTACGATTTGAAAATAGAAAAAATAGTATATTATGCGTCAAGGCCGCAAAACGTATCATTCTTGGCGAGTGCATGCTGAGGGGTAGAGCGAAAGCGAGGCCGCTCCAGCTGCACGAGCAAGAATGATATGTTTGTGGCCGTGACTGCATATACTTTTTTTTGTCCAAAGGCCGCTAAGCGGAAGCTGGAGCGGAGCCCCCCGCCTATAAAAAAAATAATTCATAATTCTTAAAATATAAAAGAATTTTATATGTATAATATGAATTTTTTTTATTATATATTTAATAAAAAATTCAATTATAAATAATAAATAACTAATAATTCTTAAAACACAATAAAAAAATATAATAAAAAAAATTCGATTATAAAAACAACTAATAATTGTTAAAATATTAAATTAAAATTAAACAAAAATACAATAAAATATAAAATAAAGCTAAACTATAAATATTATAACTGAAAAATATTTAAGAAAAGAAAGAAAAAGTTTTAAAAAAATAGAATAAAAAAAATCGATTATAAAAACAACTAACAATTGTTAAAATATAATATTAAAATTAAACAAAAATAAAACAAAACTAAACTATAAAAATTATAATTCAAAAATATTTAAAAAAGAAAAAAAAGTTTTAACACGCGAAACTGGTAACTATGTCTTTCTCTCGCTCTTTCCTTTTCTTTCATAATACACATATATTGAGTCTAAGTTATTCGTTAACGTATACCCAGTATAGTATATGTGAGAAAAGGATAACGATATTAAGGAAAGCGAGCAGTTCATTAAGTTCAATTCCCAGAATCGCGACGTCGAGAACATTTTTCTGCGAACTTTTATTAAAATAAGACATTGGATATACACATCTTTCTTTTGCGACCTAGGACAAGAATAAACTATTTTGTGCTCCGTATACAGGACACAAAAATTCATTTTGCGGCCTGAGGACAAAAAAAAAATGTTTTCGCTTGTGTTTAAATTTAAATAATTTTTCGGAAAATGATGGTAGAAAAATTTTACAATTTGGAGAAAATTTATAGTATGATTTACACAAAAAAGAAGATAAATGAAAAATAAAAATTTTTTTGAAAATTTTCAAAATGCTCTAAAATTAAAACTGCACTGAGAAAATTAGTTTTCTAAAGCTTGTTTTTTTCAGACAGTAGCGAATAACTTGCATACAAATTTTGGAGCAAATCTATCGAATGGTTTTCGTCAAATAGAATAAAAATGAAATAAAAATTAAAAAAAAAATTTTTTAAATGCTCTAAAATCAAAATTGCGCTAAGAAAATCAGTTTTCAAAAGTTTTTCTTCTTTGGGCAGTCGAAAATAAGTGGCATACAAATTTTCAAGCAAATTCTTTGAGTAGTTTACGTAAAATACAAAATACATAAAAAATCGAAATTTTTTTTAAATTCTTAAAATGACTCTAAAAAAAACTACGCTAAGAAAACCAATTCTCAATAGCTTCCGCACCAGTTGATCAAAAAATTTGAAGTAAACCCATCGAGTAGTTTTTAAGATTTTATTAGCTTAATAAATATAAACATTTTTTTTTGTAAATTTCAAAATGCTCTAAAATTAAAACTCAGCTAAGAAAATCAGTTTTTAGAAATTTATTTTATTTGGGCAATCACAAATAATTTCCATGCAAATTTAAAGCGAATTCATCGAGTAGTAAACAAAAATAAAACAAAAAAATTAAAATACGAAATTTTTTTTATTTTTAAACTACCCTAAAAATTAAAATTACGCTAGAAGAACCGATTATAAATAGCTTCCCAACAAGTTAGACAAAAAAATAAATTCCATGCAGAATTAGAAGCAAATCCATTGAGTAGTTTTGGAGATACAATTTACTAACTGACATCATACACACACACGCGCGCGCGCGCACGTACGCACGCACGCAACACACACACACAGACATTTTCTGGAACCACTTTTTTCGACTTCCTGAGTTCAAATATGTACAAATTAATAAAAAAATAGAAGAAAAATTTTTTTATCGATACAATGCTTTCTCTATGAGAAAGCAAAAATTAAAATGCACAAAAAATTTTGAGAAAATTTAAAGTTATTCTACATACAAAAATACACATTTTTTATCCGGCATTGTTTTATATCTCCTCTCATTAAGCAAATATCGGAAAAATAAAAAAATCCTTTTTTTTAAACAAAAATCGCTAAATCTCGGTCAATTTTGGATCTAGAAAAAAAACTGAAAAATAAATTTCAAGTTAAGCAAAATATCTTTGAAACTAGCCGTGTAAAATATTTCTGCCATCATTTTCCGAAAAATGATTTTATTTCAAACACAGGAGAAAAAAAAATTTGCTTTTTTCTATTTTTAAGTCGTAATATTTCCCAGACAAATACTCAAAATTAAATTGCCAATATACCATTCCAAATTCCTTACGAATACGTTTGAAATGAGTGGTTGTAGAGTTCTGTACGAAACTTATTTGTTAAGATACAAAATTTTTCAATTAGTACTTTTTTCTTTTGGACCCCACTGTATATTATGAAAGAAAAGGAGAGAGCGAGAGAAAGACATAGTTACAAGTTTTGCCTGTAAGAACTTTTTTTTTTCTTTTCTAAATAATATTTTTTAATTATAATTTTCATAGTTTAAATTTGTTTTATATTTTGTTGTATTTTTGTTCAATTTTAATGTTATATTTTAACAATTATTAGTTGTTTTTACTATCGAACTTTTTTTATTCTATTTTTTTAAAACTTTTTTTCTTTTTTTAAATAATATTTTTTAGTTATAATTTTTATAGTTTAGTTTTAATTTATATTTTATTGTATTTTTGTTTAATTTTAATGTTATATTTTAACAATTATTTGTGGTTTTTATAATCGAATTCGTTTCATTTTATTTTTTTATTGTATTTAAAGAATTATTAGTTATTTATTGTTTATAAATGAGTTTTCTTATTAAATTCTTTTATATTTTAAGAATTATTAATTATTTTTTAATAGGCGGGGGGTTTCGCTCCAGCTTCCGCTTAACGGCTTTTGGGCAAAAAAATAGTATATGCAGTCACGGCCACAAACGTATCATTCTTGCTCGTGCAGCTGGAGCGGCCTCGCTACGCTCGGCCCCTCAGCATGCACTCGCTAAGAATGATACGTTTTGCGGCCTTGAGGCATAATATACTATTTTTATCTGTATACAAAATAATTATAATAACAATTTATTGAAATACATAAAATTGTTTGGGTTGGATTTTGATGATGTGTACGTAATCGATGGTTAATATTTCATTTCAGAATCTAAATTAACACTTGAATTATTAAGAAATAGATACATTTCAATATATTTAAACAATCATCTGTTCATATATTGTATTACCCATCAATATCGAAGAACCAAATCTAGAGCATATGTGTTAAATCAAAAATTCTATATTCTGAAATATTAAAAGTTATGTAGTTCTTCTCCTAATATTTTACCCAAGTAGAGCAAAAGCTTACTTCAAAATGTTATCAGAAGAAATAAAATAGTTCTTAATCAGTGAAATCAACCTAGCCAAACTCGAGCAATTGAAAATTACATGAAAGTAATAAATGAACTAATCAGAAAATAGCAATTCTGTGATTCATAAAAATTTTTGTAGATTCTACTCTCAATTTGCAACGAGAAATGTCTTAATGAATAATTCTCTACACCCCTTCCTAGACCTTTGAAAATTTTGTTGTGTATCTTGAGTATCAAATAGAAGCTTCTTACTGATTTTCACCGAATTTTATTTTTTTGTTAGGTGAGTTCACATGGAATGTCCCATATATATTGACTAATGTGTTTGAACCTTTAAGGGGTGAATTTAATTTGAAAAAAAGAAAAATTTTCGCCATTTTTCATTTAATAACGATTTTAAAATGAATAATTGAACTAATAGTAATTATAATTACTTTGGCATGAAATTGAATGTTTTATAACATTTATTTTATTTTCAAAACATATATCTATTGTATAATCTAACCTACAGAGAGACCATGAAGTATTTAGTTTCACCGATGATGAAATTAGCAGTGCAAACTCAGATGCAGTAGAGGAAAGGCAGTAATTTATAAATGAAAATATGGAGATTGACAGAAATGAAAATAATTATAATGATAATAATAATGAAATAAAAGACAATGAAGAAAATGAAAATGATAATTATAATAAATATGATAACGATAATGAAATAACAGACAATGTAGAAAATGAAAATGATAATTATAACGAATATGATAATGATAATGAAATAACAGACAAAGAAAGAAATGAAAATGATAATTACAATAAATATGATAACGATAATGAAATAACAGACAATAAAGAAAATGAAAATAAAAATTATGATGAATATGATTATGATAATGAAATAACAGACAATGAAGGAAATGAAAATGATAATTATAATGAATATGATAATGATAATGAAATTTTAAATAATGATAATAATAATAACAATGTTCATGATCAAAATGTGAATTAAGAAGAACCAATGGAAATCCTAAATAGGGATGATGAAGATTATAGTAGTAATGATAATGAAGAGATCAACGTCAACAGGAATATAAGGGATATTTTATAAAACTGTATAATAAAAATAATACACGAATATTCAATTTTAACGTTACTTTCAATCCTGACACTTTTCAAAATTCCGAATTTAATATAAAAATTACGCGAACATTGATAATGCACTTCTTTTTCTGATGAAAATGTTAGATGTTTTTTTATTCTGAACGAAAAGTACGTCCAACTTATCCGTTGTAATAATTTACTACACAGCCACACAAAAAAAATGTCAAAACCAACGGACCAGTCCATATACTCCTTATGTTTTTGGAGTCGCTGAATCCAAATCCATGGTCTGTTTGACCCCATCACCTCAGGGTCAAGGTCATTTCAAGGTCGAATCTACAAAATTAATGGGAACCATATTTTAACAGTATTTACTTATGTTTTTGAGGTCGTTGAATCCAAATCCGTCGTTCGTTTGACTCCATCATCTCAGAATGAAGGTCATTTTAATGTCAAATCTGCAAAACTCGCGTAAAACAAACCAAAATTTATGCTATTTATTTTGTCTTACTATACCTTACACGTTTCTTATCTAATGATCGGTGCAAAGGTTTCCTTTTACATTGTTTCCCAGTAAATTTACAATCTCTTTTCAATATCCAGCAGCAATCGGCCAGTGATACTCGTATCCCATCTATCTTGATAATGCTTCTCCTTTACTTTAATGTCTTAGTGAAAACGCTCTCTCTGTTCTTCACTATACTCTCCTCAGTTGTCAGAAAAACTATCGAAGTGATAGTGTAGGAAATGTAATTTGTAATTCATCAGGCAACCCATTTTTCCGAAGTTCTCAACCATTTTAGATACTATTTTTTTGTAATTAGGGCTTCTGCGATCACCCAAAAAATTTTCAGTAACTTCCTGAAAGCTAAGCCATGCAGCTCTTTTAATGTTTGTCATGAAACTATTAAACTGATCATTAGACATCATTTTTCTAATTTCTGGACCATCAAAAATACCTTCCTTCAATTTCGCATCTGATTTATTTGGAGACTTGCTTTCCAAGTATTTGAAGCACTAGCTATCTTTATCTGAAGCCTTAACGAATTGTTTCATTATATCAACTTTTATGTGTAATGGTGGAATGAGAACTTTTTTCGGGTCAACTAATGGAGTAGCTGTAACATTACTCTTTCCGACTTCAAGAGATTTTATTTCAGGTCATTTATGATTTGTATAGTGCTTTTTACGGTCTCTACTATTCTATAAGCAAAAAAAATGGTGTCATTGTAAATCCAGATTGCTGTCCTAACAATATTCCAGAAACTTTCAAATCGCCACTTATAAGCCATTTATGCTTGGCATACAAAATTTTTTGTAGTATATTTTGTAGATTGGCATGTTTTCTTCATTATAACAGAGTGCGCTATAGGAACTGAGGCATAGTGGCTGCTGTTGTGTAGTAATACAGCTTTTAAGCTTCAATATAATGAATCTATAAACGATCTCCATTCTTCGATATACATTAGTCTTAATTTCATTCATTCCCTGGTAGAAAATAGGCCATTTAAAAATGGTCATTTATCTTTTATTAACCATTTTTTTTTGTTCAATAAATATAATCGAAAACTAATCGAAAGATCGTGAAATAATAGATATATATTTTCGTATATTGACATATATCCGTGCACATATACTAGTGTGTTGATAATTAAAATTAACATATAATAAATCGATGGTTTAAACTTTTGAAATTTAGTTTGATTTATCCACGTAATATTTATTTTGAAATTTATATTGAGGCATTTACGCTTAAATATACATAAAGAGAAAGAGACGTTTGCAAACATGTGACTGCACGTGTTTCCTAACCCCAAAATGCAAAAAAGTTTTCATCATAAAAACTAATTCTAAAATTTTATATAAACGAAAAAAATCTATCCATTACTATTATAATTGATGATAGTACCAATATTTCGGGTATTATATTAGTGTTATTCTTTTGAATGTCTGGGATATTCTTTTTTAATGACTAGAATCGATTTTTATAATGAAACTACTTGAATTTCAACTATTATTAATATTATTTCTTTAAATAAGTGCGTTTACTTAACGTGTTACAGTGGTTAATTTTTCCAATGCTAGTTTAATATCAGTTGCACTTTCTCGTAAATCATGTTTCGTTAATATGAAGGTCACTTTAGCCTCAGGACGTCACCTACTTAAAGTGACCAGATTTTCTAAATTTTTAATCACGATATTAACTTGACTTTCTCGTAGGTGATGTTACGTCAAACTAGAGATCACCTTAAAGACCTGGACATCATCTACAGGAAGTGACTGATGTTTCTTAATTTTCAATTAAAATATTAGCAGCACTCACCTGTAGATGATGTTATCCCGACCTGGAGGTCACTTTAGCTACCTGGAAATCGTCTACAGGAAATGTCTAATACTTCTGAATATTAAATTTCATTATTAGCTGTACTTCTTCGTAGATGATGTTACGTTAACTTAGATCATATTTGATACCTGGACATCATCTCTGGAAATCGACTGATATTTTTGAATATTTAATTATAATACTAACTCACCTAGTATTATGCACATCTAGTATTATAATCGAAAATTCACAAACATCATTTTCTTCCTGAATTAATGCTTAGATGACGAGACCAACCCCAAGGTCAATAAGACATTAACTACGGAAAGGTGCATCTAGTATTATAATTGAAAATATAGAAATCTTAGACACTTCCTGAAGATGGTGGCCAGGATGACCTCCAGGTTAAGGAAAGATTATTTACGAGAAACTACATCTAGTATTTAGTTAGTATTATAATACAATATAAAGATATACTTTACAATGTAGAAATATAATGGTCATGAAAGAAATATATTATTCCGATCCCGTGAGAAATACACTCTTAATTTGATTTAAAGTGATTATTTTTATTTAATTTGATTTTATTAAATTAAACTAGGGGGCATGCCCCATGCGCGCAAGCGCGCTAACCCCCATCTTGCTTTTATAATTTAAAAAAAATATCCAAGAATTTGCAATTTTGAAAGAAATATGTAGAAATATAATTGTAATAATCTTCCTATGATTCAGCTAAGTAGATACAGGCAGACAGTGAATAAGTACACTTGATTTAATAATTCAATTATAGAGATTTTATTTGATACTTTTATAATGAACTGAATATGGTGATAGTTTTATATTCGACAGTTTTATAATGAACTAAAAATGGAAGGCAGTAATAGATATTCGAAACATTTATGGATTAAGAATGAAAAATTTGGAAAACTGTAATGTCGGTGTTTTTTTACAAAATTAAATAAAAATTAAATTTAATTTATAAAGACTATATTTAAGTGTTAGATATTGATTTTGACTTAGCAAAATTTAAATCTTATCATTTGATTATTAAACTTCAATTTAGCTTTTTCAAAATGATATTTTCAACCCTATACTTTAAATAAAATCGTAAAATTGATAATTATTTATATGATTAAACTTTACGATGATTACAGGATAATTAGCTAATTGTAAAAATATATTGTAACCTATTTTTCATCTATTATAAATCTTAAACTTATATGTTATCATATATCGTTATATACAAAACTTAAAATTAGCTATTGCCAAGTTGACTACAAGCTTGAAATCAGCTAATTTTCAGTTATTTTAAAGCTCAAATATAGCTTAATTTAGTTATTTCCTAGCTATTTACATGCTTAAATCCAGTTAAATTTAACGCTGTAATATAGTTCTAAAAATGAGGGACACATATCTAACGATAACAGCGATAACAGCGGTGATATACTTTCAATAATATAGAGAGAATATAATATAAATAGATCTAAAATGCACCTGAAATTCAGTTAAAAACAAATCAATATTTACCTGAAATTGCCTAAAATTACTATAAGTTTTAGATAACTTTTAGCTAAATTTCAGCTAATTTCCAACTAAATTTTGTATGAATTTAGCTAATTTTAACATTAAATTTAGCTAACTTTTGATTGAATGTAGCTAACTTTTGATTGAATGTAGCTAACTTTTGATTGAATGTAGCTAACTTTTGATTGAATGTAGCTAACTTTTGATTGAATGTAGCTAACTTTTGATTGAATGTAGCTAACTTTTGATTGAATGTAGCTAACTTTTGATTGAATGTAGCTAACTTTTGATTGAATGTAGCTAACTTTTGATTGAATGTAGCTAACTTTAATTTAATTTTATCTGACTTCAGCTAACTTTAAGCTAACTTTTAGCTACCTTTTAGCTAATTTGTAACTATCTTTTAGCGAAATAACTTTTAGCGAAATTTCAGTTAGATTCTAGCTAAATTCTAGCTAACCAAGGACAAATCGAATTCTTACACACAGCGGCAACGGCGACGGCGGAATCTGTTTATAATATAGAGAGATAAAGCTAGCTCTTAGCTAAATTACAGATAAATATATCTAAATTTTAGCCAACTTTTAGCTGATTTTCAGCTAACTTTTAGCTAACTTCTAACTAACTTATACGTAACTTTTTGCTGACTTTTAGCTTGCTTTCAGCTAAATTATAGCTAAATTCATCAAAATTTTAGCTGACTTTTAGCTGATTTTAGCTGAATTTTAGCTGAATTTTAGCTGAATTTCAGCTGAATTTTAGCTAAATTTAGGAGCCAAAAATGAGCGGCGTATTTCAGACGGCGACAGCGTCGACAGCGGCGATATATTTTTAATAATATAGAGAGATAAAGTATATATTTAGTAAAATTATTATTTGGTAATTGACATTATTTTGATAGTTTTCGACTATTGACCGTCGGCAATTAGCAGATAAACTGATCATTTTCTAGTGATTGCTGGTCAATTACTTACCAATTTTGAAAAAAATGGTTAAAATATGAACAGTTTATAATGAAAATTTCTACCAGGGTTAAACCTTTTACATCTTTACAATGTATTATTTTATCATCATCATGATTTATTTCTTCAAAATATGGTTTAAAACTTTAGCTTTTTGTTCTGTAAAAAGATATTTTAGTAGAATTTACCAACTGATTCATGCCTTTTAAAGCTAAAGCTAGATGTTCTGCTCCATCTTCAGGTAAGTTAAGCTCTCTAATGCGAGTTTTGTAGATTCGATCTTGACATGACCTTCATTCTGAGGTGATGGAGTCAAACGGACTCCATTTTACAATGAAGGACCGGAGATGATGTCAAAATAAAATATATTTTCCGAGATTCAGATTGTTCATCCATGTTAATTTATAATGATAATAATAAAAACTTAATTTGCGAAAATTGTAATGAGTATTTTGATGAAAAGATTTTACACGCATCAAAATCATATTTTATCCAAATTCCTTTAAAATCCCAACGTAAAAATTTTGTAAATAGCGATAAATATAAATTCATTAAGGTGGTTCTATCGTTTGTCGAATGATCTAAAAATATAATTTTAACATGGTAAAATTACAGTTTTGGACGTAATTAAAATATTTGCGAAGTTTTAATGCCACTTATCGTTCAAAATTCTATAAAAATAATTATTGAAATCTAGTCCTTCAGCATGGGTTCTTATGAGAGACTTACACCGGGAATCAGTAAAAAGAAAGAGTTTTTATCGATATTGATATAATAGACGTTTCAAAAACGATAATTTAATAATTTAGATATTAAACTTTAAAAATATATGCATTAATGTAAACATTATCGTGCAAAATATTGAAATATTGATTAATGAGATGCGTAAAATATGATGAAATGCAGGTTAATTTAGAAATCGAATGTTTTGAATGTCAAATACATGTTTTTATATATCAAATTTCGTTAACCTATTTAAATTTTAGTCAAATCAATGTCTGAAAAAATCTTCGATCATTATCTATCATAACTAATCCCAGTTTAATACTAACTGTTAAGAATATTAAAATATTTTTTGAAAATTTTTAAATCTATTTCATACATATATAAGAATATTTTTGAAGTGATAACTTCTTATGGGACGGTGAGTTGCTTAGGAATTCAGACAAAAATTTAAGATCAAATTTTAAGCTTGTAAAACTTAAATTTTAAGCTCGAAAAACTTAAAAATGTAAACAAAAAAAACTAAGGCCTAAATATTAGTGTGGTTAAGAAAAAAATACATATAGAAAATGCATGTCTATTTCACTTATAAATATACCCGTATATATATATATATATATATATATATATATATATATACGGGTGTGTGTATGAGAGAGAGAGAGAGAGTAGGCACACATTTAACTCGTCGGCACGCCTGAAGCATACAAAAATGACACCCGTGAACTTTTAGAGTTTTTATGTTGAACCTTTTTCAATCATGATTAACCAAAATTATCAAATAATTTGCAATATAAATTAAAAGATTCATCATTAGATATTTGCATTTCTTGAGAGCTTCATCGTGAATTTTCATTTGCAAAAATCGGTCAATTTTTACATAAATTATATCAAATAATTATTTATTCCATTTCATGAAAAATCGTCTGATTTCTCTCATTCAAATTTGTTAAACTTCGTAGATAAGCTCTTACATTGGAATGAAAATTGCTAGTCATGAAATTTTGATTATTGCAAATAAATAAGTTGAAAATATTTATTCAAGTTGAAAAAAGAACAGTCATTCAAATAGACTCAGTGAGTACAGTGCAGCTATTGTACTCACCCTGTGGTGTCAAAGAATATCGGTAAGAGAAAGATATATATATATTATATATAGTCGCCTCTAACGAAACACATTTTAATTTTCAGTCGAAAACTAGCACGATTCATTTTTGCCGCGAAGAGTAGCACAATTCGCACCTTTTGCCGCTAAGAATAATTCGAATTGTCCCACGAAAAGTAGCACATCTCAACACTGTCCCTTGAACAATAATACATGTTAGCGATACCTTGCGATGACTAAATGACCAAATGTGCTAGTTTTCGTGGCCGCTTTTCAAATGCCCCACTTTTCGTTAGAGCCGACTGCAATTTTTGCAAGATTCTTAGATGATATACGATGGAAAAATTCTATTCTAAAAATTCTGTATGATAGTGAGAATGTAGATGAACCAAGTGTTAATATTCATGAATGTTAATTATTTTAATTAAATGATGTTTTGTAAATAACTACAAATTTATATTTAATATTGATTTCAATTTGTATATCAAAAATATAATTAAATAACTATTCATCAGAAATCTTCTTTGAGTCTTAATATATTTTAAGATCACTATATTTATAATAATAATATTTAAGTAACAGTACATTTAAAAAAAAAAAATTTATGCACAATAATTTAAATCTACAATAATTAAAGTTATCACTTCTGTCCGGCAGTCCCACGACTGCCACATTTTTATAAAAAAATGTGGCAGTCGTGGGACTGGCCGACAGAAGTGATAACTTTGATTATTGTAGGTTGAAATTCCCATATGGAAATAATTTATGTGAAAAACTGTAAATAATAGTAAATAATTGTAAATAACTGTTAAAAAATGTGGGAATTGAGACATAAATAATAGTTATTTAGAGTTATTTACTATTATTTATTATTAATTACTATTATTAACAGTTATTTACAGTTATTTACAGTTATTAACTATTATTAACTGTTATTTACAGTTATTTACAATTATTTACAATTATTTACAGTTTTTTATAATTATTTACAATTATTCATAATTATTTACAGTTATTCATAATTATTTACAGTTATTTACATTTTCAAAAATTTTTGAATTAGTGAATAATTTAATGTTATTAATAATTATTTACAATTATTTATAGTTATTTACAGTTATTTACACAGTTATTTACAGTTTTTTACAGTTATTTACAGTTATTTATAATTATTTACAATTATTTACAAATTTCCATAGTTCTTTACAATTATTTACAGTTATGCACATTTTGAAAAATTTTCGCCTATATATAAAATTATTGAATAAATTCGTGAAAATTTTCGAAAATGTAAATAACTGCAAATAATTGTAAAAAACTATAAATAATCGTAAATAACTGTAAATAATTGTGAAAAAAGTGAATAAATGTAAATAACTGTAAATAAATTTAAATAACTGCAAATAAGTGTAAATAACAGTTAATAAGTGTAAATAACAGTTAATAACTGTAAATAAGTGTAAATAACAGTTAATAACTGTAAATAAGTGTAAATAACAGTTAATAAGTGTATATAACAGTTAATAACTGTAAATAAGTGTAAATAACAGTAAATAATTCTAAATAATTGTATACAACTGTTATTTATGTCTCAATTCCCACATTTTTAACACTTTTTTACAGTTATTTACAGTTATTTACATTTATTTACATTTATTTACAGTTATTAACAGTTATTTACAATTATATCCAAAAATTTTTTCCATATGGGTTATTGTGCGTTAAATTTTTTTTTAAATGTACTGTTACTTAAATATTATTATAATAAATATAGTGATCTCAAAAAATATTAAGACTTAAAGAAGATTTCTGATAAATAGTTATTTAATTATATTTTTGATATACAAATTGAAATCAATATTAAGAGGAGGCCGTATCATTCTGTCCTTGTCTAATCTAAATTTTCTTTATTATTAATAAATTAAATATTTTCATAGAAAAGTAAGACAACCGTCAAATAGAGCAAAAGACAAGCAAACGATCCTTTTTATGGAAAAATATGAAATTTTAATTATTTTTCGAGTGAAGTCTGAAACGGAAAACAATCGAACTTGATTGAGTTGATTCAACTGTTTTTCCGTTTCAGACTCCACTCAAAAAATAATCAAAATTTCATATTTTTTTATAAAAAAGAATCGTTTGCTTGTCTTTTGCTGTATTGGGCGGTTGTCTTACTTTTCTATGAAAATATTTAATTTATTAGTAATAAAGAAAATTTAGATTAGACAAGGACAGAACTATACGGCCGCCTCTCAAATATAAATTTGTAGTTATTTACAAAAAATCATTTAATTAAAATATATAAAATTCATGAATATTAACACTTGATTCATCTACATTCTCACTATCATCATTAGATTCTATAAGAGTATCAATTAATTTATGGTAGCAATAATAAGAAATACAATTTTTACATTGTATATTGTCTATGAGAATCTTGCAAAAATTGCAGTCGGTTCTAACGAAAAGTAGGGCATTTGAAAAGCGGCCGCGAAAACTAGCACATTTGGCTATTTAGTCATCGCAAGGTATCGCTAACATGTATTATTGTACAAAGGACAGTGTTGAGATGTGCTATATACTTGTCGTGGGACAATTTGAATTGCTCTTAGCGGCAAAGGGTGCGAATTGTGTTACTTTTCGCCGCAAAAGTGAATCGTGCTAGTTTTCGACTGAGAATTGAAATGTGTTTCGTTAGAGGTGACGATATAATATATATATATATATATATCGTTAAGAGAAATATCGATAAGAGAAAAAATATATATATATATATATATATATATATATATATATATATATTTTTCTCTTATCGATATTTTTTGACACCACAGGGTGATTACAATAGCTGCACTGTGCTCACTGAGTCTATTTAAATGACTTTTATTTTTTCAACTCGAGTAAATATTTTCAACTTATTTATTTGCAATAATCAAAATTTCATAATTAGCAAGTTTTATTCCAATGTAAGAGCTTGTCTACGAAGTTTAACAAATTTGAATGAAAGAAATCGAACGATTTTTCATGAAATGAATTAAATAATTATTTGACATAATTTATGTAAAAATTGACCGATTTTTGCAAATGAAAATTCACGATGGAGCTCTTGATGTAAGAAATGTAAATATCTAATGATAAATCTTTTAATTTATATTGCAAATTATTTGATAATTTTGGTTAATCATGATTGAAAAAGGTTCAACATAAAAACTCTAAAAGTTCACGGGTGTCATTTTTGTATGCTTCAGGCGTGCCGACGTGTTAAATGTGTGCCTACTCTCTCTCTCTCTCTCTCTCATACACACACCCGTATATATACGGGTATATTTATAAGTAAAATAGACATGCATTTTCTATATGTATTTTTTTCTTAACCACACTAATATTCAGGCCTTAGTTTTTTTTGTTTACATATTTAAGTTTTACGAGCTGAAAATTTAAGTTTTACAAGCTTAAAATTTGATCTTAAATTTTTGTCTGAATTCCTAAGCAACTTACCGTCGCATAAGAAGTTATCACTTCAAAATAATAACTAATAATAACGCTTATAAATACGCAGCGATTTAGAATAATTACTGATAAATATTATTATAGTCTCAAATCTAGACTTTATAAACTGTTATTATTTTGTACTAATTTTTATTATTTATTATTTTTTAATATTTTCTATTACTTTTTTCAATTTCCGTCTGAGATTTAATTAAAAACATAATAGCAGAAAAAGCCTATGTTAAATGTTTGTAAATTCAAACGCGTAATAAAGTGTTGAGTGTAGTATATATATATATATATATATATATATATATATATATATATATATATATATATATATATATATATACATGGTGCAACGTTGCTACGTTACGCCGCTTTAGAAAAACTCTGTGAGAATCCTCGGAGTATCAGTTTTTAGATTAAGATTGTTAAATAACTAGGTAGTGGATCATCTTGAAATTTTGATATAATAATCTTTAGGGTTCAAAGTAAATTTCTTCCAATTTTCAGTACAATGTCATGACTATCGAAATACATAGAGTAAAATAACTCTCGCATTTTAGCTGCCGATGCCATATTCTCATAAGAAGCAATGTTAAAAGTTATGATTTTTTGCAGATCATATCTTTTAAACCGTGTAGTGAATCACTCTAAAATTTTGCACCGTTATTTTATGACAGTTAATGTAAATTTCCTGAAAAAATGAACTTTTTTTCATGACTTTCGATTTGGCTAAGAACTACCTTAAAAAAGCTTTTTTTGTTCGAAAGTTATTCTTAATTAAATATTACCACGTATTTACTTAATATTTTTAGCATATAAAATATGATCAATTTTTCACGTTATTTCATTAACATATTTTAATCACTTGTAACTTTTGAACCACCAAAGATTTTTTAATGCAACAAAGCTTAAATTAAAGCATTTAATTCATGCTTCATTTTATCTCTTAGGTATTTTTTCGTAAGAGTCTTAGTTCTTTGGTTATTTAAGTTCTTATAAAGGCTCTTATTCGCCATATTTTTAAAAAAATGTCTATATCCTTGACTAGGGGGCCTATTCACTGCAAATTTAAGTGTATTATTTTAACAGACTTACGTGTGTGATTCGGCTGTCGCCATTTTTACACACTTCTTTGTGTGTTAATTCCATAACTAATTTGAGATGTTTAATTTAACACACGTAAACGCGTAAATTCAAACGTATAAAACGTGTAATAAATTGAAATACATTAAAAATTAAAAATTTATTTTTATGGGCGTTTCATTTTTTTGTGTTAGAATTTTTTAATTTTAATGTGCAATTACTTTAAGAATAAACCTATTAAAATTATATCACCCCTGGTAGAAAATAGACCATTTAAAAATGGCCATTAGTCATTTGATAGTCATTTTTTTATGATTAATTTTTTAATCACAAAATGACCAAAATATGGCGAAATTGCTAATATATATAGATATATACTTTATGCAAATAAATTTATAGATATATTTCTTTTCTTCAACGAAAAGATTTTCTTTACAAAAATTAACTTGCTATACGGTAAAGTTAAAACGGATCACAAAAAGCCTAAAAATTATGTTACAGCGTAATAAAAATGACAGAGACTTTAAATAAATATTTTAGAGATTTAAGATTAGTCCTCAGGCTGCCATGACTCTGTTTTAACCTTACCTTGCAAGTACGCTAAAAGAGAGTGAGAGAGGAAGAGAAAACGAGGAAGAGAGAAAAAGCGTTAGAGTTTCCAAAACTTGAGAGAACTGCAAAATAGACACAAATTAATAAAGTAGTTCATTTTTTTTAAAGTACGGAGTTTTCAAATAAGAAAAGAAAATTTAAAAAAAAGGAAGAAAATAGACTAATGTATCATCAAGTCAATAAGTTTAACAAGTCTATTGGAGAAGAGTAGGAAAGTGTAAAATTTGAGGTTATTAAAAACAGTGTAAACAATGGTTGCTGTGATATAGTTCTCTAGACTGTGATTTAGAAAAAATTTGTCAACCACACTAACTGATGTAATATCGTAAATGGGATACATAAATTTAATTTTTTCATCAAACTCGTTTCTCATTAAAAATAATTGATGAAAGTTATATTGTGGTTACAAATTTTATTTAATATAAATATTGTTTCATAGTTTAGTATAATATTTAATAATAAAAATAAATTAATGTATTATCTATTATAATAATATAATAAAATGATTGATCATATTTATAACAGCTTTTGACTATTAACCGTCGTCAATAAGCGGATAAATTGGTCATTTTCTGATTAATATTGGTCATTTCTTGGTCATTTTTTCTAAAACTGGTCAAAATATGACCAAATAATAGTGAAATTTTCTACCAGAGATCTATAAAAACGCTTAAAAAATTTTCGACCTGACTCGGGCGCGAACTCACGACCTACGGGATACAAGGCATCGACGCTACCTATTACGCTACGGAACGCTTGTTATGAATCATGATAATTTCTTATATTTATGGTTTATTAATATAAAAATTTCATTATTTTTTAACACTTTTATATTTAAATGAAATAAATAATAATAATCATGAGTTATTATTAAAAATAAATATCAATAGAATGATTTTTAATAATTTAACTAATAAAAAAAAATAAAGATCAATAGAATAATTTTTCTTGTATGATTAAAATAATTTTGTATCAAAAGAATATCTAATTCCTTATTTATTAAAAATTAAATTTTTTTTTCATCAAATAAACAATTATTTTTTTACAAAAAAATAAACGTATATGAAAAATTTATTATTTAATAATTTATTTGATAAGGTTAATATTGATTACTTAATTTTATATTATTAATTCAATAGATTTTATTGTTTTAATAGATGCATTCGATTCAATAAAATTATTTTTTTTCATATAAAAAATTTTAATTAAACTTCTTATTAAATAATAAAATATTATCATCAATGACTCAAGGCAATTAAAATAAAAGTCTATATAAAATTTGAAATAATGAATACTGTAGTTTTGATACAATTTAATATAAAATATATATTTTTAGAAAAACTTTGATTAAAAATTATTAATGTTGTACTGTAATTACCTGAAAATTTATCTACTTTATTAATGTAAAATAAAAATAAATTACAGTAAATGTATTAATGTACAAATATAAATTTTAAACACATAGATGTGTAGATTTACGCATTCATGTGTGTAAATTTTCACACTAAACTGATCATGTGTGTAAAATTACACATAAAATGTGTATACTGATACTTTTACGCACATAAGTGTGTTTTTTACACACATAATATAATTTACACAACAAAACGTAGTAGATAAGCTATGTTGCTTCTGGCCCACTGCATTTCTGGCCCACTGCATTTCTAACCCACCTACATTTCTAATGCAGTGACTTTCTCGCCCAGTGGGTTAGAGAGTCAGGTGGGTTAGAGATGTAGGTGGGTTAGAAATGTAGGTGGGTTAGAAATGCAGTGGGCCAAAAGCAACATAGCCAGTCCCGAGAAGGCGAGCTGCCAGCGGCCGGCTGCGTGCTGTGATAAAGCTGCTGCGAACGTTTCATAATTTTTATTTTTTAATTTTTTTTTCTATTTATATTTTTAATACTTTTTTATATTTATTTGATTATTATAAATCTAATAAAAATTATTTAAACATTAAAAAAAAATTTTTGATTTTGGTCGGTATTGGCAATCCAACACGGGATGTGTCGTCATCAATATGGCGATGTGTGCGTCTGCTACAAACGTAGAGAATACACGCACGGTATAGGAAAATTCTGAGTTTTTCCCGATTTTCTAATTAATCGTAAAGGTGATGAGGAAAGTTTGTTGTGTTTTCTAAAGAAGAGTAAGTTTT
Organism: Anastatus disparis; assembly: GCA_017163975.1. Taxonomy (NCBI): domain Eukaryota; kingdom Metazoa; phylum Arthropoda; class Insecta; order Hymenoptera; family Eupelmidae; genus Anastatus; species Anastatus disparis. The sequence goes on along the minus strand of JAFFSR010000084.1, from coordinate 138,695 downwards.
AAACAATAATTTAAAAGTTTCTATAGACAAATGTAATGTAAATATTTTAAAAATATCAATCATTGTTGTAAAGCATCCGCAGCTGATCAGCTGCTCATATATAATTCACACTATAATCTGTAATGTAAGTAATGAATAAAAATTTATATTTTAAAATAATAAATTATACAATTTTATAAGAAAATGTTATTTTCTCAGAGACATTTTACAAATAAATATTACATAACCTCAATGTATCCCTGCTGTTATTTATCATAAGAAATAAAATCTGACGGAAATTTGCAAATTTGGAGAATGTACGTTATCAAGCAGAAATTTTGTAAAAGGTGAAAAAATATTACAATCAAATCATATATTAAAATGTGGGAAAAAAGGAATTACTCCTCTAAACAATATGAGTATTGTAGCATCTCATTCTTGAATTATTTTCTGTTAATCTTTGAAAAATAAATTTTTTTTAAATTTTTTACATTTTTAAAATATAATTCTTTTATGTTATACTTAGATGAAACTTTACAATATAAATTGTAATGTAGACTTTCCAAAATTTCTGTCAGATTTTATTTCTTATGATAAATAACAGCAGGGACACATTGAGGTTATGTAATATTTATTTGTAAAATGTCTCTGAAAAAATAACATTTTCTTTTAAAATTGTATAATTTATCATTTTAGAATATAAATTTTTTATTTACTACTTACATTACAGATTATAATGTGAATTATATATGAGCAGCTGATCAGCTGCGGATGCTTTACAACAATAATTAATATTTTTAAAATATTTACGTTACGTTTGGCTATCGAAACTTTTAAATTATTGTTCAAAACTTACTCTTCTTTAGAAAACACAAAAAACTTTCCTCATCACTTTTACGATTAATTAGAAAATCGGGAAAAACTCAGAATTTTCCTATACCGTGCGTGTATTCTCTACGTTTGTAGCAGACGCACACATCGCCATATTGATGACGACACATCCCGTGTTGGATTGCCAATTGAACCCACGACCCTTTGGACGCGAGGCAAGCACGTATACCACTACGCCACCGAGCCACCTTACTCGAGAAATTTTAAAACTTGTATGATAGGAATGTATCATAATTTTCATAAATTATTTAGACATTAATAATTATTAATTGTAAATATATATATACACAATATATATGTATATACGTATACACTTAGAAATTAAATATAATGATAAATACAACAAATATTAACTATAATTTATCAGCATTATCTAAGTGCATAGTATAGTTGTAAAAGTTAAAATAACTTGAAAAAAATAATAGTGATCTACTTGATTTTCACCATTCTAATGCATGCATATAAGTTCGCATGAAAAATTCACATGCAACAAGAAACTTTGTCTACTTTTTTTTAAATTAAAAATAGTTTAACTTGGTTGCTTTTAGTAATTTTATATTTAAATATATTCAAGAGCCACGGTGGCTCAGGGGCTAGAACATCCGACTCTCACCCAGAGGGCCGGGGTTCGAGTCCCGGTGAGGGCGGGATTTTTTCCATTTTTATTTAAAAGTGGAGAATTTTTCGGACTCATTGACACCGTGTTGGACCACCCCCGAATGATTTTCCGCGGTTTTAACAAAAATCGCAGATAATTATTCGAGGGTCGGTAAGGCAGAATGCGACTGCTCCACTACTATAGTTGAGCCGGCACGTTCTGCCGAGTTGGTGTGAGCTCTCGATGCGCTTAAAAGGATGGGTAGAGCGAGTCTCCCCGCCTGAGTAGGCCTGCACGGGTACGCGAACACCTTCCGGAGTAAAAAGGTATGGATTCGAACGCGAAAACACCGGAACACATAGGTGGTCGAGGTGTCCCGTAAAAAGGTTGGAAAACCTGTACGGGTATGGAACTTGAAAGATAAGATAAGATATTTATATATATTAGTAAGAACAGTAATAATTTTTTGAAGTATAAAAAATTAGTTTCAATTTATTAATGAAAATATTTGAAAATAAAGCTATGCGGAGAGCTATCAGCCATATGTATAATCTCTGCAACTAAAAAAGATAGAGATACAGAAATTAGCAAAATGGTTTGTTGTATTTAATCAATTGAAAAGAAAGTATTTCATTGATTATTTATCGTATATTTCTATTCTGCATATTGCATAATGACACTTTAAATTTTTAATGACTGCCTTCTAAAGACACATTTATACTTTCATAACTATTATAATCAATGGTTTATAAGATTGAGTAGTTGTAATGTGTTCTTAAAAATGAAAGAATAATTAAATGTTACTGCTCATTACTATTTTATAATCAAATATATTGATAGAAATAATTAAAACATCATTTTGAGTATATTAATGTCTGTTTCAGAATTTTTAACTCAATTGATGAAAATCACTATTCCCCATTTTTTCATATCTCAGAAACCAAAAGAGATAGAGATCTGAAAATTGATATATATCTTTGTTATGTTTTATAAATAATATAGAAAGCTATCCCAAAACTCTAAGTTATTTGTTTCTTTAGTTACTTATTGCAAAAGAATATCTTAGAATAGCCGAAAGACCCAATTTTTTATAAAAGTCATCTATCAAACTAATTCATATTACATTAAAATAAGCATAAAAAGTTGAATTCTAATACATTTAATTATTCTGTTTTTTAAATATATTTATAAGAATAATAAGATGTTTTGTAGTGATGAAAAAAAAAAAATTTAATTTCAATTTATTAATGTATATATTTGAAAATGTAGCTACGCAGAGAGTTATCAGCCACATGTCTTATCTCTGAATCTAAAAGAGATAGAGATTTAGAAATAAGCATGATGGTTTGTTGTACTTAATTGGTGAAAAAGAAAGGTATTCCAAACTCTAAGTACTTTACTTCTATTCTACATACTTCATGCTCTTATAAAGATACATACACTTATACTTGTATATTTCATAAATACTATAATTAATGGTTTATAGGATTGAGTAGTTGTAATATGTTCTAAGAATGAAAGAATAATTAAATCTTACGGCTCAAAACTATTTGATATTCAAACATATTGATAGAAACAATCAAAACATCATTTTTAGTGTATTAAGAAGGGGCCGAACTATCTGTTTTTGTCTAATAGCGTTTTTCATCATTTATGTAAACACTATCCGGTATAACAAGAAAAAAATAGCAGCCCCCGCTAGATATTAGTATAATAAGTAAATTTTGTAATAACAAACAAATTTTTTTATTGCGTAGTTTTTGAGTAATTAGAGACCTACCAAAAAAAGATAGGTTATATTCTAGATGGCTAGTAGGTCTGTAATTAGTCAAAAACTATGCGGTAAAAAATTTGATTGTTATTACAAAGTTTACTAATAAATTATACTAATATCTAGCGGGGGCTGCTATTTTTTTCTTGTTATAAAGGATAGTGTTTATATAAATAATGAAAAACGCTATTAGACAGAGACAGATAGTTCGGCCCCTTCTTAATGTTTGTTTCAGAATTTTTAACTCAATCGATAAAAATTACTATTATTCATTTATCGTATCTCAAAAACTAAAAGGGATAGAGATCTGAAAATTGATATATAACTTTGTTATGTTCAATAATTAATATAGAAAGTAAAAAATTTAATTTTAATGGTTTTTATAGTATATTTAATAATAAAAACTTGAATCCTATTGCATTTAACGGTTATATTTTTAAGTATATTTATTGAAATAATTGGAAATTATTGATTGGTCTCAATAAGGATTCTAAATTTTTTTAATTTATCTTGAAGAAAGAAACTGTCCTTGTCTTTAAGTTTCAAATAGAGCTCTAAAATTCTTCTTTCCAACTAGTAAAATATAAATATTAAAAGGAAAAAAATGGAAAGGTGATATTTGAATTATGTTTGTTAATATTAAGTTCAATCTATTTGATTAAAAAAAATATAAATTACTATAATTATTTCATTGTATGTGATGATATCTTCAACAAACGCTCTGTAAGCCACAATCGGTCATTCACGTGATTCTTTATCTTCTCAATATGTATTTTTAACAAATTTATTGATAGAAAATCAGTCATTGTATTAAAAATCTTTCCTAATGTTTGATTTAGCAAGAGCCAACCTCTTAACTTCAGAACATTATTACAGTCATCCCTCCGAATAAGCGCATAGAAGCCCCCAAGGGGAAGAGGTTTTCCACGAATCGAGGTTCCCCCACCGCGCGTACATAGATCCTTTTTTCCTGACTTGCTGTCTCTCTTGAACATTTTAGGTTTAGTGCTTCTCAATAAGCGTATTGGCGATAGTCCCTTCAATTGCCGTACATTTATTGTTTTAACGGTTACTGTTTGAAACCAGACACGTGTCATAAGTATAGAAACACTCGGTGAGTGTGTAAAAATGTCAGACTCGATTCAAAAAATCAAACGCGAAAATTCTTTTGTCTAAGCAGGTGCTAGTAATGCAAAAAATGAAAGTGATTCCGTGAAAGTGACGAAGAACCTGTAGCAAAAAAACGCATTTCAAAACAATTTTCAGAATGATTTTCAAAGTGAATTTTTAATAACAAAAGCTTACAATATTTTGTCAGAAAACATATAAAAGTTAAAATTAATAAAACTATAAATATTTATTATAAATATATTTATAAACATTTCTTATAAAAATTCATGCTTCAATAAAAAATTTCGTTATTAATAATAAAAAATATTAAGATTTTATTTGAAATTTAAATTTTAAATCCTCTATGAGTGATTGCGCTTATTGAGAAGCAGTCCACAAAAGTTTAGTGAGCTCGGACTTGGTAGTCGCAGTCAGAGCCGGCCCTAGGGGGGGGGGGCGAAATTGGGCCGCGCCCAAGGGCGTCGAGTAGTTGGGGCGCAAAATCCATTTTCAATCTTTTATATATATATATATATATATATATATATATATATATATATATATATATATATATATATATATATAAATAAGTAATGTTTGTTTTTAAATTTTTAATGCTTTTGAACTAGGTTTTCATGAATTATTTAATTTATTTTTAAAAATACTTCCAATATAGTTTTTAATTTTTTTGAAAATCAAAATGCAATGAAGCAAATGTACTAATTATATCGATCCCAATGCTATTGGGCGATAGTATATTATAACACTTAAAAAAAAAAACACTGTTCTAACTTTTTATTAAAGCAACATTGTTATCATATTAAAAATATATCAAGTTAATTAATACCTATTATTTTGTTTTAATTAATATTCATTTCTTACAGTTATACAATAATACTTATTTTTATAAAGAATAATCTAAAAGAATTAATTGAATGAGTACCGTAGTACAATCAAAAATATGTGAAAACTTAAGATAATTGAAAATGAATAAATAACAAATTTTTTCAGATCATAAAATGCAGAATTTAAAATTAACTTTTTCGAATATATTTCAATAAAACTTTACCCAAAAATTCTTCATAAGTTGACATGTACACGATACTTTTAAAATGTACAAAAGAGGCAAGACAAATTAAAAATTAATTCGTAAAATTTATTTTATTTAATTAATATATTTTAATTTGCTTCATAGTGAAAATATTTCTCAGAAATATTTAATCTTTTTTTTATAACCGTTAAAAGTTTTAACGTTTAAGCCTGAATTACGAACATTTTAATAGAAAAATTATTATAATTAACTAAGCCTAAGAAACATTGATTCTATTTAAATTAGTTAGTTTGATTATTAAATTTTGAAAACTTCACGTATACGTCAAATGGCAACGCTGCAAATTTATCACAAGCTCGAGAAAATTTTTTAGCATGTCAAGAGTTTAGCATCATGGTACTTTGTAACTCAGTAATTAAATATTTAAATAAAATATTTGTGTAAAAAGGTTATGTGTTAATTAAAATTTTTTCGTTTTCACAAAAAAATATACTGTAACTTAACCATTACCGTTAATATGATTATAAAAATTATAAATTGACTAGTGATAGACGCTGTTTTATCGACAGCGTAAATTTTTCCAATTAATAAATACTATGATGCGAAACTGTAGTGATGCTAAGGAATTTAAATTATAAGTCATACGATAACTAACAAGATATGTATAGCCCTGCTAGAACAGGACGTTATAAAGACGTCATTAAGACGTTTTAAAAATCACGAGAAAACGTCCATTTTTAATGTATAAAATGACGTTCAAAAAACGTCTTTTAAACGTTATTTTGGCCGCGGTATTTTTCACAAAGAAGTTGACAGATAGGTATAGAGACGTATTAAAGACGTTTTAAAAACGTATATACTACGAGTGATGGACTTTATTCGTACGAGACGTTTTCAAAATGTCTTTTAAACGTCTTAAAAAGATTCTTAGAGACGTTTTCAAAACGTCTTTTAAACGTCTTTAGAACGTCCCTAAATATGTGTAAAAAAATTTTAATAGATTACATTACTTTTATTCACATATATGACACAGAACGTCAAATAATAATTAGAGGTTATATATTTATTATTAGGAAAAGAAATATAAAAAAGTAGGGATAATTTTACTTATCTTATTCAATCCGTAATGATTTCAGCCTTCATTACAGGACGGATCAACAATATAAATATTTAATTCATACATTAATTTTTATAACTTTTTGCTGCAACTGATGCTGTCCCAGATTTGCAACTGCCTTATCATCTTCAAATTGACTGTTTATCCGTTATTAAAGAGAAAGATGATAGATAAAAATTCGTTAGTAACCAATAAACAAACAAGATGATTAGGCATTCGGAAAGATGGGACAGCATATGTTCAAAAAATTATAAAAATTAATGTATGAAATGAACACAGATAATGAGAAATTGCAATCAATACTTAAAAAATTATAGAATAAATGGATTGAAGCAGGCTATAATTGAAGCTAAAGATTTAGCACAGCAGTTAAATATTAAGCCTGTATTTAAGTCAACGAAAAGAATAAGACGAATTAAACGTCACTACGATGATATAACTGAAGATGAGCCTATAATTTCACCAGAGAAAAAATTTGAAATAGATTTTTTTAATTATCTTTTGGATACAGTTATAGCATCAATGACAGAAAGATTTAAACAATTAAGTGCTTATTCACAAACATGGGGATTTTTATACAATTTAAACAATTTGCCAGGAAAAGAAGAACTTTTGAAACTTTGTATCAATTTACAAACTGCCTTGACGGTAAATTAAAGCTCGGACATCAATGGAACTCTGCTCTGTGACGAATTAATTAGTATTCAATCTTTCATTGACGTTAAGAATCACAATAAAATTGATCCGATATTTATTTTAAATTTTATAAAAAACAAAGATTTGTTAGATCTATACTCTAACATATGGATTGCTATGCGAATTTTATTGACCATACCAGTGACTGTCGCAAGTGGTGAACGGAGTTTCTCAAAACTCAAATTAATCAAAACTTATTTAAGATCAACGATGTCTCAAGAAAGACTTTCTAGTTTGGCAACACTTTCTATTGAAAATGATATTGTTGAAAATCTAGATTTTACGGAATTAATAAGAGAATTTTCTGATAAAAAAGCTCGAAAAGTTCATTTTGGGTATTAATAAAAATTTACGATTTTATTTTCTGTTTAAGTAAAACGTTATTATCTATAAAATGTTTTAAAAAAATAAAATTAATTTTTCGCACTTTTATTATTAGTAAAATCTTTTATTAATATGTTATTTTATTAATATTTTATTAATATTTAATATTAATATTTTATTATTTGATATTTCTTGATTATGTATTTATAATAAATTAAATTTTTTTAATAATATTTTTCTATTTTTTGTTAATGATAAATTACAAAATATTCGTCTTAATTGATCTTCATCAAGTATTTCAGCCGATTTATAAATTTGGAGCGTTTTGATTTCCTTAAAGGGGCGCTATGGATAATTTTGCCCTAGGGCGTCTGTGAGACTAAGGCCGGCTCTGGTCGCAGTGGGGGCATGGCTCGCGAGCAAACATAGGGGTATGCGCTTATTGCGGATGCGCCTATTCGGAGGGATATCTGTATATGCATACATATTTCTTAAAATAGCAAAATGATGTGAACATTGAACAAAATCTTCAGACGGTGGAAGGTTCTTGAAAGAAGAACATTCTAATTATTCTACATTATAAATTAACCTGCTAATAATTTAAGATTAACATACAAGTTTATCTCATTATATATTTATAAATACTCATCGAATAAGAATCTTTGTAAGCATTTTGTTTTTTTTCGACTCCTTTGATGTAAATGTTAGTATTAAAAAGAATAGAATGTAATGTTGCTAAGCCCTACATAAGAGATATTGCCTGAACTCCATAGTAATCCATGAAAATTTATCTCAAGCCAATGATTCTCGCTTTTGTTTTTTTTAAAAGATTTTTCCATGAATACGGTGGTTTGAAAAGATATACCCATAGCCTAGCGTCTTCTTCAAGAGGAACGATTACAACTTCTTAAAAAACAAACTTGTTTGAAGAAACTTTGAAGCTTGAAAATTCACCACGTATTTCATCTTCGCGACAAACCTTGCTGACTGAAGCGAACCATAGAGAAATGAATTTCGTAATCGAGCACCCCTTCTTTTATACATGCGGAAGAGATTGGGTTAAAGGTGAAGGTGAAACCTCAGCGGCTTTCTCCCCTCTTCACGAGCGCATATCCTCACCATTTTACTCGATTCTTTGTCTATGTATATCTCTTCTATTACGACTACATGCTAGATAATATAGCAAACGGCAGAGACAGTTCTAAGCTATTGTATACTGACAGCTTGGTATACGAGGTTAGTAATATCCATATGTACAAGATCACAAAACGAGACATCCGTGAATTCGACACCTCTGACTACCCGCAGCCGTTCAACATTTCTCCAGCTAACAAGAAAATTGTTGGCCTGATAAAGGGTGAACGCAACGGAAACACCATATTGGAATTCGTTAGAATAAGGAGTAAAATGCACGACATTAGAGTCCTAAATGAAAAGGCAATAACGAAAGCAAAAAGAGTAAAAAGTTCGGTGGTTTAGGCAACCATTACTTTTGATGATTGTCTGGAAGCTAAAGAACCTTTAGTTCGCGAGCAGCGAAACATTAGGTCTCATAATCATTAACTGTGCACTGCCAAAAAGAATAAAATCGCTCTCAATGCGCATGATAATAAGAGGTATCTTCAGGAAGAAACGACAGCTTTTATGGAGTTACTACCTTGGAAGACCACTGAATCCTGAAGTTGTACAGTTGGAAATTGAAAAGTAGGAAGCTACTATCGAGCCGCAAGATCCGGAACTGGAGATAGCTGCTGCTAAGCCGCTGAGACTTGTAGTGAGGTAGTCGCTACCAAACCACCGAGACCTGAGGTAGGTGAAGTCGCTACTGCTGAGGTGGGGAGAGCAACTGCTTGAACGGCCGAGCGTTATTCAGTTCGTCACCTCAAGAAAATAAATACTTAAGAGAGCTCAGCAGTTAACCAACAAAGAAGCAAGCAGATGCAAAAGATTCAAGGTTTAAACATTTCTTCAATTAAAGTAAGTATAATTTTTTTTTAAATAATTGAGTTAAATGATTCATTGTTTTTTTCAAAGTGATTTAGTAGTATTTAAATAAAGTATTAACATCGTATCAATACAGTACCAATACAGCATCAATAGAGTATCAATACAGTATTAATATAGTATCAATACAGTACTAATATAGTATTAATACTGTTTCGATATAGTATTAATACAGTATTAATACTGTTTTAATATAGTATTACTATCGTTTCAACATAGTATTAATACAGTATTAATACAGTATCAATACAGTATTAATATTATATCAATACAGCATCGATATAATATCAAAATAGTATTAATACAGTATCAATATGGTATTAATACAGTTTCAATACAGTATCAATACAGTATCAATAGTCTTGAATAGAAAGTTTTATTAGTTTTTACTAACTAGGAGAGTATCAGACCTCCGGATCACGGATTTTGCTTAAACGTTGGGATAAGTTTTTAGATGTCAAAATATGAAAGGAAACAAAATTTTAGACCCCAACGCTTAATATTTTCCTAGTTACAGGCAATTAAAGAAAATCACTAAAAAAGTTACTAGATTTTCAAACGCATATAGTTCCTTAGCATTGATAGCTAGCAGCTTGAAACTTTTTTAAATGAAAACTGAGCTCAAATCCTTTCGAAATAGTAGTTATAGCATGTCAAAATATTATTTTTTCCCAAAGTTGTAGCGTGATAAACATTGAACCTGATTTTTCTTTTTAAAACATTAATTAATAACAAAAGCTGAAAATAGGTCTAATGTTTATTACGCTATAACTTTGGGAAAAAATAATATTTTGACATGCTATAAGTACTATTTCGAAAGGATTTGAGCTCAGCTTTCATTGAAAAAAATGTTTCAAGCTCTTAGCTATCAATGCTAAGGAACTATATGCGTTTGAAAATCTAGTAACTTTTTTAGTGATTTTCTTTAATTGCCTGTAACTAGGGAAAAATTGAGCGTTGGGGTCTAAAATTTTGTTTCCTTTTATATTTTGACATCTGAAAACTTATCCCAAAGTTTGAGGGAAATCCGTGATCCGGAGGTCTGATACTCTCCTAGTAAGAATTTTTTTATCTTCGTTACATAATAAAAATGGACATCTCTAAACTGAATGCAATCGCTAGAAGAGGATTTCTCCCAATGAAAAAATTGACTGAACTCATTAAGAATAACGAGTATATGGTCACAAAGTTAAGACAGGTGAATACTCGATATAGACCTAAGATTTTGACAGGATTGGGTTATGAAATGCAAATTTTCTTACCTAAGAAAATATCCGAAGTCATTGAAAGAGACGAAAAATTTTTAGAAGAAATGCAGTGCTGCTAATAAATTTAAACTTTTTATAGTGTACAAAGGAGGTCATGCCCTCGAATTTTCTAATGCTTAGTGCGTATATGTGTGTAAATATATAATAAGTGAATAGTGATTAATGTATAGATAAAAAAAATACAGTATTATAATAAATTTAATTTTTAACTTTAGAAAGTGTTTATTTTATTTCAAATTATTATTATACATTATTAAATACATTTTCATTTAATTCAAATTATTATTATACATTATTAAATACATTTTCCTTTAATTCAAATTAAAAAGAAAATTATGATACATAAATTCGTCTTCTTTGATTAATAATTTTTCTACAAATTACACATTTTTGAACAATGGATGCGCAATGACGGCAACTACAACAGTGTCCGCAAGGTATAAATGCAACTTCTACTTCATTATTAAGACAAATTTTACATCTATTGATATTTTCTTCAGCAGAATCATTCTGACAAGGTATATCTCGGATGAAGCGACAACGGCCATTCCACTTTTTGTGCTCTAATAATGGATTGTCATCGATATCCCATCTACATATTTCTGTAGAACATTCAAAGCAACGGACTTTATCTATTTCACCAGTGTAGTAAAATCCTGCTGTAGCTAAATCTTCAGGTTTCAAAAAACTCAAAGGCCAATTTTTAAAACTTTCAAGGCGGTTTTGCTGTATTCTATACATGATGTCTATTCAAGATCACGTTGAATTATTTGTAAGTTTTTTTATTCTTTATAAATTAATTACATTCCGAAAAAATATTTACTGTGCATCTGCTTTATCAATCCAACTATTGTGAGAATTGTCAAAACCAAGCCACTTTACAAATACTTCATTTCCACGTCTTCTGAGAATCTTCTCTACAAGATAGTAATCTGGATATTTGACGCTTTGTAATTCTTGTTCATAAAAGCCACCAGCGATTGGGTGATCTTTGTAATCCTGCAAGAGGTAAGTAACTGGTTTCGTTCTGCGGACCTGGCGCACCGTAAATACTTCAGTTGACCAGTTGGGTGTGTATCCTTTCTCGAATACTTGTTTCAACTTGCTTACTCGTACTTTGTCACTAACTTTAAACCTTGGCTTCTTTTCTGTTAAATTTACATTACGTTTGAGTCTTTGAAGAACTTCTGCTTCGTTTTCAGCTGTAACATCTTTTGGTTTCATACCAATAGTCCGATGCTTCTCATCATTGTACTTGACAATCAAATTGGAAAGAATATCGATCCACTTGTAGTTACCACGTAAACTAAACTGCTTCCACATTTTGTTTTTGAGAGTGCGATTGAAGCGTTCACAAATAGACGCTTTGAGATTGCTATAAGTCGAGTAGAGATTGATTTTATATTGTTGCATGAGATTCTGGAAATTTGTATTATAAAACTCCTTGCCTCGGTCGGTGTGAAGATTCTTCGGCACTCTACCTTTTGTCAATACGGACTTCATAGCAGCAGAAACATCTATACTAGTTTTTTGTTTTACAGGAACAGCTCAGGCGTATTTTGAAAAAATATCTATAACTGTAAGCATGTATTTGCAGCCTTTGTTTTATCGAAAATAAGGTTGCATCTCTACCAAATCAGCTTGCCAAGTCTTATCCAAACCTCGCACATCAAACTTTCGACGAGGATAATTACGACGTGCTGGCTTGTGAAGCTCTTCTACAAGTCTATGACGTTGTTCCATCGATGTTTATCGATTGACTGTTTTGCACTAACAGAGATAATGCCTCCTTTTATAGTCTCAATTTCCAACTAGCTTTGTATGAATTTCTTATCTAGCTCGTCTCTATGCACCTCTACAATTTTATCTAGGTTATTGAGATCACTTCTCAAACTAGATATTGAATCTAATAATTTTTGAACTTCCAAACGTACGATACGCTGTACAGTATCTAAATTAACAGCTTCATTGAGTTGATTAGGTGATGCGAGATTACAAAGCCTCTTATTTTCTATATCGTATTGTCCATCTTTTGTAAGTTTATAGCCAATACCCGGAGGTCCTCGACTACCCTCGCTTCGTTTGAGATTACGTCCAAATACATCGACGCTCAATTTGATAATGCATGGTATAGGTGTCTACACCTCAATGTATATAGCCTTCTTCACGTAACTCTTCGATAATTGAATGTATCTCATTTGTATGACTAGGGTTTCCAGCTTCTCTTTCAGCAATGAGTAATCGAAGTCTATCAACTAGTTCATTTGGATCATCCCAGTATATGTAATCCATTCTCGTATCTCTTCTTGCAATTTTATATCGAGGTAACGATCCTTCTCTTTTTTTCAATGAAAACAAAGGACTAATGATGCTGTCGAATTTCTTACTTTTGTGCGTACGAATAGACTCATCACTTTTGTAGTTTCGAGAATCTTCTTGTAATTTTGCGTATCACTAGTGTTTATCTGACCTCTATCGGGATTTTTCGTAATTAACAACTTTAACAATCCTTTGGTTTTTGGATATTTTTTATCTTTTATGCGAATGTTTTTATTTTCGATAAATAGAGGTGAGTCGCCAATTAAGTAACTATTACCTTCCTTAAAGCACTCCATAAACTTTATCCAATTGTTGATTGTTCCTCATTGAGCATATGAATGTACTTATTATCAAGCAGTAAATCATCTTCTTTTTTTTCTAATTCCTGCCCACTTGTAGCTGATTCAAATTCCGTATCAACTTGTCGAATAGTATCGTTTAATGACGTATCTATAGCATCATCATCAATGGATGAAGAGGAAGGAGAAGAAGGCTGCAAGAAGGAGGAATAAGTATCATTGTTTTTTATGACTTTTTTTTTATTTTTTGCTATGTCACATATAAAATCATTATTTTTCTCAGTAGTAGCAACGAGTTTCTGAAAAGGATCAACGATAGGTTTCAATGTCTCACCAAATGCTCTTTCAATATTTTCTTTTCCAAACTTCAACAAGTTATATTTTTGTTTAACTGCGTTGAGTGCTTGTACAAGTTGATGTAGAACATCTTTCTTTCGTCTAATGTCAGCCATGTTGACACTTCAGCATACAATGATGAATTGTTTTCTTAGGACTATGTGCGCGCTATATTTATAGCAAAACAATCGAAGCCTTTTCTATATCTACCAGAATTGATCGAACTATCTTTGTTGATCATTAAAAATCCGCATTTATCGTCAGTCCAGCACTTGGAGCATAATTCTTTGAATTGCGTATAAGTCATGTCAGAATTGACGTGATCGTCGTATAAGTGTCTCAAGTTGACGTCATCTTGTCAAAAAATCACCAACATATTGACATGGTCTCTGACTAGATGTTTTGGAATGCGAGCATACGATTGACAGAGATAAAAACAATCAACATCTTTGTGCCTGCCCATACAGAAGTAAGCTCTGATGTTATCTTGTTTTTCGCAGGCTATATCATCAAAAATCATGACAGAATTCGGAAGCGCATTATCAGGGGCTACAACAGATTCGTGCTCACTAAAGGGAAAGTATTGTACACCTTCTAAAGGCTCTAGGAGATCCTTCAAAAACTTGAACTTTGGTTGATTCAAAGACTTGGAGTACACATAAACGTTTTCAAACCTAAGACCGTTGGGATGTGTTATTAGTGCTAACAGACTATTGGTTTTACCACAATTTGATGGACCGCAAAATACAGCTCGAATACTGTTTGGGAGTAAGTCTCCATGCCTCTTCAATTTCTTCTCATGCTCCACGATAGTATCGAAATTTTCTATCGGCAGCTTAACGGATTGTTCTTTGAAATTCATTATGACAGCACGTCTGACATACGAATGATTGACCAGCTATAAATACAGGGCTTTTATACCCAATGCCTCAGTCTTCATTTAGTCTTCGAAGTGTGATGATCGTATATAGACAACGACGACGTGGTCGCGGTTTTGTCAACAAGCTTCTTAATAGTCTTTCAATCGAACTTTATATACCCAGCTACCAATACTGTGGACCCAGTACAAGATTAGCTAAACGTTTAGCTAGAGGTGATCCAGGAATCAATCCTCTCGATAGAGCTTGTAAAGAGCACGGCATTGCTTATTCACAGAATCGTGAAAACGTAGAAGCCAGAAACGCTTCTGATAGAATTTTAGCTGAAAAAGCTAATCAAAGAATTTCATCAAAAGACGCTAGCTTTGGAGAAAAAGCAGCTGCATTTGCAATTAAAAACATTATGAAAGTAAAGTCTAAATTCGGAATGGGTATGAAGAAGAAGGGTAGGAGGAGGAGGAAGCCTTCTACTACTACTTTCAATACAATAATGAAGGCTGCATCGAAATCAATTGTTCCTACAAAATGTGCTTGAAAAGCCATTTCGTCGGCTCTAAAAGGTGCACGTAATGCTGTTAAAAAAGCAGGTGGTAAAAAAAATGTAAAAATTCCACGTACTTTACCAGTTCCAAAGAAAGTAGGAAGTTTCTTACCATTCCTCATACCGATCTTTGCAGGTTTAAGTGCTGTCGGTGGTATAGCTGGAGGTGCCGCTGGAATCGCTAAAGCGGTAAACGATTCCAAAGCTGCTAAACAACAATTAGAAGAAAATAAGAGACATAATATAAAGATGGAAGAAATAGCTCTTGGTAAAGGTCTTTACTTGAAACCATATAAGACTGGTCTTGGTCTTCGTATGAAACCAAAGAATTCTTTAAAAAAAAAAAAAAGATCCTCAAAGTAAAATTACCTCAAAGAGCACTCACCGATGCTGATCTCATCAAGTATGCAAAAATCCTAAAAATCTCAAATTTTCGAGGAGTATTCATGAGGAATGCTATGCCTATTAGCGGACCACGCTATAGAGAATCAGCTATTGTTAATCTCGATAATGCGGATGGACCTGGAACGCACTGGGTAGCATATCGTAAACGAGGAAACGATGTTGTGTATTTCGATAGCTTTAGTGATCTTCAACCTCCTTTGGATTTAATGACATATTTGAAAGTAGACAACATCAAGTACAATCCTGAGAGATATCAAGACTTTGATACTTTTAACTGCGGTCATCTTTGTCTAAGATTTTTGAGCAACACTCTTGATATATAAAGAAAAGAGTGATAAGTATTTGTTCATTATAGGTTCAAAAATCATGGCAGATTCATTGACTTTGAGTCTTTCAGGCACATCATCTGTACTGGAAGAACAGTATTTTCCACCGATTGAACTCTCACCTGACAAGAATTACGTTCTCGGATTAGTTGCTTTCATGACATTTAATTCTATACCCAATATCGACAAGGGTAGTAATCTATTCCACGTTGGACAGGAAGAAATTGTTTTACCGACTGGTAGTTATAAGATCGAAGATATAGAGAACTATCTCAGTGAAACATTGACGGCAAAAAGTATATCAATCAGTATTAAACCAAACAATAATACACTTCGCAGTGAAATAAAGTGTAATCATCCGATTGATTTTCGACCAGAACGTTCAATAGGACCTTTATTAGGCTTCGCAAAACGTGTACTTTCTGCTGACGTCACGAATCATTCAGACTTACCTGTAGCTATCCTGAAGGTCAACGCTCTTCGAGTCGAGTGCAATATCGTTTCTGGTGCCTATATAAACGGTCGACAAGTGCACACGATACATGAATTCTTTCCTGCAGTCCCACCAGGATATAAGATCATTGAAGTCCCATCACAGGTCATTTACCTTCCAGTCATCGTCAAGAGCATAGATCATTTACAAGTGCGCATAGCCAATCAAGACGGGAATTTAATAAACTTTCGTGGAGAAACTATTACAGTTAGATTACATATTAAATCAGTATAAAAAATGGGCGTCGTTTATGACCATAAAAATAACAAAGGGTATATAAGTAAATCAAGATGGCATTCGAACATCAGTCGTCATCGACAAGTCAAAGTATTAACACGGCAGAACATTCAGTTTTTGAAAAGCCAAGGCTTAAAAATAAGAGCTCCTGGTGGAAAATTACGTGCTTAATTTTTTGCTGTTTTCAAAGAAATGGAGGAAATTCTAAACATAAGGACAGGAGTAAGATTGGATGAGTCAATAGCTCACTGTGAGGTGCACGCGTACCAGCCTTACACCTCATCAAATTTCAATAATAGCGATGAAATTCGCATATCAATTCAACATCAAGTTTTAAATCTTTTGCCTTCGCGGAGTTCTCTACACAAAGTTGGAAAATTAACTCAACAAGATGGCACTGTTTTAGCAAGAACTAACTTAGTTAATAACGGCATCTGTCATCTATTCGAGGAAGTTCGCTATGAAATTAATGCTATAGAGATCGATCGCTGTAAGAATGTAGGATTGACCACCATTATGAAGGGTTTGGTATCACTCAATCCTAGTCAGAGTTCGATTATAGAAAATGCTGGTTGGATTGATATAACAGCTTTTATTATTAATTAATGTTTTTAAAAGAAAAATCAGGTCCAATATTTATCACGCTCTAACTTTGGGAAAAAATAATATTTTGACATGCTATAACTACTATTTCGAAAGGATTTGAGCTCAGCTTTCATTTAAAAAAAGTTTCATGCTCCTAAGTATCAATGCTAAGGAACTATATGCGTTTGAAAATCTAGTAACTTTTTTAGTGATTTTCTTTAATTGCCTGTAACTAGGGTAATATTGAGCGTTGGGATCTAAAATTCTGTTTCCTTCCATATTTTGACATATGAAAACTTATCCCAAAGTTTGAGCAAAATCCGTGATCCGGAGGTCTGATACTCTCCTAGTTAGTATGATTTTAGGCTTCGCCGAAAATTATCGCAAAATCATAGTCAATGTTAAACATGAACTTATCCTCACGAGATCCAGAAACGATATTAACGCAGTAATACAAACAGCGAATGCTACTAATGCTTACGAAGATTTCAAAATTGATCTTTTAAGGATCGAGTGGCTTATGCCTCACATACAGTTATCCAATGGATGTAAAATTCGCATGCTTCGACAAATCGAGAAAAATAAACCTATCTCAATGAGTTTTCGTTCCTGGGAATTATACGAATATCCATTATTACCGGCATCAACAAGACATGTATGGACAGTCAAAACATCTAATCAGCTGGAGAAGCCTCGTTTTATCATTCTTGGTTTCCAGACAAATCGAAAAGGACAAAAAACTGCTAACGCTAGTCAGTTTGATCACTGCAATTTAAACAATGTAAAATTATTTCTCAATTCTCAATACTATTCTTACGAAAATATGAATCTTGATATTGTCAATAATCAGTATGCAATATTATACGATATGTACGCTAATTTCCAAAATGCATACTATGGGAAGGAGTCCGAGCCAATGCTAAAAAAATCAGATTATATCAATCACATGCCACTGATAGTCATCGATTGTTCAAAACAAAATGATTCTCTAAAGAGTGCTTCAGTTGATGTTCGTCTTGAATTCGAGACCAAACAAAACTTTCCAGTTGGAATTTCAGCTTACTGTCTAATCTTACATGATAGAATCATAGAATACAACGCCATAAGCGGTGATGTTAGAAAATTAGTCTAAAGGAGTGGGGATAGTCTACAAAGGAGAGGGGATCGTCTGCAAAGGAGTAGGGATAGTCTTCAAAGGAGTGGGGATAGTCTGCAAAGGAGTGGGGATAGTAGGATATAAGAAAGCGAGCGCGAGCTGGGATCTCATTCTTTAACAAGATGGAATACGCAGTGGACTTACAAGGTTTTAAAAAGCCAGGTAAAGAATTTGTTTTAAAAGAGTTGGCTGCTGTTCCTCTCGTTGAATCGGCTGAACCTACAGTACATCTTTTCAAACCACGTTTTTCATGGAAAAAGTTAACTACGAAATACAAGCGTAAAAATCTCTGGCTCGAGCTTTGCTATCATGGACTAGCTTGGAATTCTGGAGATCATGAATATACTGAAATGGAAAAAATTCTTCGACAAACTCTGCAGAACGCTACACAAGTTTTTGTGATTGGTCAAGTGAAAAACCAGTGGTTGGAGAAATTTGATTATAAAGTTGTGGATATTAGTGAACTGGGTATTCCAAATTTTCCTATAAAAAGCATACACATCATAATTCACATTCATTTCATGATGGGACAGACACCGAGTTACAACACTAAAAATTCTTTAGAGTACACTCCTCTTCTTCCTCCTGATAAAAAGGTGAAAGATGAGAAAACCACATGGAAAGAGTATTATGAAATATATAAATTACAAACACCATCTAAAGATATAAAATATAAAAAGCTTTAGATGCTTGAATATGTAGTAGTATAAGAGATTGCGTTTAAAGCATGCGATCGGGGGATTCCCCTAAAACCCCTATGTCGCTTGTAGCTCGCTTGAGCTATAGTCTCCCCTTCTCTGCGTCAATACTGCAGTCAACAGCCCGCAGCCGGCCGCCGGCAGCTCGCCTTCTCGGGACTGGCTATGTTGCTTCTGGCCCACTGCATTTCTGGCCCACTGCATTTCTAACCCACCTACATTTCTAACACACCTGACTCTCTAATCCACTGGGCGAGAAAGTCACTGGGTTAGAAATGTAGGTGGGTTAGAAATGCAGTGGGCCAGAAATGCAGTGGGCCAGAAGCAACATAGCTTATCTACTAAACGTGTAAAAGTACTCACTATCAGTGCGTGAATTAACACACATGAATTTGCAGTGTTCGACGAAAAGAAAAAACACTGGTTTATTTTTTTTCATCAAAAAATCATATCCTGCAGTTTCAGCCAAATCCGTTTTTTGGAGGTGGGGTGCTCTCCTTGTTAATATATTATTCATCTTTATACGCATGAAGATATATATATATATATATATATACATATACATGTATAGGTATGTGTCAGGCTCTTGTCATGGATATAATTTAAAAATTGTCTTCTTGCTTGAGCGCTAAGGTAAATTATATTAAAGGCCTCAGCAATAACAACTTCTAGCGGTCGGTAAGCGCTTGTTGAGCCTCAGTACTCGAATATTGAAGACGAAGTATCAGGAGATTTCAGGGATTTTGACTGTTTTTTTTCTCAGTACATGATAGTTCATGTTAATTTTCATATAATAATATTCAAATTATACATGTACCAAAAATGAAAAATTCTCTACAGCAAGCGAATTAATTGACTCAAAAATATAAACGAATAATACCAAAGCATCCCTGCTAGAAAGAATAACGTGATTTTGCACGTGCAAAATCAGATACGAAATCACACACTAAATGAGATTATTAATCATGTGCTTGAGCATGTGTTTACGCACGTGCTTAAGTACGCACTTAAGAACGTACCAAATCACGTAATTTTTACAGTCGAATTTAGCATGTTGACAAGCATGTACTTAGTTATGAACTTAAAAACGATTTTTAGAACGTACTTAAGAACGTGATTTAGTATATTATTTAGTATTTAAGGGGTGTCCTCATACCGGCACAGAGATCTACCTTATCTACATTTGAATTATACATTTTAATAAAAATTTAACTATTTTTGACTAAAATTTATAGAAGAGGCCCATTCTTAACATTCTAAAGAATTTATTGCTACGTCAAAAGACAGAATGAAAGTGAAAATGAAGACAAAAACTGCATAATACGATTATTCATAACTACATTGAAAAGTTAATCGTATTAAGCAGTTTTCGACTTTATTTTTACCTTTATATTGTCTTTTAACGTTGCAATAAATTCTTTGGCATGTTAAGAATGTGCCTCTCCTACGAATTTCAGTCACGAATAATTAAATTTTTATTAAAATTCATAATTTAAATGTAGATAAGGTAGAGCTCAATGTCAGTATGAGGATTCCCTTTAATATTTAAAAAACTAATTTTATTGTGAATATTATATTTTATTTTTTTCCTAACTCATGAAAAAACATCTTGAATTATGTGTATCTTATCAAAGAAGGATACCCAATCCATGAAAAAATGCAATTTGATTCCTAACCAGAAGTTCCATTAGATTTTTATAATGGAACATTAATCTATATATTAACTAACATAAATATGGAATAACTACAAAACAGTATTTTTTATCAGAAAATATAATTGCATATTTTGATCATTTTAACATTCAAAATTCTAAATATTATTTATATAAAAAAGCGTTTTTAATCTTTTAAGGACGGGACTGGTCGATATTTCGACCACTCAAGTATCATAATATTTTTGAGTGTTTTAATTTTTGAGGATAATATAATATTATCCTCAAAATCACTCAAAAATAGTATGATACTTGAGTGGTCGAAATATCGACCAGTCACGTCCTTAAAAGGTTAAAAAGGAGTGGCACTTTATAATTATTGCTATTTATATTACTTTAAATAAACATTAGGATGCAGTGTTAATAAAGAATAAATTTTTTCTTAATTGCATGTGCACAGCTCGGCTCTGCCTGATAGTTTTCTAGATGCAAAGTATTCCATTCCTGCAGTCTAGAAGATGTGCGTAAAGTACTTTGCTTTATGCACAGTTATGGTTTTTCATCTTATTTATCATTTCAACTCGCGAAGACTTTGAGTAATGACGACTCTCGCTCCGCTTGGGCGACAAACTTCTCACTTGTCGAAAATCTTCAAAACTTAGATCAATTTTTGATTAAATCGCGTTTAGCACTCGCAGTTAAAAAAAATTAGGTTCGATACAAGTCCGCAAAGCAGGTGTTTCTCACATTGATGTCGTTGCTCGAGCTAAGAGAGGGTAACAAACACCCATTGCTTCCCTCAGGCAACAAACAATACCTATGCGGGATACACCTACTTTGCGCATTGTATCGAAAATAACTATTTTATTTTCTATACATCAAATATTAAAAGTATAGAGGAATCAGATATATATCATTTTTTTGTGATTGAACTCTCATTAAAAATTTACAAAAACATTATTTCATCTAACAAGGAGAGGTCATGACATTTAGGTTTCAGATTTTCTCCTAATTTTAAGATATTTTTCTTGTATAAAATTATGAATAAATTCTTATTCCTTCGGTGCTACTCTCGATTTTTTCAAAGTTATGAGCAGTTTGTTTAAATTTTTAAAAATTTGCATGTTTTCATAATTATACATGTTTTGAAGTACTTATTCTAGAAGATTTTTTTTGATTTCATATTCAAATTGAAATTAAAACCTTCCGATTAAAAAAAAATGTTGAAAACCCTCAAGTTGTTCAAAAGTTATGAAGGAATAAAAAATAAGATAAAATTTAGATTAAAATGCAGCATTTATTTTCTATACATATTTTTAGCTAAATATTTGCGCCATTTTTATTCCATTATAACTTTTGAATAACTTGAACTTTCTGTACACGTTTTTTTTAATCGAAAGGTTTTAATCTCAACTTCAATATGCAATCAATAAAACCTTCTAGAATAAGTACTTCAAAAAATGTATAACTATGAAAAATATGCAAATTTTTTAAAATTTAAACAAACTGCCCATAACTTTGAAAAAATCGAGAGTAGCACCGAAGGAATAAGGATTTTTTCATAATTTTATACAAGAAAAAATATCTTAAAGTTAGGAGAAAATCCGAGACCCAAATGTCATGACCTTTCCTTGTAAGTTATGTTTACTTCAAATTGTAGTTCCACTGTTTTGTCAGATACAATTAAAAACAATATATAGTTTTAGTAAATTAGTTTCTTTATTAATATTATGAAATTACAGATAATTTTATCTTATGGCCTGACATTAAATTAAATTAATATTACAACTTAGGAATATATTATAATTACAACATTTTTAATTTTCAGATGGGTATCTTAATCTTTTTCTGGCAGATTTATCCATCAAGGCACTTCTTAAATTTGCTATCTTTTTAGAAATCCTAGAAGTAGATTGTTTTAACAAACGAGCCTTATCATTATTTGTTAAATCTCTTTTTTCATCTAAAAATTCACTGTTAAGACCTGTAAATAATATAATAATGTAAATATTATAATCATAAAATTTATATGAGAGGTCGTATGAGCTTATTTTAACATTCAAGCATATATTTATCATTAAAATTAACAGTTAACATTTTCATAAAAAATAAAAATATAAATACATTGATCAAGATTGATAAAAATCAACGACTATAAGGTTATGTAATATAGTATATGATGTTTATTTCCCAGTAGGCTGCATTCGGTTGAAGATCTGGACAGTGAACTAAATGAGTAACGACATTATATATGTCAGCTTAGGTCGACCGTATACCACGAGCACGCATATATTAACAGTTGAGTTTGACATTTTCTTAAGAGGAGGCCGTATAGCTCTGTCCTTGTCTAATCTAAATTTTCGTTATTGTTAATAAATTAAATATTGTTATACAAAAGTAAAGATACAGCCCAATAGATTTCAAGACGAGCAAACGATCCTATTCTATGAAAAAATATGAAATTTTCATTAGTTTTCGAGTGAGGTCTGAAACGGAATAACAGTTATCAAATTCCATTGCTTTTCCGTTTCAGACCTCACTCGAAAACTAATGAAAATTTCATATTTTTTCATAGAATAGGATCGTTTGCTCGTCTTGAAATCTATTGGGCTGTATCTTTACTTTTGTATAACAATATTTAATTTATTAATAATAACGAAAATTTAGATTAGACAAGGACAGATCTATACGGCCTTCTCTTAAGCATAAAAAGATTTTGGGTCATGCTCATGATGCTGAAAATTAAAAGATTGATTTTTACTAATTAAAAACAGCTGAAAGAATGACATTGGCTGATTCTGACATACTATAAAAAAAATTTAAAGAAACATCAATACGATATTAATTAATGTTGAAAATATATACGCGAAGAGAAATGATGTAACAAACATAGTTATATATTGTAATAAAAATTACTATATTGTATAGGAAGAGTGGGACATTTTTGCATTATAAGAAAAATTACTGTTACATAGTAAAATTTGTGAGAACAGATACGTAGAAATAAGTTTTATTCATTTATTATTTCTTAAGCCCGAAACTTTTTATTTAATTATTTCTAATTTTATTTTTTTATATATTTTATTTTTTTTAAATAAATTACCTCTGAAAAAAATATTACCTGAAGTGGGCTCGAACCGGAAACTTCAAGGATGCAAAGCGTGAACGTTACCGGCTGTGCCATCATGAAATGTTACCAGTGAAGTTTCGAATCATCTCGAGGTGCTTCGCGCGCTCTTAACCGACTATAACTCAACTGATAAACATTAGCGTTGCCCATATTCATTTTTCATATGTTTAAGTTACGTTTACAATTAATGCGTACATACCAATATTCCAGTTTTCTAAATTTTTCGCCTCTTTAAATGTAGTAAACTGTAATTGCAGGAATAGGGAAATCTTATAATTCGTTGATTTATTAAAAAAAAAATTTTATTCCAATTCATGATTTATAATTAAATTAAACATTTTACTCAGATGGCAGCATAAACTACAAAGCTCACACAACCCAAATGAATGTGTATTAAAAAATGCGTAATTACTTATCACAAGTCTTAGTAAATTTTTTTCTGCGATCTATCAGGAATTTGATTTTTAACTTTTTTAATCTCAAAAGCTCTGTTAGCCAAATGGGAAGCAGACCATATTTTTTCAGCTAATTCTGCTAAAAATATTGTTGGTTGTTCTACTTGAAGTAGTTTCCAAATCAGAGAATCCATTAAAATTCCTTCTCCAAGATAAATCTAAAATAATTGTATATTTTTATTATGGTATCATAAATTTAAAATAATATAAATTCCATATAATTTACTTATGCAGTATAAAGCACGCACTGGAAAACTTTTAGTAGATATAATTATGATGAAAATATCGAAGCTCTAACTACGAAGACTATCGTAGTTCCACACTTCAATATTTCTTATTTGTCAACGTCGAAACTTCGTAGTTTATAAGATATCAAATTGATATAACTAAATAACTATGACGTTCGATGTGCTGCGAGCTTTGTAGAAAAATGATATAAAATATTACGTTGCTTTGAACCTTGAATTTAGGAGTCAATAACTTATAACTTGTAACATTCCTCCCTATTTTACTCTATTTTAACTTTAATTATTTATTTAATAATTATTTTATAATTTATTTAACGTCGTCTAACGATTATAGAGTCGTTACAAGCAAGCGCGCCATGCCTAGCTTGTGCAGACTCTTTGTGTGCCTTTGTTGTTTTGTTAAAGTCGTTTATAGCTAGTACACCTTGCCTAGCTATAGCAGACATTTTTATTGAAAAATTATTAGTAATTTTTTAGAGTATTAAGTGAAAAGCCCGTTGTTATTAAGGACCAAATGCCTTAAGAGGCGGTAGGAACCATTTGCCGCTTGGCGGCGCTGCGGTCAGGTGAGAGAAAAATATAAAATATTTTTTATTCAGCGATTTATAATTTATCGAGACAATAATATACTTCTAACGTTGTCAAAGGCACTAGCCATATATATGTAGAATAATTATTGATGATAATCTTGTTTGAAAAGTCTAAGCTATTGTTATAAAACGAAAAATGCAGTGCGAAGTAGAGCCGGCGTGAGCATGTGTATACTTCGTTCTTTACTATTACTTTCTCTGTCGCACTTAGAAAACATACCCATATGTTTACATCGGTTCTACCACGCGCCGCATTTTTCGTTTTATGATAATATTTTAGACTTTTCAAACAATATTAGCATCAATAATAATTCTACATATATATGGCTAGTGCCTTTGACAACCTTAGAAGTATATTATTGTCTCGATAAATTATAAATCGTTGAATAAAAAATATTTTCTATATTTTTCTCATCTGACCGCAGCGCCACCCTGTATACAGCGGCGAATGGTTACGACCGCCTCTTAACATTCTGGGCTTAACACTGAGTTAATAGGAGAGGAATCGTTTTGCTTGGATAGCTCTTTATTTAAAAAACATACAAAATTATAATTGAACGAGTTACAATAAGGCACGTTAACACGTGTAAAGTCTGCTTTGCTTAAGACAATGCGTTGGCCTATCGCCCGTTGCTGCCTTAAGGGGAATCCTCATACCGATATAGAGTTCTACCTTATCTACATTTAAATTATGAATTTTTATAAAAATTTAACTATCCATGACTGCAATTCGTACGAGAGGCACATTCTTAACGTGCCAAAGAATTTATTGCAACGTTAAGAGACAATATGAGTGTAAAAATAAAGGCGAAAACTGCTTAATACGATTAACTTTTCAATGTAGTTATGAATAATCGTATTATGCAGTTTTTATCTTCATTTTCACTGTTATTCTGTTTTTTAACGTTGCAATAAATTCTTTAGAATGTTAAGAATGTACCTCTTCTATGAATTTTAGTCGAAAATAGTTAAATTTTTATTAAAATGCATAATTCAAATGTAGATAAGGTAGATCTCTGTGCCGGTATGAGGACACCCCTTAAGCAAAGTATGACTATCCCGTGAGAGAGCTGATCCAAGAGTGACGAGAGTCACAAGCTCTTCGCACTGCTTGCATCAGCTCTCTTCGGTCTTTCTCCCACTCTTCTAACTTAGTAGAAGAGAGGGAGAGCCGCTGTGTACTCTCAGCGGTACTTACACATGCAAGCGCGTATATGTACATACGCGCGCTTGCATGTTCAACCACTTTGGTCTTTTTGGGTGTTTGCACGCGCATCTTCCAGTATCGTACGCTTTCAGAGCCGTACATACTCGGGCGCTCACATTGTCCCTCAAATTAAAATAGATTTTGAATTTTAATTAGATTAATTAATGGAAAAAATCGATTTTATTTTCTCTAACGCGACTTGAACGAAGATGCGCGCTCAAACACCCAATTACGCATTAATTAACTATATTGGTGTTGAGGTTTGCCCCCCAAAATAAAATAAGATTTTTTCGTGTGTAAAGTTTTCACATTAACTCAACTTTATTTTTATAATTGCCTAAGTAATTAATGTATTTATTATTTTTTCTATGAAACTAAACCTTAAAATAAGTATCTACGCTGTACTTTAACCTCAATTTTTTATTTTATTTTATTTATATTATATTTTTTTTCCTAATTAATAATCAAAAATTATTATTCTATATTTCGTCCTAACTAATTATTACTTTTTTTTCTATTTTAAACTAAGAACTAAAACAAATATTACATTTTTAACTTAATAAGACTTTCATTTTTTATTATTTTTCATTTTATACAAATTAATTTTTTGCTTATTTGTTGTTTTTCTTCTTAATTCTTCTATCCAATCGTGTATGTCTTCTTCTTTTTCATTTATATCTTCTTCATCATTTAATTGCCCCTTTTTGTAATTTTTTAGATTTATAATTTATTGTTTTCGAGGTGACTTTTTAATAAAATTGTTTTATATTTATTTTTTGGTCCACTATGGCCATAACTTTTTTTAATTTCATTTAGAGCATCTCTTATTAATGCATAGAGTATTATGGATTTATCCAATGTTGTTTTATCTTCATTTTTGCGTAACTTAGATTTTTCATAATTTTTAGTTAAATAACATTTTAATGCGTTTTCGAATAAATTTTTGCCACCATACTTGTGGTTTTTCTCTATTCTTTCATTTGAAGAATCAAGAGGTGCTTTTTTAATGGTTTTCGTTCCATGTTTATACATTAACGGCATGTCGGAGCTGCAGCAACCGAGTTTTGCTTTTTTTATTTTATCGATATCTTTTTAAATTCTTAAATTAAACAAATATAATGACTTGTCCGCACTAAAGTTATATTAGTACAATAATTTTTGTTAAAATAAAAAATCATTTGGACTTGTTATTTTTTTATGAGCTTGGATTGGAAATTAGATATCAAACTCGACAAACCTAACCTTAAAATACGATATATTGAAAGTTTTTATTATAACTTTGTATGTATAATATTTTGCAGGTTTTCTTCAGTTGTCCGCACTAGAGTTTAATCTTACAAATTTTTTCTTTATAGCAAAAAAACTCAATTAAACGCATCGTTTATTCATAAGTTAAGATTGCAAATATTATTAGAAGGCGGACAGCTTCGTCATGCTCTTAATAATTGAGCAGATACATTGCTAGATACTTTTTTATATTTAGAAATTAAATCTATTGGTTTAATTTCTTGTTTTGGTGATATTATTTCACCTTTATGAATCTCATCATTGGTGAGTTCATAATTATTTTCCTGATGAAATAAATTTTCTTTATTTTCATTCGAGGTGAATGCACATGAATATGAATCACTATCGCTCTCATGTAATTCAATGGTTTTTACCTGAGTATACTTATTTGATTTGAGTTTTTGCTCAGGATTTTTTAGATTAGCATATTCGCCATCTGTGTATAAAAGTATCTTTTCATGTACTCTCCTCAAAATCATGTTTAACATTTTCAGAAAACCATGTTTTGTATTGTACTCTTTAATAACATTTGGGATTTCAAAGTGTACGTTTATTCTTTTTGCATTTGTATGTATGTTTAACCTGTTTTGTTTATTGATTGTTTTAATTAATTTACCCTTTTCAGGTAATATTTTTGAATTTAGAATTTTTTGTATTTTTGGGGTATTAGCTTTTGTTGCAACCTTACCCCTTATTTTTTTTTAATTTAGGTGCAACTTTATTCAGTTTTCCTGAAGTTCTTCTAGTGATACTGAGTCTATATCTATTTGAGACACATTAATATCATTATAATTTTTTGTCATTTTATTGCTGATAGGAGCATTTAATTTTTCCCGCATTACAGCTTTTTGTTTATTATTATTTTGATTACATAGAGCTTTTTCTTTATTCTTTAAATTATGATTTTCCTTAAAGGATTTCTGTTGATTTGAATTGCTTCTATGAGATTCATTTCTATTAGCTGCTCTTTTCTTTTGAATTCTGTCATCATTATCAAAATCTAACAAGATTTTAAATAAGGTGTTCTTATCTTCCCTCTGAGAAAATTGCATAGCTTGCCTAACATTTCTGCTGAAATGTTTGCTAATTTTATCGGCTAATTCTTCTTTAGTGTACTGAAGATTTAGCTCTTTAGCAAACCCATATACTTGGGTAGTGTAAGCCATACGGCTTAGTTTGCCGTTCTCATAGAATTGTCCAAATTCAACTTTTCTTCTAGTTGTTCTTTGGACATCTTCATTCTAATATCTATCAAGAAATAAATTTTTAAATCCTTAATATGTGGTCAGATCATCTTGATAGATGTACCACCATTCGTTAGCATCTTTTTGTAGTACAGTCTGCAACAACTCGAGGGTTTCTTCCTCTTCTAGTCGTTTTAATGCAATGTACTTTTCAAATTCATTTAAGAATTTCATTGGTCTTTCGACCTCCGTGCCTTCATATTTTGGCAAAGGAATTTTTATTTTATTACTACAAGACTCCGAACATTGCGTTCGAGTCTCATTATTTTTTAATTTTTCTTTCAACTCATTAATTTTTTCTTCTTGCTCTTGAGCAGTATCATCTATTTTTTGTGTTAAATTGTCACGAACCATTTTAATAGCTTCATCGTCATTTATTGTTTTTTTTAATTTAATCGATTCTTCATTTAGGGATTCATTTTTAATGACTAAGTCTTCATTTTTTTTTTATATTTATTTAACAGATTTTTAATTATGATATTGTCTTCTAATAAGTTTTTTATCTTATTTGACAATTCATTTATCTGTTCTTTGAAATTTATTGTTCCCGCATCTGCGGTTTTTTCTAAGTTAAAGACTATAGATTTGTCTGGACTAGCTGTAATTTTGTCATCCAACTCTTGTTGTTTATTAAACAACAATGTCAGCTCATAAGACACAGCTTTCATCCATTCATTTTGTTTTGTGTTAACATCTTCCTCCATGGTCCCATCAAGATTATCTAATTCTTGCATCAGTATTTCTGATCTTCTTTTCGCCATCTTGATTTTTTATTTTTATCCGCAATTATGATATAAATTAATTGATATTTACGAAATTAAAATTTAAACTATTTTTATTTCACTATTTTTTTATTTAAATTAATTGTTCAATAAGGTATTTATAATTTCAATAAATTTAACTTATTAAAAATGAAATTTCAAAATTTTAATTTCGTTTACAATTATTTTTTATTATGGCTGTTTTAATCTTTTAATATATTTATTCAATTTATTTTGTTTTAATTTTATTAAAGAGCGTATATTATTCTATTACAATAATTGTTCTCATTCGCCTTGAGAACCTATGCCTAAGAATTCCTTTTTTGTCTATTATTTAGCTATCGACCTTTTGACTTTAGTTACTACATATTATTTTCTTTCTTAAATATTCGCGTTTAGACTTAAGATTTGCGCAGTTATAACAAAAGATTCTTATAAGAATTCAAATGTGTTCATTGTAACACTAATCTTCTTGTTTTCCTGCGCGACCTTCGAGTCTATATACTTTATCATTCACGAATAGTTTGTGCGAGAATTTAATATTTAATAAAATTTTGGTCTATTTTATTTGCTTTTTTTTTAGACAAAAGAAATTTTTTTATAATGTATATTTATTTATTTGGTATTTTAATCTACCATTTTTTGTGCATTTTCATGCCTTTTTTTTTGATTTTTATTATGTTTATTTTTGAATTTCTTCAATTTTTGTTATTTTATATATATATATATATATATATATATATATATATATATATATTTTTTTTTTAAAGTTTTTATTATTTTTATTCTATTATTTTTCATAATTTTATTTTTCATTTTTATGTTTTGTCTATTATAATTTTATAAAAATTTTATTATTTAATAGTAGTGTTAATACGCGACTCTATTCTCGCGTGGGTTTTCTCAACGGCGGTTGAGAACCAGTGGGCGCCAATATAACCTTCCTCCCTATTCCAAGAACCATTTATTATTTATTAGATGATTTTTAGAGTATTCTTTTATCGAGACGCGTTAAAGGATCGTTAAATAGCCAGCGCGCCATGCCTAGCTATTTCGGACCCTGTGTTTCTTTTTATTCTTGTTAAAGTCGTTTATAGCTAGTACACCTTGCCTAGCTATAACAGACATTTTTATTGAAAAATTATTAGTAATTTTTTAGTGTATTATGTGAAAAGCCCGTTGTTGTTAAGGACCAAATGCCTTAACATTCAGGGCTTAACACTGGGTTGATAGGAGAGGAATCGTTTTGCTTGGATGAGCTCTTTATTTAAAAAACATACAAAATTATAATTGTACGAGTTACAATAAGGCACGTTAACACGTGTAAAGTCTGCTTTGCTTAAGACAATGCGTTGGCCTATCGCCCGTTGCTGCCTTAAGCAAAGTATGACTATCCCGTGAGAGAGCTGATCCAAGAGTGACGAAAGTCCCGAACTCTTCGCACTGCTGGCCTCAACTCTCTTGGTCTTTTTGGGTGTTTGCGCGCGCATCTTCCAGTATCGTACGGTTTCAGGGCCGTACATACTCGGGCACTCAGAAACTTAGGGGTAAAATAGTACAAAGTTCAAAGTTGGCTTCTGTCTCCTTCTCCTATGTTCGGCAGAGAGTGAAAACCTTGATGGACTCTCTTTTTTAACTCGAACTCTTCGTGCTATTTTAATCCTAAGTTTCGAAGTTCTTAACTACTACATTCACAATTGAAACAGACATAATATTGTACATCTTTTTTCTACTAAACTCGCAGCTATTGATATCGAATGTCGTAGTTATTTAGTTGATGATTTTGATATCTGATAAACTACAAATTTCAAGGTTTATAAATCAGAAATATCGAAATGCAAAGTCATGATATCTTCGTAGTTAGAGCTTTTATATTTTCATCAAAGTTCTATTTACTAAAAATTTTTCAGTGTAGACATGCTACACGAACATTTAAATATAAAAGAATATATTTAAATTAACCGAAATGTAAATAGTAAATATAATAAATCAAAATGAACGTCAGTTAATAAAAATAGATGTAAAAATTACGAAATTGTTAAAAATTATTTATAAATTAACAATTTTTTGCAATTTAGTTTATATAAAAGGGTATAAGATTTATACATAGTTACCAACATTGCAGTTTCACGTATCTTTATCTGCGTTCAATAATTTTTATAAATATTCATGTAATGCTTTATACTAGTTGAGATAAAAGGGTATAATAGATTGAATATGAGTCGGTTTACCAAATGAAGATATATCTATCGTTAAGAGGAGGTCACGTATCTCTGTCCTTTTCTAATCGAAGAAATGATTTTTTTACAAAAACTAATAACTTTAGCAAAAAATGAAGAGAAAGCCGCATCTCGTATCAAAAAAAGCAATATTTTCTTTGATAAGAAAGAATTAATTTTATTGCTTCGTTTTCAAAAAAACCTTGAAAAACTTAAATCATAGAGGTTAAGGTGAACAATTTGGTTTATCAAGGTTTTCTTGAGAACGAAGCAATAAAATTAATTTTTTCTTATCAAAGAAAATATTGCTTTTTTTGATACGAGATGCGGCTTTCTCTTCATTTTTTGCTAAAGTTATTAGTTTTTGTAAAAAAATCATTTCTTTGATTAGAAAAGGACAGAGATACGTGACCTCCTCTTAAGACGTTTTATAAATTCATGTTTATGTATATCTTACATAAAATAATTTTTATTCCTATTATCAAAAAAATGCATGATTTGATAATATAGTCAAATAGTGTAGACACTTATAAAAAGGTACATCTGGGTTGAATTTTTGTAATCGAACTTGGGTCATCTATCAACACTTATGTGTATTTTCGGCTTAGGAGTACGTAACCGGGCTTCTCTGAATAGAGCAGGCTAAACATTTGAAAGGATTGATTTCGTCAGGACCGCTCCTAGACCATAATCATTCGCTCCTCGATTATAATCATTCATCCTTGACCATAATCATCGCGAAAAAGTAGAGGAGGTCCGAGACCCATTGATATAAGCAACAAAAAAAGTACCATACAAAGAAGGAGGTATAATGCTAGAATTTCCCCTCTGCACAGATGCGTAAGCGCCACACACATTAATAACAGCAGAACCGATGAAAAAAAAGAAAAACAACTCAAAAACTTATTTTTTTTCTTAACTTTTTTCGTCACGAATCTGCAGGATTTTAATATACAATTCCTGCGAAATTTGCACGGTTTGAAATGCCGAACAAAATCCATTTTATTGTGTTGATTTTACAAAAATTGTATTTTTAAAACCTGCAAAATTGTCCCTTAATATTGCAGAAAAACAATAAATTTTTGAGTTATAGGATTTTTTAACCGAACGCCGAGTTACGGGGTTTTCAAAATCTTCGTCGAGTTATGGAGTTTTTGAAACCTTCGCCGAGTTACGGGGTTATTCCTCTCAGCCGTCAATATGTTAAAAGCCCGGATACGGACGCTAGAGCCAAAAAATTCTTTATACACCATAGCGAAGACTCGCTTGATATATGTTGGATTGTTTGTAGTGAGAGTAGAATATGTACATAGGATTCAGTGCTGCTCGTAGTAGCTGGGTCGTAAATTTAACCTACTTGCGATACAGGACCCATTCAAAACCGCCCTTCTATAAGTGTTTATATTATTTGTTATAATAAATTTAATTGTGGAGAATAATTTGTTTGCTGTGAAATAAAAGTTTATTCCGCCCAATAAATCTAAGAACGTTTTCTCTATACTGTCACTCGATAATCTTTTAGGATGATATTTCATAATTGTAAAATATTAATTAATAATATTATTATTTTTTGTGAACTTAATCATTATTTATTATTAAATTAAATTTTGAAAAATTTGATTCTATTTAAAATAACTATATTTTATTCACCTGTCTATTTTATTTAAAATTTAATTGTTCACTTATCAACAACATTGTTTATTTGATATGTTTTTCAGATTTAAAATAATTATTATTATTATTTAATATTCAAATTTAATTACTTTTTTTATTTATAAGAGATTCAAATTAATTTCAAATACATTTTGTTAATAAATATCAAGTCTCATTGAAAGTAAATGAATTTTAATCATTTTTATGTTATTTGAAAGTTGAGAATTTCCTTAAGAGTAGCCTGGAGTAGAGTTTGATACCTACCCTGGTGAAAAAAATCAGGTGACAAGTCACCTGATTTATCAGGTGATTTATCATGCCAAAATATCATGTATTGATTTTGTTGGTTTTTACACGTTTTAAACCATGCTTAGTCAATTTAGAACAATTTTTGAAAAATTTTTGAAATTTTTGAACTTAGAAATTTTTTTGTGATTTAGTCAAAATTTTTTCTAAGACCAAATTATCTAAAAAAATTTCCAAGTTCAAAATTTTCCAAAATTTTCAAAAATTGTTCTAAATTGACTAAGCATGGTTTAAAATGAGTAAAGATCAACAAAATCGTTACATGATGTTTTGGCATGATAAATCACCTGATAAATCAGGTGATTTATCACCTGATTTTTTTTAATAGGGTACCGAGATCACAAATTCAGTTCCTTAATTTCCTGCGTTTATACGTAATGGAATGCAGTGAAATTTTAAATGCACTCATAAAATTTAATTTTCAATTGCGCTCATCAATAATATTTGATGAAATTTGAAAAAAATAAAAAAGTTTTTTTTGTACGATGAGAATAGTCGCACCGTAAAAAAGAAAACTTTTTTACTTTTTTCAATTTTTATCAAATATTATTGATGAGCGCAATTGAAAATTAAATTTTATGAGTGCATTTAAAATTTCAATGCATTCCATTACGTATAAACAGAGAAAATTAAGGAACCGAATTTACGATCTCGGTCGGTATCAAACAATGCTCCGGTCTACTCTTAACGGCAGGCCGGAGTAGAACCTGATACCGACCGAGTAACAATTGAGTTGTTTGTTATTTACTCAAGTATTAATCGGTGTATCTTCAAAATAAAGGTTGATCGCAATAGATATTATTATTATGAATATCTATGCACAAGAAAAAAAAAATCTACCGATTTGTTTTTGAGAAAAGTAAGGAACGCCGAAGTAAAAGATTATGTTTATAATATTTTCGCGTTCCTTACTTTTCTCAAAAACAAAGCGATAGATTTTTTTTTTCTTGTGCATAAATATTTGTAATAATAATATCTATTGCGCTTAACCTTCAATTTGCAGATACACCGTTTAATACTTGAGTAAATAACAAAAATGCTAATTAGACAAGGACAGCGAATCCGGCCTGCTCTTAACTTCTGATTTACCTTATTGACTCGAATCCTGAAGTTGAAAAATTGTAATGTCGGTATATTACGTTTCTTTAATAATTTTGTTATATAACTTAATTGATATTTTTCTTATTTGTCAATAACATTTTATTTAGGAATAATAATTTTTTACATTTCACAAAATTAAGTTGCTTAGGCAACTTACTTTTCCTTCTTCATTAATTTCGTATCTTTTTTGCCGATCCTCATATCCAGGACCATCTTTCTTATAATATTGGATGGCATCTATAATAGTTTTAGATAAATAGCCTTGGCATGCCTCTTGATTTACTACAGCTTCGTCTCGGGGATTATTTTGTCGTGCCAACATTGCATCTGTTTATTTTTAAACAAAAATTAATTTAAATAAATTTTGATATTTTATTCTTAAGTTGTTTTCGGTTTTTTATATTTTTAATAAAAATATGGGAAATTAAGAAAAATACAGAAAAAAAATTATGTTATAAACTTTCCATACAAATTTTAAGAATATTAGATCATCGGCCAAATAAAAAAAAAATACAGATATTTAAAAATTTAATATAGGTTTTTATACAGAAAACAGTATTTAAGATTGGTGAGAAAAATATAGTTTTTTATGAACCAAAAATTAATCTATAGATTATTTTTTTAATAATTCAAATGAATCAAAGTAAATGTAATCAATAAAATGAAAAAGAATATTCAAAACATTTATAATTGTTACTTTTAGGAATTCAGTTACGATAAATCACAGTAATTGTTTATAAAAATGTAAACTTAAATCAAAATTACGAATGTAATGATTGATTATAAATATTTTCTATGAATTATTTTTATGATAATTTAAAAGAAAATGATAACGTATATAAGTATAAGCAGTAACAATCTTTGTGAGAACAAGGCCAAGATTAATTTCAATTATAATTTGTTACTATTTGGATAATCATTATTTTCTGATTCTCGTGGCGATTGTGGAGGAGAAATTATTGGTGGCGACTTTGGAGAAGAAATTCTGGGTGGTGACTGCGAAGGAGAAATTCTGGGTGGCAACTGCAGAAGAAAAATTGTGGACCGCGATTGTCTACTATTTGTACCTATCTTGTCTGCAACATTATTTTTGGATGAATTCCCAGTACCAGTTGCAGAAATGTCTTTACCTGGAATTGTAAAATAAACAATCGAATTATTTTAAAATAAAATATGAGCATTTCTTTATATTAATTAATAACTTGTTGCGATAGATGTAGTACTCCTTCACCTAACTAAAACAGTATAAATATGTACGAGAAAAATAGAATTAGGTTTGATGCTGTTTTACAGAAAGCTAAAAAGTAATTAAAAAGTGAAATTTAAATATAAAAGTTTATGATTCCAGTTCCTGAATTGATACACATTTTAATCACGGCTTAAATTACTCGTTCTATGCAATACAATATATTGCATCTACTTTAATTTTTATGTGGATCAAAAAATAATCCATTTAGGTAATTGAATTTTATACTTAAAAAATGATACATTTTTTCTATTTTTCTACATGTGTTTCTTGAGCTACAAAAAAGAGCTTACTTTTTTTGATCCTCAAATATTGTGAGCATAATTTATACGATAAAATTAATTTAAGCTCACTCCGGTAAGTCTGCGCTATTTCATTAAGCTGCTTTACTATTTATAATGTGTCACTTTTACGTAAAAAAACGTACATTATATCTTCAAAGAGTTTCAACTTAAAATATAATTGAGGATTCGGAAATAAAAAGGGTACATAGCCCATTTAAATAGCATTGGCTATGTGTCCTTTTTACTTCTGCATCCTCAATTCTAGTTTATAAATATAAAAACTGTATAGAACTGTATAGAACGTCGTTATCCGATTTCTAAATTTAAAAAAATGTTTCTTTGTCGGATAAAGGTAAGAAGGTTTTCTTCAAATACGTCAATATTGTCTTTTTCTAATGCGATGAATTTAAAAATGAATTTAGAAATGTTAAAAATAGGTTTTTTCTGCAATTTTTGGCCATACATTCTTCAAATCCTTTTTTGAATTACGATTAAGCGTCCTGGTAGAAACTAACCTCACTCATGAAATGTATTGTTAGATTGATTTACGTAAGTCTTAAAAACCAGAGTCGCTAATTTTCTTTACTTTTTTCAATTTCTCCAAACATTCAAAATCATTTAATTGATATAAAACTTAATGTAAAATTTGTATAATTAGAATGTAGATAAGATATCACTACGTCGGTGTTAAGATTGCCCTTAAGTACAGTTGCACTTTCACACAATATTCAATATTATTTCAAATTTTCCCTGGTGAAAATTAAAACGCTTTTTTTACCATTTTATGGCCAGTTAAAATGGAAACGTTTTTTTTAACATTTTATGGACATTTCTTTGGCATCATTATTACTAATAATCTCAAATTTTTATATACACCATATTTATAGTCAAATTTCTACCAGGGTTTTTATCTAATGTATACTTGTCAACAACAAAAAGATATACCTGATAATTGTCCTTGTTTTTGTGAATTTTCTATGTCAAAATTTTCCATTTGTTTCTTTTTTATTTTCAAATTCTTTTTTAACGCTGTTTCATGTACAGTTTCCGATTCTGAATTTACGAGATTGTCGTTTGACTCGTTCTCTGAATCTAAAGGTTGCATTCTTTTTCCTTTATTGGATGTTGCTTCAATTACACAGGCCTACAAATATTGGGGTCATGGAAGTTGTTGGAAAATGGAGGGTCATTTCCGAAGTAATTTTTTCCGTAGAATCCGAATCCGGGGTCCGAATTGCTCTATCACGTCAGGATTTTGAGATATTTGAGGTTTTTTACCCAAAAAATGGCGTTTTTGGCTACTTTTGAGGTTATGTACAGAAGAGACAAAATTTTTTGGGAGTTTTTTTTTAGTTGCATCTTATAGCACTACTCTTCCTCTTTAATTTAAGAGTCGCAGAGTTCAATTACGATTTTTCCACACCAAGTTACGCCAATTTGAAATTACGAGATATGTCCTATTAATTGCATGACCATTTGCATTGAATACGTTGAGGCAGACATTTGTGTACTCGGTATTTTTTCTTCAAAATTTTTACTTGGGGATTTTTGGGGTTGCTGATTACGAATATGAAGTTGAGATATTAAAATTTTCAAATTCAAGATGGCGGATTCAAAATGGCGTATAAAAATTTTCAAAAAACATTGCAAATATGAAACATATTTTCATTTTATGCTATCTAATAACTTTTGTTGTTACGATAAACATAATACATTATAGTAATTTATATTTACACAGGTATCGTGACATTGAATTTGACCTTCAGCTTGATCTTCAAGTGCATTTCAAGTTAAACTTTTTTTTACATTTAGCATTACCCAGGAACAACGACGTGGACGTAGTAAAATCTGTTCCCTTTGGAGTGCTGGATTTACGTGAGTCCCCTCGCCTCTCACGATCGGGGTGCTTAATTTACATGAGTCCCCTCGCCTCTCACGATCGGGGTGCTTAATTTACGTGAGTCCCCTCGCCTCTCACGATTAGAAACTATTTCAGTTTAACTTATGAAATCTTTTTTTTTGATCTAGTAAAGATCTTGACCCAGACCGTCTTTTATGACGAACATTTAGCTCATCTCGTTGAAGACACCAGCAATAGTCCGCTAACATTGTTGGAGACCATTTACCCTGATAACGTCTTTCCATTTCTTTGAGGTCCTGATGAGATCGCTCACCTTGCTCTTCGCTTACGGCACCTAGATTTTCTGGAAACCATTCTAAATGAGAGTGTAAATAATGCAATTTTACGCTCATATTGCAACCTAAATTCTGAAATTTTTCAATCATATCGTCAACTATTTCTTTGTAATCACTAACTTTATTATTACCCAAAAATCCTTTAACAACTTTTTTAAAGCTAATCCAGGCTTCTTTTTCTACATTTGTCATAACCTGTTCAACCTCTGTTGTTTTCATTAATTCTCTTATTTGTGGTCCAACAAATATTCCTTCTTTTATCTTCGCCTCACTTAAATAAGGGAATTTATCTCTAAGATATTGAAATAATGCACCATCGGTATCAAGAGCCTTTACAAATTGCTTCATTAATCCTAATTTTATATGAAGCGGAGGCAACAAAACTTTTTTAGAGTCAATTAACGGTTGTTGAATAATGTTGGGATCTCCAGGTTTTAAAGTTTTACGAAGAGGCCAATCCTTTGTAACGTAATGCTTAACTCTATCTCTGCTATCCCACAAACATATAAAGCACGGATATTTTGTATAACCCAATTGTTGTCCAAGCAGCATTGAAACCATTTTTAAGTCTCCGCATACTTCCCATTTATGCTGTTCATATTTTATTGCTTTAAGAGCAGGTCGTATATTTCTATCCTTTTCTAATCAAAGAATTTATTTTTTTGCAAAAACTAATAATTGTAGCAAAAAATAAGGAGATAGCTCCATCTCGTATAATAAAAAGGAAGATTTTCTTTGATGAGAAAAAATTATTTTTATCGATTCGTTTTGAAGAAAACCTTGAAAAACTTAAAAAATAAAGGTTAGGATGGAAGATTCAGTTTTTCAAGGTATTCTTAAAAACGAAGCGATAAAAATAATTTTTCCTCATAAAAGAAAATCTGCCTTTTTATTATACGAGATGGGGCTTTCTGCTTATTTTTTGCTACAATTATTAATTTTTGTGAAAAAATCAATTCTTTGATTAGAAAAGGACAAATATACTCGACCTCCTCTTAAGAATAGTTTCTACATTTTCATATGATTCCTTTAGGTGTACAGAATGAGCAATAGGTATTGACGCATATTTATTTGAGTTATGCAATAAAACTGCTTTCAAACTTGTTTTTGAGGAATCAATAAACAATCTCCATTGATCAGTATCATAAGGAAGTTCTAATTTTTCAATTAAGCCTTTAACATCATTACAAAAAACATATTCATCACATGCAGAATAATACTCAACTAATTCCTTCTCTCGATTACGATACCAACTAAAAGTAGTTCCTGGAGCAAGAAGGTGTTTCTCTTGAAGTCTTGATCCTAACAACTCAGATTTTTCTTTCGACAAGCCTAAATCTCTGACTAAATCATTTAAAGAAGCCTGATCAAATAAAATAGGAGCATCAGAGGTTGATTCGATGTCTTCAAAATCCTGATTTTCAATATCGTCACAGACTGTATGGTCTTCAACATTTATTCTTACAAATGGAGGGCTTGGAGGAACATCACCAGATGCAAAAGGAATAGGCTTCGTTACGCTTGCTACATTCGGATATTTTATATTACAAGCATTTTTAATATTATATCCAAATGTTTTGGTTAAACAGAAATAACATTCATTGTGGCTAACAGGTTCACACCAAATTGCAGGAGTTTTGAAAGGCATTGGTGTTACTTCTTTATGGGCATTATACCAACGTCTTAATGTTTCAACACATGATTTACAAGCCGTATGTGGAACCCAAGACTTATCCTGATTAGTTATCGAAATATTGAAGTAATTAAGATAAAATATTTTTATCGTTTCATTGATTTTCATCGCATTTATTGCGAACACGAAGCGACTACAAATGTAGCAAAAGCTGTCAGGATTATTTAAACACTTACGCGAGGTCATTATTGAAATGATCAACAGTTAGAATATTTAATTTAATACTTTATACCTCCAGCGAGTTGTTAACCAACAGATCAAATACAAATATTCACAAAATTTTTTCCAAAAAATAAGGCACCATGAACGAACAATTAAGAGCTATCTAGTAAATTGTTGCTTAAAATGTTATTAAAAAATGATTTATTTGCGATTACAATAAATACAGAATCAATACAAATGGTCTTTTTTGTACAAATAATAAAAAATTGTATATCAATGAGACGGGGCAAAATTATACTAAATGATTCACACTAAAGAAATGTATGCTTAAAGGAATCCCAAAGTGAGACGGGGCAAAATTAAAAAGAAAACATGTTTTAATATTGGCGAAGGGACTCCCGCTCGTAATTTCAAATTGGCGTAACTTGGTGTAGAAAAATCGTAATTGAACTCTGCGACTCTTAAATTAAAGAGGAAGAGTAGTGCTATAAGATGCAACTCAAAAAACTCCCAAAAAATTTTGTCTCTTCTGTACATAACCTCAAAAGTAGCCAAAAACGCCATTTTTTGGGTAAAAAACCTCAAATATCTCAAAATCCTGACGTGATAGAGCAATTCGGACCCCGGATTCGGATTCTACGCAAAAAATTACTTCGGAAATGACCCTCCACTTTTTGACAACAAAACCATGTTGGCCTGTGTTACTGATAAGCTTCTAATATTTAATAAATTTTTCTTTTTATTTAAGATCTGAAAATAATACGAAAAATTATAAAGATTGTTTTCTAAAAATTTTCGGCTTTTTTGCAATTAATTTTACCAAACCTTAGTAGGTATTTTAATCGTATCTACCTTTACTTTTTTTTAAAGTAAACGATAAAATTACTTTATTTTAATCAGAGAAACTATTGCCTTTTTTACAATAGTTTTAGCAGAAAAATAAATTTTGTAATTAAAAGAGGACAGAAGGACACGGCGATTTTTTAATAAGTATATACAAAAATATAGTATCTCCAATTTATGATAATTATCAAATTTTGTGATTATTAAAATAAATGATCAACTTTAAGACTAATCAATTTCTAATATTATAATCTGCGTGAATTAAACTGAAATTCATCTATAGTTCCCCCATAAATCATTTTTAATCTGATAATTAACATGTTATTATGCAGAAAAAGAATTTTAAATATTGTACAATAATGGAATTTGAAATTAAAAAGAGTAAAATAATTACTTAATAGTGTCTCTTTTATGAAATAATTTTTATTTTTAGATGGAATTATAGATTTAATAATATAATGATATATAATAACAATAATTATATATCATTTTAAAATTTATTAAAAATGATTTTCTGTGCGACTTTATGTTTTATTTTAAAATAAGACAATATAGAATAATCAATAAAATTATTTCATCTAGATTTTGTTTCATTATTATATATGGGCTATTCTAAAAAAAAAAACTATTTTAAAGTGACTGTAGGTCCTTAATATTAGACTCAGAAACTTGCAATTCACCATAATTATAGCAAATTTTATGTAAAAAATAAGGAAAAATTTCTTTCTTTTGAATATATTTAACATGTACATGTGTAGTGAATTTATCCACATAAATTTTTTGCAATAATTATTTATTTCATAAAACAAATCATAATAATTTATCTCTAGTATGTTACATGTTATATAATATTCAAGAGGAATAATATTTTAAACACAAATTTAAAACATCTAGAATATGCCAAAGAAAAAGGCTTTAAATTTGTTTGGCACAGACATGGCAGATTTCTGGTAAGGAGGGAGAGAGGGGAGAGAGCACACAATTTTTTAAATTAAAATGACTTAGATAATTTATTAACAGACAGTAAGAAATTAGAAAACGGTGTAAATATAACTAATAAAAACTCTGAACCTACATCGAATATTAAGAGCATGACGAAGCTGTCCGCCTTCTAATAATATTTCCAATCCTAACTTATGAATAAACGATGCGTTTAATCGTGTTTTTTTACTACAAAGAAAAAATTTGTAAGATTAAACTCTAGTGCGGACAACCCAAGAAATCCACCAAAATATTATACATACAAAGTTATAATAAAAACTTTCAATGTATCGTATTTTAAGGTTAGGTTTGTCGAGTTTAATATCTAATTTTCAATCAAAACTCATAAAAAAATAACAAGTCCAGATGATTTTTTATTTTAACAAAAATTATTGTACTAATATAGCTTTAGTGCGGACAAGTCATTATATTTGTTTAATTTATGAATTTAAAAAGATATTGATAAAATAAAAAAAGCAAAACTCAATTGCTGCAGCTCCGACATGCCGTTAAGTGCAATAATAATATATGGGATAATAATGAAGTCTCTGATCTTCAACGAAATATGTTGACAAATCAATCATTAAGTACAAATAATGGAGTAACATCGAATTTGGCCTTTCCCCAATGACTGCGCTGGGCCTCCTCTGAGAGTCGTAAAGGGAGGAGGGGTGAACTGCGAGCGTGCTTTCTGAATGTGACTTCGTTGAGGGCTCACATTGGGCAAGTACGTGAGTTTATAAGTAATGGTCCTTCTTGCGACATATTTGGAGTGGCTGAGACCTGACTGGGTCCATCTGTTTCAGATGACGTCATTCGAGTCAGGGGGTATAAAGTATTCAGACAGGGCAGAAACTTACGTGATGGAGGAGTTGCTTTTTATATTAAAGACAATTTAAAGTGCACTATTTTGGCTACTTCGGATACTCAAACTAATCATAGTGAAGGTAAACTGGAGGTACCTGAGTATATTTTTTGTTCCGTGCAATTGGGCAGCTCCAAAGCCGTGTTGGTTTCTGTTATTTATCGACCTCC
This sequence comes from Anastatus disparis, assembly GCA_017163975.1. Taxonomy (NCBI): domain Eukaryota; kingdom Metazoa; phylum Arthropoda; class Insecta; order Hymenoptera; family Eupelmidae; genus Anastatus; species Anastatus disparis. The sequence goes on along the minus strand of JAFFSR010000084.1, from coordinate 95,320 downwards.
TGCAATTTCCTTTTTGAGAAATGCCGATTTTTTGGATAATTTAAGAAATCTTGCCTCTGAATACTCTCACAAAATTATAATGGGAGACCTGAATGCCGATCTCCTACAAGAGAGCAGTGATGCTAAATTTATTAATAAATTGTCGGCTGAGCTTTCGTTACAGTTGGTTCAGCACGGTGCCACGCATCACACTCCAACGTCTTACACGTGGATTGACCTGATTCTTGTGGACGATAATGACACAATACTTGACGCACGCAACTTACCGGCTAATTTTCACAGTCAGCACAACTTAATTGATGTATGTATTTCATGTAATCATGTCAAGACAGATAATAAAATGATTAAGTATAGGAATTATAAAGATATCTGTCTAAACTTATTGGTACAGAGTTTGGCTGGCTGTGATTGGATGCCATTTACAGTTGGTACAGTTGACCTGGAATCTGCACTTGGCTGCCTCTGTGACAACCTTACGGCAGCAATACAAAATCTGGCGCCACTAAAAACACTTAAAATTGGTAAAGATAAGTTTCCTTGGATAGATAAAGAGTTGTCGCAGATGCGGCACAAGAGAGATGCCACGTATCGTAAATTTAAATAGACGAAGGAGGAGCAATATCTCTCCGAATTTTCGCAACTGCGTAAAACAATAGACGAACGGACGGAACAAGCTAAAACAAATTATTATCATAATAGACTGTTCGATGCTCTTGCTAGAGGTAATGTCTGGAAGGAGTTAAAAGACCTGGGACTCCTGTCCGGACCTCAAGGGGATTTGAATGGATTCACTACAGATGAGCTTAATGCGCATTTTGCAGGGGTGTCAGTCTCTCCTCACGATGATACTGTGGAACGTAAAAGGATTCTTTCTGAGTGTAGTGAAAGTGACTTTGCTTTTAAGCCAATTAATATTGATGATGTAATCCTTGCGATTTCGCATTTTTCGTCACAGGCTTGTGGCGAGGATGGCATCCCGCAGAGTGTGATACTTAAAGCACTACCGGTTATTGGAGAGCATCTTGTGACTTTGTTAAATTCCTCTTTTGCGCGGGGGGTCTTCCCTTGCCTTTGGAAGCGTGCACGCATTGTGCCTTTAAATAAGTGCCCTGCACCTAAAATGCCTAAAGATTTTAGGCCCATAGCAATATTGTTTTCTTTCAAAGGTTCTCGAGAAGATTGCCCACGACCAACTGCAAGAGTATATTATGACACACAAAATATTTGACTCTTTGCAGACTGGCTTCAGAAAACATCATTCTACGCAGACTGCCATACTCAAACTTACAGACGACATAAGATCAGGTCTTGACAAGAAACTTGCCACGATATTACTTCTATTTGACTTTAGTAAGGCATTCGACACGATCTCCCCCTCCAAATTGCTTGCGAGGCTTAGATCGATAGGGTTTTCCAGGGCTGCACTCGAGTGGATCAGCTCCTATTTATCAGATAGGAAGAAAATGGTTTCCACACATTTAAAAGAGGATTCGGATTGGCTAACAACCAATCTAGGAGTTCCACAGGGTTCAGTGCTGGGGCCTCTGTTGTTTTGCCTTTACATTAATAACATCCGTGACACGCTCGACCCCTGTTTCGTTGAGCACATATTATATGCTGATGACCTCCAAATCTATACTCAGGTCTCTCACTAACATCTGGATGGAGGTATTCGTATTATGCAGAGGGCGGCCAGGGCGGTGTCGGGATGGGCTGTCGATGCTTCTCTCACATTAAATGCTAGCAAAATTAAGGCGATCGTTTTTGGCAGTAGTCGATTTATTAATGACTTTTATGCTGGTGAGCCAAGAATGATTGAGCTTGAGGAAGGTGTCAACATATCTTTCTCTGATACCGTTGCGAGCCTTGGTGTTATGATTGACGCTAAGTTGTCATGGAAACCGCACATTGATATGGTGACTAAAAAATTTAATAGGATAATGTATAGTTTGCGGTTCTTTCGTCGGTACATCACTGAGGCCCTGCGTAAACAACTCGCAGCCGCCTTGCTATTTCCGCACCTCGACTACTGCTCATTAGTTCTGCTCGATGCTTCGCAGGGGTTAAGAAGACGATTACAAAGACTACAAAATTCATGTGTGAGATATGTATTAGGCGTAGGAATGGGCGATCATATCTCTCCTCATAGAGCTGCGCTTGGTTAGCTGCGTTTTGATTCAAGGAGACAGTATTTTATGGCTGTACTTATGTACAAAATCGTGCGTATGAATACTTCCGAGTATCTAGTATAGATTTAAGGTGTAAATATATTTATTAGCGTGAATGATGGATGAATGTATGCGGAAAGAATGAGTGGTTCTGTTTTTATTAGAAGTCATGATATCTTCGGTATTAAGTTTTTATTCTTTAAATGTTATTATTATTTTATTTTTTAATTATGTACTACACTGAGAAAAAAACATAGTTGGCTTTATTGCGTTCTCTAGTAACGATAACCATGTTACTCTAGTATTCAATATATAGTCAAATTAACCGTTTATATTAGTAGCATTTACTAGATTGAACGTAGTAGGAATTTCTACAGTCTTTATTGGTATTTTATTTACTTTTTTCAAGATATACTAACCGAAGTTTTAAGACTTTGAAGTCTCCTTATGAGTCTTCTAGGCTTTTATTATAATTAAATATTCTTATTTCATCTACTTTCGTTTGTAAATATGCAAATTAATAATAATATATATTATATAGATTTTGAGGTTAAGATCTATTCATCATGTGCTACTGAATGCCGACCAAAGAATCTAGTTGCATTTACTAGGTTGCTGTAGTAAACGACAGAAACAATACGTTAGTAAATATCATTAATCTGAACGTAGCAAAGTCAACTATGTTTTTTTCTCAGTGTATTACTCTGTTCTTGTATTGTCCAATTTTATTTTTATAATATTGTCTAATTCTATTTTATAGTATTGTCCAATTTTATTTTTATAGTATTGTTCAATTTTATTTTTATTGATGTCATGACAGTGATTCCTCTTTTGAATTATATATTTTAATTTTATGACTGATAGATATTTAAGACTGTTTTTTATTGTAATTTATGTTTTCTGCGTGTATTTACAATAGTCTGTGATATCACTTTTACATGGTGACTTACTGATACAGTATATTTTAATTTTAATAATTGACTGTGATATAGAATTATTACTTATTATTTCATGTATTACACGCCTTTTTGTATTCCTTTTACAAAATAAATCAATATCTATCTAACATAAAAAAATTTCAACAATGAAAAATGTATAATTGATATAAAATAATTTATAAACAAATGTCAAAACACTATTGAAAGGAAATCAAAGTTGGACTTAAAATTACAATCGTAATATACATATAGCCTGATTTAATTAAAGCAAGTAAACAGTACGACGTAAAATATATTTAGATTATACATACTTGTAAGAGATTTTATACATTAAACTATTAAATAAATAAAGCGGGATCAGAGTAAAAGCAAATAAGTTAGTTTAGTTGCAAACTTACATCTCTATTTTTAGGTGTTTCTTTATCTGATTCTTTTGAAGAAGATTCTTATTGAGTTTGAATGTCATTGTGATTCAGTCTTACAAATTGGGGCCTATATTTTTCTAGTTCCTCTATATCTTGTTCTCCACCAGATAGCAATTTTAATAAAATATATATGTGAAAATACTAATGTAAAAATGATAATACAGATGTTAAGTCTACTTACAAGCTAAATCTGCTATTTGTACTTTTAAGATTATGCCATCAGGATTTTTTGAGTCTTGATAAAAAGCTCTATAAACAGTACGCTTGTCAAAATCAGATTTATTTTTTGCTTTTGATTTTCTAAACTCAATGATATCATCAATAGGAATCACTTCTATGCTGTTATCAACAATATATCTAACACGAGCGTGTGTTACTTCCATGATGATAATAGTCTAATAAGCAAGATATCGGTAAATTTAATGTATAGGCATAAACATGTTTAGGTTATTGTAATACATAGAATATTTGAACAAATGAAATAATCAAAAAGAAAGAATTATTGGTTAGAAAAATGAATGAATTGTAGAAGAACATTAACGGCATGTCGGAGCTGCAGCAATCGAGTTTTGCTATTTTTATTTTATCGATATCTTTTTAAATTCTTAAATTAAACAAATATAATGACTTGTCCGCACTAAAGTTATATTAGTTCAATAATTTTTGTTAAAATAAAAAATCATTTGGACTTGTTATTTTTTTATGAGCTTGGATTGGAAATTAGATATCAAACTCGACAAACCTAACCTTAAAATACGATTTATTGAAAGTTTTTATTATAACTTTGTATGTATAATATTTTGGTGGTTTTCTTGAGTTGACCGCACTAGAGTTTAATCTTTCAAATTTTTTCTATATAGCAAAAAAACTCAATTAAACGCATCGTTTATTCATAAGTTAAGAGGCGGTCGGAACCAAATCGGTGACTTGCGGTATACATCAAGCCAGCATTTTTCGCTTTACGATAATATTTTGTATATTTTTATGGCTTAAACTATTTCAAATTATTCTTTATATACATGACTAGAGGAAATGACTATATTTTTACCATATGAATAAGTAAATAAATTATTATAATCATTTATTACAAATATCAAACTGACTTGACGTATACCGCATGCAAAAAACTGTCGTGTCGATTGTTAGGTGGCATTTTTCGCTTTATGACAATATTTTGTATATTTTTGTGGCTTTAACTATTTTAAATTATTCTTTATATACATGACTAGAGGAAATGACTATATTTTTACCATATTAATAAATGAATAAATTATTATAAGCATTTATTACAAGCACCGAACTAAGTCACCGATTTGGTTCCGACCGCCTCTTAAGATTGGAAATATTATTAGAAGGCGGACAGCTTCGTCATGCTCTTAAGCTAAAATCCAAATGATTAAAATAACTTCAAAAATTATTTATATTTCTAAAAATATTGGTTTAATACTTTAAAATGTAATTTTTATTTTCACAGACTAATTTTTTATGTATTTTTAATAAAATAATTGAGTACAAGAGAATAATTTTTTAAATTTTATGGCATGCGACCATAGACTTAAACGATATTTTATATGATATATAAACTTTAGTTACTTTTCTATTTAAATATTTAATATTTTAGAAGAAAAAAAAGCAGATAACACAACACTCGAATCTCAGTTTATTCTAAAAGATGGAAAATTCAGAAATGAAACTGCAGTAGTTGAATATCAGCTAATCTATTGTTTTCAACAACTATAGTTATAAGAAGAGGTGAAAAAATTTATAAAATCAAATATGAAAATACATTGATAATTAATAATATCGTTTATATTAACATATAAGGTAAGATTAAAGTTATATTGCACGAAATTGCATGAAACTTTCTGAATTTTTTTCAAAAGTTAAGGTGGTTTGTGCGGTAAGAGAGAGAAAGCTAGCTGTGAGAGAAAGAGATAGCGCTCACATGATCTAGCTGCGCATGCGCAGCAACGTAAATGTGAACGAAATATGCATCGTTTATCTAATAATTACATTTTCAAAACACTTTATCTCTTTAATAAAACGATGAATTTACGTGAATCTTGTTGGAAAATGTTTATTATTAGTTCCTTTATATATGTTTAAATTTTCAATTACAATTTAAATGTAGTTTATGAGATATTGCGATTAACAGCTACAAAATGTAAAAATTCCAATATATATAGATATACTTCCAATGTAATTTGTAAAACTTTGAACATCGATTAATCAAAAACAACGAAGATAGACGCTTATAGAAGCGTACTTTAAATGGGCGGACAGGGGCTCAAAATCTAAGCTTATGTCCTCCAGCTGCATGGTGGCGCTACTAAAATCCCATGTATTTCTATATCTATATATACCGATGTTTTCATATATATAGATATACACGTAATGTTAAATGTCCTCCAAAAGCTGGGCCCCCAAAGTTAACCCAGAAGTACGCTTCTATAAGCGTCTATCTTCGTTGTCAAAAACGAAACGATGAAATGTTCTGAAATTTTAATATGATATTCACATTGCCTTCATTGAACTTTACCTACAATTTCAAGAATATCTTGAAAAAACACGTTAGTCGCACGAACCACCTTAATGCAGTTTATATCAAAATTTGTGTGACTGCATCGCATTTGCTTTCGAATTTAAGCTTTATAAGATTCTTGATAACAATGCTTCAATTTTAATAAAATATTAAAATTCATGTAAATGTTTATTGAATTTATTATACTTTTAACTTTTTTTCTAAATTTTTTTTTAACACATTAACGCTAATACTAATGTACATTAAATTTGATGCTGATGTATTTTAAATAACTTAAATGGTCAGACTATTCGTAAGAATTTTTTCTTATCAATTAATTAAATAATTAGCTATTAAAGTATCTTTCTCTTAGCTTATTACAATATTGTTTTGGACACTTAATTCAAAAACTTCAATGTCTATTTATTAGTTAATTAGTTTAATTAGTTTCGTGCAAATTTTCTGTATCATTTTTATTAATTTTGGGTTGTCACTATTTAACATTCTTAAACTATGAGTTATTATAATCAGTTACTGAGTCTGATGTGAATTTCATATTGAAAATATTATTCAGCATAATAATTTTTTGTGGACATTCCAACGCAACATTTTTATTAGAGGCTTTTTCTGCAAAAGTGCTATTTATAAATATAATATTAATCAATAATTTATTGAAATGAGCAGATAGACTGAATTATTTTTACTTAATAAACCATCACTTGAAAAAACATTTTTATGCACAGACTTTAGTGATCTTCTTAACTTAACGTTATATGATAAATTAAAAATTTACTCTTTTTTATTGCAGATTTCAGTTACTTTCTGATAAATGGAATATATATAGTCAAATCAAATAGAGACGCAGTTTTTTATATATTATTGTTTCTGTATTGAATTAACTATGCTGCTTCTTCCTATTACATCATTTCCTTAAACACTTAGAAGAATCGAAATTTTAACTGTTGCATAATTAAAATTTTTGTGCTATTTGTAATTTTTACACTTTCTGGAGTAACATGGAGCGAAAAAGAAAGAAAAAAATAAAAAAATCATTCAAAGAAGAAGAAGTTAGTTGAAATAAGTGATTTAATAATTAGAATTAAACTTTTTTTTATTATAAGATTGTTGTTTATATATTGTATTAATTAAAAAAATATTTTACAAGGTATTGTATTTATTAATTTGTAGGTATCTCCAATCATAAAAGTATGTAATAATAATGACATCGTTGAAGAAACTTCAGAAAATAATGAAAATACAAAAAGAAGTTATATTGAAAAAAAAGATGTCGATATATTCTCTAATTCTCCAAATGTTAAAGTGAATGATTTAGAAAATCTTGAAGAATCATCTACGGGTTTCACATTTAAATTCTTAGAGGTAAAGATTAACAAAAAAATATAAATTACCATGCTTGAATGCACTTAAATTTATTGAATTTTTTTCAGTCAAATGAAGATTTAAATGTACGAATAGTGAATAGACATCAAAATACAGATGACCAAACAAATTATAAATTAACAAATGAGTCATTATTGGAAACATTAAACGTGAGTATGTTATATTATTTACAAAAATAAAATGATATTTTTGTAATCTGAATGAATAAATGACAGTTTTTATATTAACATATGATAGAAAATATTTATATCTTAAAATAAATATTCTAAATTTTCTTATATGATGAATCATATTTTTGTATAACTCAAAACATATTTAAGATTATTAATATTTGAAAACAATCTATGCAACAAATATATCCAATTATTTCATCTAATATTAACTTAAAATTCTGTTTCCTTTTACTTTTTAGAATAAAATAAAATTACTTTTCATAAATTGTGAAAAACTTTATCTATAATTATTTTTACAATATTTTTTGGTTTTTCATCGCTATACTTATGCTATGCTATTTTGCGATGCTAATACACGATGGAGCTTATAAGTGGGTTCGTGAACAAAGCACATGTAACGTAAAATGGTGCTTCTATCAGTCAGCTGCCGAGAGCAGGATTCGCAAACCGGTTTATAACTGCTTTTATCATTTGATTACATGATAATGTTAAAATTACATATGATTATTAGTTATAATAAGTATAATATATTTTTGATTTCTATAATTGTAATTTTCAATCATTTGTTAATTTCCATCGTCCTTTTACTTGTATACAATAGTATAGTTATCTTCAATTTTTTCAGGTATATATAAGGGTTTACATAGTGAACTCAATTCAGTCCCTGAGAATGAGCAGTAGCGTGCTCGAAACGTTGGACATTTTGGAGTTCGCAATCAAATCAAGGTTTTTTGGTGGTGGGGGACAGTCAGATTGTGCTTTACTAATTTTTATTTATTTTCAGGTTTCAACGCAGTTAATTGTTAATATTTTATTACAAGTTATTCTTCGGGGGTGATTATAAACAAGGGCAGTCTGACTGTCCATCTTTGTTTATTTTATTATATATATATATATATATATATATATATATATATATATATATTTATTTGACTGTAAGACCGATAGAAATATTCTTTAACTTATTATTTTTCTTCAGTCGACATAAGTATTTTTTTTATATTTTCAAAATATTATTTAAACAAGTCATAATAGAGATTCGTGATGAATGAAATTCACTCATTTATAATCAATTATTTATAATCGATCCATATTACTGCAATGTTAAAAAATCGAATATTACACCTTTAATCCTTCGAGAACACACCTTTTTTGAATAAAAAGTACGTATATGGGTCATTTTGATCCTATTACTTTTTTATCGTCTATACTTCCACAACTTACTGTATCTTTTGACCTACAAAAATTTTATAAGTACAGTTTAAATCATGTTCGAATCATTTATCAACATGATAAGCGCTCCTTAAGTCTTCAACATACCTCAAAAAAATTCACAAAAAAGTAAAATTTTTTCAAAAATAGAATTTTACAGAAAACACTAGGGTTGAATTGACCCAGTGTGTTCTCGGAGGATTGAATTGATCCAGAATTTGACTAAAATAAAATAATTATACTGCAAAAATTACGATATTAACTTCATTTTCGCGAGATAGAACCTTATTTAACTGAATTTGAAGGTAGGACCTTGTTAAGATAAATTTTGAGATAAGATCTTATTTAGCTGAATTTTGGAATAGAATCATCTTCGGTGTTGGTAGCAAATCTCTAAATTTAGTTTTTGTTAAAAATTTTCAAACTGCAAATTTTATGTAAATAAATGTCTATTTGATACCACATTTTAATACATACGATTTCTCTTGATTGAAAACTGTAAATTTTTAATTAAAAATCGATATTGAATTTTTTTCACAATCTGAATTTGAAAAATAAAATTATTAATTAATAGTTAGATTAAAAATTCCTGTTGAGAAATATGATTTTTTTCATTAAAATAGCAAATAATTAATCTTTTATATCTTTTTTCAGCAAAGAAGGAATGATTCTGTATTTGATTTACAAAATAATAGTGATGATGACATCGCTAGCAATGACAAAGTTATTCAAATTTTGGAAGAAAATAATAAATCACAGCGTCTTCTCGATCTTCAACATGAAGAAGGCTTTCTAGACCCTATTTACACTAGTGTTGAAAAAAGTCAGGGTGAATTACTTTTGATGTCGATTAAATTTTCATTGGCCGAAAGTTTATCGTTCACAGGAATGGAGAATTTGTTCAAAGTAATAAATTCGATATGCAATAAAAAAAAATTACCCGACACAAAGTACAAGATTAATAACTTATGCGAATTGGATGATAATATCGTTTTGCACTGTGTTTGCCCAGAGTGTACTAATTATTTAGGGACATTTCAAAGTTTTAAAAACAATTTTATCACATGCAAATATTGTAATCAATATGTAGATGTATCTTCTCCATCTAACAATTGCTTTTTTGCCACTATCGATCCTTCTAAAGCTGTTCGTGATTATTTAGAATCTAATGAAAATTTTTATAATTTTGTAGTTAAAGAAAGAAAATCTGATCAAAAAACCATTAAAGATATATACGACGATAAATTATATAAAGATTTTGTTCAAAATTTATCTGATTCTGATCGATATGCGTACGTTACTGCTACTTTCAATTCTGATGGGGCTCCTGTATTTAGGTCGCTCAAATTTTCAATTAGGCCTATATATTTATGCACTAATGAAATACCCATCCAGATTAGATTTGATAATATGATAGTGACAAGTTTATGGTTCGGTAAAAGTAAGCCCGAAATGTCGATTTTCATGGAAGTGTTTACAAACATAATAAATGATTTGTCAAATACTGGCATAAAATGTATAATAAAAGAAAAAACTGTATTTGTAAAATTATATGCTCTCCATGCATGTGTCGACACAATTGCACGTGCTCCGATCCCAACAAGCAAACGGTGTCAAAGAGAGAATTAAAAAAGAATTCTTTATGTATACTTTCGTAAACGAAAGTATCAATAAAGAGTTCTTAATGATTGCTTTGTTTGTTCGCGAATGTCCGACCACTTTAGTTTTTAAAGTATTCACAAAGTATTCTTAAACAATTCTTTTGATTGAATCACATTCTCAAAATACTTTTTTTAATCATCAAATTATAAATAATCCTTCTATTTTACATGATTATGAAAAACAAAAAATGTTATAATTGATTAAAAATAAGCTATTAAATTTAAAAAAAAAAAAAATTATTTGTTCGAGATTTGAACCACGGTTCTTGAGGATGTCAAACAAAATAAAAAAAAACTGTTGCCCATGACTTAGCCTACTTGGCTACCAACTCATCTGTTAATAAATTCTCGAAACTTGTACATGTTAATTGGTATAAGCATAAGAAATGTTAGTAAATTTGTTAATTAATTATTCATGGTTAATAATATTAGCCAAACTACATTTTTATTTGAATAATTTAAGTAAAAATTTATTAAATATTCAAGAGATACCTTAATTTAATAAAATAAATTTTTTGTGAAGTCATGGTTAATTTAATTTAAATTGAAGAATGTTTAGATATTTGTTTAAATTCTCAAAATGAGAATTTATTTAGAACACACTTAAAATATTTATATATTTTGTTTCATAAAATGTCCACAATTTTTTCGTTTAAAATAGATAAAAAATATTAAAATTATTAAATGATTAATTAAATTGAATTTTTACAATTTATAAAATTATCAGGAATTTCAAGTTTTCAATTTTGAATTTCATGAAAATCAAAATTAAAAATGATTTTAAAACAATCTGAAAAGCGATAAAATATCCATTACATCTTTCGATTTTTGAAAGTGACTAAGTTACTAGAAAATCAGTGTTTCAAAAGTAAACTTTTTGACTACTTTATGAATACTTTGGATTATGATTACTTTTTCAAAAAAGAATTCTTTATGAATACTTTCTTAACCCTTTTAAAATATTTATAAAGATACGTTGAAGAGTTATTTTTTATTTAAATTTTGTGGAAGAATACTTTGTGAATATTTTATGAATACTTTATTAATATATTTTATTAACTTCAGAGCGGACATTCGTGAATTCTTAAAGAATTCTTTTTTCCAGATGTGTGCTTATTGGGATGAATGGTACTTGTTAGTATAATGCATATTATGGTTGTGATTGGTGTTTAGATGAAGGAGAATATTTTAGTGGTTGCATTAGATACCCATACGTTAAGGGGAATCCTCATACCGACATAGAGTTCTATCTTATCTACATTTGAATTATGGATTTTAATAAAAATTTAACTATTCATGACTGAAATTCGTAGGAGAGGCACATTCTTAACATGCCAAAGAATTTATTGCAACGTTAAAAGACAATATAAAGGTAAAAATAAAAGCTAAAACTGCTTAATACGATTAACTTTTAAATGTAGTTATGAATAATCCTATTATGCAGTTTCTGTCTTCATTTTAACTTTTATTCTGTCTTTTAACGTTGCAATAAATTCTTTAGAATGTTAAGAATGTGCCTCTTCTATGAATTTCAGTTAAAAGCATTTAAATTTTTATTAAAATGCATTATTCAAATATAGATAAGGTAGATCTCTGTGCCGGTATGAGGACACCCCTTAAGCCGCAAAATTTCAATAACAAAAGAAATTCAATAAATACATTATTATTTGCTAAAAAAGCCCATGTTTTAGGAAAACCTTATAATGGAGTCAAAACAGCTCCACCTTTACATCTTTTAAATTGTTTTGATATTATTCAAGGTTTCACGCCCGATTACATGCATTGTTATGTTTCTGGTATTGTAAAATTGTTTACTGAATACATAGTAACTTATATTTCAACACCAAATTACAAAACCATCAATAAATTATTAAAAAACATTAGGGTGCCGTATCAAATAAGTCGCTTAACCAGATCACTAGATGAACTAAGCGATTGGAAAGCTCGCGAATGGGAAAATTGGGCTTTGTACTACAGTGTTCTCATTTTAAGAGGCGGTCGGAACCAAATCGGTGACTTTGTTCGGTGCTTGTAATAAATGCTTATAATAATTTATTCATTTATTAATATGGTAAAAATATAGTCATTTCCTCTAGTCATTTATATAAAGAATAATTTGAAATAGTTTAAGCCATAAAAATATACAAAATATTATTGTAAAGCGAAAAATGCTGACTTGATATATACCGCAAGTCACCGATTTGGTTCCGACCGCCTCTTAAGTTACGTTTTAAAATCGAAAAAGCGTCTGGAGCATTGGGCTTTGTTAACAGAATCATTACACATTGCCCTCAAAACCAATATTACTTATGCAGAATTAAACAATCAACGAGAAATGTTAAACAAATTTGTTTCTCAAACAGAAAATCTGTATTCTTTAAAAGCAATGACGTATAATACTCATCAACTTTTGCACATAGCTGATAGCATTGAAAATTGGGGACCCTTATGGGCACATTCAGCTTTTTGCTTTGAATCAGCAAATCATAAATTACTTTGTGCAATTAATTCGGCAAAAGGTGTCTTACAGCATTAAGACATATTAATTTGCAACGTTCAGCATACATTCTTGAAAAAACAGGTACATCCTGACTCCAGCTTAAGTTTACAAGAATTACGTAAAAACATAAAATCGTGTCCAACAAAAAAAGTTTATTAATTAACAAACATAACATATTTTGGAAAAGGGAAAATCGTTGATAGTTTAACATCTTCAAAGTTTAATGTTTCAAAAACATCGCAAATGTTTCTTAAAATAGTAAAAAACAATTGTTTGTATACATCTGCAAGAAAATTTAACAAGTGTTCATGTAATAATTATGCTAAATTAACTGATGGAAATTTTATTGAAATAGATAGTTTTATTGTAGATGAAGAACGAAATTGCGAAATAACTATTTGTAATATGATTAAAATTCGAGCAAACAAATATTTACGGTCAGTAAAAGAAATAATTGAAATCAAAGATGAACTCATCAGAATAAAAACTTGTGATATTTTAATAGGAGCTGTAGTTATAGAAACTCCAACAATTAATTATATTGTATCTATACCAAACCTATTTCACTATTAAATTTTGTATTAGAAATAAATAAAAAATAATTTTATGGAAAATTTGTATTTTTAATTATTATGTTTTTTGTAAAACAAAAATTTAATAATTTGCATTTCAAATGTATACGTTAATTCTTTGGGATTGTTTCTTTAGTATTCCTATAATTATTTTCTTCCTTACTTTATTAACTCTAAAACGAGCTAAAATGAAAAATATAACTGACTTCTAAAATTTTCGCAAAAATAAAGTACACAGAAAGAATTTCCCTATAAAAATTACTGTGAGTATCACTACAATCGAGGGACATCGTAGAATAGTATGAAAAATTATAAGATGTTACCGTAAAAATGATCAGAATTCTGTACAATTTTTACGGTGACGTCTCATAATTCTTCATACTATTCTATGATGTCCCTCGGTTGTAATTGTCACCGTAATTTTTATAGAAAAATTCTCTCCGTGTACTTTATTCCTGTTGAATTAGAAACTTATGAATTTGAATGAATTGTTAAAGTTTTTATAAAATATTAATAAAATGATGATATTTTATTAATAAAATACAATATTAAACTATTTATTAAAATATTAATAACAATGATTAGAAGACTATCAAGATTAATAAAAATGGATACATCATAGAATTTATAAAATTTTAATGTTAAAATTTCAATTTTAATTTATTTTCAATTGTGCGTGTTTTTTTTAAATTTCATAAAGTGATTACTATTGAGGTAGAAATAAAGCACAATATGCAACTCGTGAGCGAAATATAATTTTTGTCTCAGGAATTTACTCCCCTTGCTTTACTTCGCTTGCTAGAGTTGCAAGACTTCTTCTCAGGAGAAATATACGACTTTATTCATTCTTTGCATTATTTTTTACTCAGATTTCATATATATTTAATTTAAATACAGCCTAAATATCAATATTATTTAAACTGATGTGTTTCTCAAACAACTAAAAACATTAGAGAAAAGGAAGAAATAATATTTATTATTAAATTATTTTATGACATATTACATACTAAATTATATACCAAATTACGTTCTTAAATACGTGCTAAGAAACGTGTTTAAGATTGTACTTAAGTACGTGCTTATAGCAACATGCTAAATTCGACTGTAAAAATTACGTGATTTAGTACGTTCTTAAATACGTACTTAAATACAAACTTAGGCACATGTTTATGTATGTAACTAAAAACGTCATTCAGTGTGTGATTTCGTGCAAGATCACGTAATTTTTTCTAGCAGGGATTAGGGATATCTTTTTTCTCATTAAGTTAAACTTGTAGCGATTGAATGTCATTTAAATATCACTTTTGACGCTTATAATAAAAAATTCAACTATTAATATCCGTAAAGAAAGGCTTATTCATAATAATTGTCTTCATTAATATTTTTTCATACGTAATGTACACACGTAATAATATTAACATTATATAATGATTATTATTTATAACTTTAATTAAATATATTAACTAATATTTTTTCAGACCAATATAACACAACTTTATCATCTTTAAATTCTATTAATGACTGAAAAGTGTATTTAGATAAAAATAAGTAAGTATATCTTCATAGTCATATTATAAAATAATTAAATTCTCTTTTAAAAAAATGATGGCCGGATGTTGTGAAGTATTTTATACTAAGAACGTGATTAGTGCATTGAATAGAATCATATCATTGATAAAAAAGAAATTTGAATTACTAAAATTTTTTCATATAAAATATTTGATTGAGAATTTAATAATAAAAATCATTGATAAATAAATAAATTATAATTATTGAGTCATAGTATTATTTTTTAAATAAAATTATTGATATAAACATCGCTACCCACATAGCACGAAATATTCGGGAAGCTTCCATCGAAAGATTCGAGAAAGATTCCAATGTAAGCTTCTAGCAAGCTTCCCGGAAGCTAAATAAAAGTTTCGAGAAGCTTCCATTGGAATCTTTCATGTAAGCTTTACGGAAGGTTCAGGGAAGCTTACATGTAATATTCCATGAGGGCTAAATGAAACATTACAAAATAGCTTTCAGTAAGCTTCCAAAAAGATTACATGCAATATTACAGAAACGTTATTTGGAAGATTGCAATATATCTTGCAGGAAGCTTCCATTGGAATCTTACATATAAGCTTTACGGAAGGTTTAGGAAAGCTAACATGTAATATTCCATGAGGGCTAAATGTAACATTACAAAATAGCTTCCAGTAAGCTTTCTGAAAGATAACATGCAATATTACAGAAACGTTATTCGGAAGATTACATTATATCTTGCAGGAAGCTTCCGGTAATATTTTGTGCAAGATTCCATTCAAACTTCCTGCAGCCTTCCGTGGAATGTTATAGGAAAAATATTTTATTGTTTACGAAAGGTTACCAGTAACTTATCAGGAAGATTTCCTGTAAGTTTTTCGGAAGCTAAATGAGTTTTGGGAAGCTTCCATTGGAATCTTTCATGTAAGCTTTACGGAAGGTTCAGAGAAGCTAACATGTAATATTTCATGAGGGCTAAATGAAACATTACAAAATAGCTTCCAGTAAGCTTTCTGAAAGATTAGATGCAATATTATAGAAACGTTATTCGGAAGATTACATTATATCTTACAGGAAGCTTCCGGTAATATTTTGTGCAAGATTCCATTCAAACTTCCTGCAGCCTTCCGTGGAATGTTATAGGAAAAATATTTTATTGTTTACGAAAGGTTACCAGTAACTTATCAGGAAGATTTCCTGTAAGCTTTTAGGAAGCTAAATAAAAGTTTCAGGATGATTTCATTGGAATCTCTTATGTAAGCCTTACGGAAGGCTCAGGGAAGCTTACATGTAATATTCCATAAGGGCCAAATGGAATATTACAAGATAGCTTCCAGTAAGCTTCCAAAAAGTTATATCTGAACGTTATTTGGAAGATTACTTAACATTTTGCAGGAAGCTTGCAGTAACATTTTGTGGAAAATTCTATTCAAACTTTTTGCAGCCTTTCACAGAATATTACAGGAAGGATATATTAATGTTCACGGAAAGTTATTGCAAAGTTTCAGAAAAAAAAATAAATTAGTTTGTAGTAAATATCATGAAAATTATTCAGTTGAATTTTTAGATAAATCTATTCCTTCGTTTATAGGAATTTTGTATTCCTGGTACAAAATCAAATAATTTTCATATATATCATTGGACTTCAACATTTTAAATAACTGATGAATGAATTTATTTAAAAAATTCATAGAATAATCTTCATGGTACATACTATAAGCTAATGCATTTTTTCTAAAATTTTACAATAAAATGAAAATTTAGGCGATATTTATGAGTACAGATGTAGCGTCTGCCTTACATTAATTTAATTTTATAGATCAAAAATATTGTCTTTTTTTCTATTAAATTAATATCTCATATTCTTTTTAATTTACAAAATTTATGGTAGATTATTTAAATATGAAGTAAAACATATTACACTTTGAATGATTAAAAATTGTTTATAATTGTGTAGAACTTTCGATAAAGAATTATTATTATTATTGATTTTATTTAATAAAAAAGAACACAAACAAATGTTTTTTTTTAAAGAAAAAGTCGTTAATTTAATAGAATTATATAAATTTAAATTAATTACAAAGTCTAAATATCTTTACAATGTTTTGAATACATGACTTTTATCAAATAAAAGATTTTTCCTCAAAAAGCATATTTTGTGTTCTTTTACTAACTAAAAATTAATAGTAATAAAAAATTTTTACCCAAAGTTACATAATTATAAAAATTAATTCATTCAATTTGTAATCTGCTTTTTCCGTATGTATATAATAATCCCCCATTAATTTTATAAATTAATAATATAGTCTTTTTTGTTAAATTAGCTATCGGATTATTATATGAATACGAATAAGACAGATTACAAATTAAATGATTAAAAGTTTCTATGATTGTATAACTTTGGATGAAAAATTTCTTTCAATATTAATTTAAGTTAGTAAATAAGCACACAAAACATTTTGTTGCTTTTTAAAAAAAAAGTCTTTAATTGAATAAAGTTTTAAGAAAGAGTATTGTATTATTTATTCAAGTTTTTTTAAATAAATTTATTTTAAAATCTATATAAAATGGTTTTTTCGACTTCAGATAGCATGAAAATGTTTGTGTGTGAATAATACGTAGGTGCATGTACATATACATTTATCTGTATACATAAAAAATATTTAAATTGAACGAAATAGTGAAATATATACATGTGCAACATAATTTATAAAAAAAAAAATTATGTTTAGTCGGGAATTGAACTACTGACATATATCATACAAGTCCGTCACCTTCGATTCGCAGTTACGCCTACAGGGGGATACGCGTTAAATGTGCGTTTTGTTCCTTAGTGGTGAGATGATACCACACTTACTATATAAGTCGAACGTTGGCGGTTTTGAGTATGTACCCACAGCGTCTGCCCTAAAAATGTAAATGTGTCTTTATAATTATACGTAAATCCTAATATATGTGAATATGTATTAAAGTATAAATATGATATAATAGTATATAAAATAGTATGTTGTAAGTAAATATGTGTTTTGCACAGCAAATATTTATAAAATATAAAATGAAAAATAGAATGTTGAACAGAATCGTAACACAATACCTTTCGAACGGTAAAAAAGGATACAATTAACCAAATCATATTTGAATTGTTCACTTTCCCAAAGCCTCCGGAAACCTTACACTGGAATCATCCTGGAAGCTTCTAGCATTTTTTTATGGAAGCTTCCATGAAGTATTTTTAGAACCTTACGGCAATCTTCCTTGAAAGCTTCTTGTAAGATTCAAAAGGCTTTTATACTAGCTTCCATTGAAGCTTACTGATTTCTTCCATGGAAGCTTCCTGGAATCTTCCATTGAATCTTTCAGAAAGAAAAGTGCGCGGGACATTTTACGCTTCCAGGAAGCTTTAATTGAAGCTTTCACGGAAGCTTGCATGTAAGCTTTTTGCATTATTCCGTCGAAGTTTCCATGAAGTACTTTTGGAACCTTGCAGCAATCTTCCTTGGAAACTTCTCGTAAGATTCAAGTCATCCGATTAAGTTAAAGAAGCTTATATTGTAAATAAATGCTTCATTAAGTTAATAACATTGTCATTTAATTAATAATATATGTGATTGTATAAAAAAAAATATTTTGTTGTATATAACACATAAAATTTGATCAGCATTTCAATAAAAATTACAATTGATTGGAAGAAATAGGTTCCTTAAAATCAATAAATCCGATTTCAATGAATTTACAAAAAGAAAACCAATAAATTATTTTTTTAAGGGGATGTAAAATATCGACATCACAGTTTTCCAAGTTATTGGTTCTTAATCCAAGATTTTTAAAAATATCTCTATATTAAAGTCTTCCATTTCTACTAATAAAGAGCCTAATATAGAGATATTTCTGAAAATTTTTGAATAAAGATAAAAATTTTGGAAAACTGCAATGTCGGTAACTATGTAGAAATCATATACCCTATTACATCCCCTTAAAGTCAAGAAAGGTGCAACGTAAAATTAGATATTAAATTTTATTTAAAGAAATATTTATTGAACCGAATATATTTATTCTATTATTTCTATCAAGTTGTTATTGAAACAAGAATATAATTCACTGATTTAATTAAATATTATATTAACACTTCCATTAAATTACTTTAATGTTCAATAATGTATTAGATTATTTTAATGAAATATTTATTAAACCAAATATATTTATTTTATTATTTCTATCAAATTGTTATTGAATCAAGAATATATGTCACTGATCTAATTAAATATTGTATTAACACTTCTATTGAATTACTTTAATGTTTAATAATTGCGACGATTCAAAAATCGCGCTAGACTTAGTACTTGCGCTCAGCCGCTACGACGCGCTACTCCCGCAACGGGAATAGCGAGCTCCGTAGCATATATAAGCGAGCCGCCGAGCCAGCAGGGAGACTCTCTCCCCTTCCTCTGTGTAAGAGTGGGATTGCTCGACACAGTGGGAGTTATCCTTACCTATACTCCTGCCTCAAGCTATGTAAGGGTGGGATTGCCCGGCATAGTCTCCTATCTTTCCGTCAGTGTAAGGGTGGGATTGCCCGACTTTGACTCCTAGTTACTACCTCCACCATCGCTAGTCGGGGTAGAGTCCTCCTTTGGTCTTCGACCAAAAGCCTCCCCTCTCTTCTCCACTTATGGTTTAGAGGGTTACCATCCTAGCTCTCCTGTATTACCTTACCTGACTCCGTTAACGATTGCGCCGAACTCCGCCGATAAAGTAGGTCGCGAATTTACCTACCGAGTCTAAATTGTTATATAATTAACCGTTGTATTTTCTTTCTTTGTTTTATTTGTTACAGCCGATAAATACGAATAGCGCCACCTAGCGGTCAAGAAGACAACTAAAGATTTTTCTTTTCTTTTTCAACGTACAAAACGTTATTACACACAATTATAATTTTTATTTTTGTTATTCAATATTATTTAGTCGGCGTTGTAATTATTTTGTTATTCTTTTTATTTTTATTAATAAACATAAAAGAAAAAGATAGTTTGAGTTTAAACCCAAAGTTATCGTGTCTAAACTTAATCACCAGTCCGCAGTACCCATCCTGCTTCCTCTCATTATCGTTATCACTTAGTACGTAAGGATAGATTAGCTTTGTACCATTTATTTATGATTAATTCTTTTAATTAATATTATTATTTTTTTTGATCATTCATATTTCATTCTTTTAATTTATTTCTTTATTATTTCTCTTATTATTAATTTTATTAATTCAATAAGGTTAGGTTAGTATGTAAGTTTGAACTTTGGCCTCCGAGAATCAACCATCTGCAGCACCCTCTAAAAGTCTGACGCCTACGATATCAAGATCTATTCGAGGCAAAAAGGCCAAACGTTACATGGCGCCGCGAACAGGGACTCGATTCACAAACCGCGCTTAACTTCTTTTATCCTATCCATCCGCCATTGTAACCAAACATTACATGTCACCCGCGAACAGAGACCGGAATTTTTTTTTTTTATTATTCCTTTCCGTCCCAATAAATTTAAATTCTAATTTAACTTTCCGATTCTGCAACTTAAGTTGCATGGCGCCCGAAAACCTCGCCCGTAATTCCAATAAAAACCTAGATGGGAAAAATCTTTTTATGTAAACTGGTGAATAAGTCATACTCTTCTTGGCCGGCTTAGATACTAGGGTATAAAAATTTTTTTTTCTCTTCCGTCATATATCCTAGAATATCGAAATGAAGAAACACTGGGTTTATAAATTGACCTCCGTCGAACTCGCAGAACACTTACGCGACGCTCGTCTAGCGACAACCGGAACACTCATAGAACAACGCGCTTTATTTTTAGGCTACGTATCGCGTCACCCAGATTTGTACGAAAACGCACCCGATGATCCCACCGATTACGACGAAGAAACGGATAAAAACTCCGATCGATTGTTATACGCCGAATTATCGGGCTCGATTAATGCAACTAGACAAACCGACACCAAGTCACTAACTGTAAACGCGCCGTTATCTTTACCAAACACCGGAAGTTTAACTAGCAGCGCACCAATCATCGTTCAACTGCCTAACGACACCGCACGCACAATCGACCAAATGAGAAAATGGAACGTACATTTTGACGGTAGGGACGTGTATACCTTCTTAGAAAGAGTTCAAGATCTAAAAATCGCATATGAAATTCCGGACGCGAAATTCCTTCAAGGATTTCCCGAGTTATTACGTGGAGATGCACAATTATGGTATAGAAACTGCGCTCCCGAAATCAATTCTTTCCAGCAATTAATCACGCGTCTACGTGACTATTATTTGTCTCCCGGTGAATTACGCCATCTTGATCGGCTAATCATAAACCGGAAACAAGGCGAAAACGAGGACATCCGTAGATACGTAACTTCGCTCGCCACCTTAATGCGACGACGCGGCGGCATAATGGCACAGCAACAACTAGAAAACATTTACAGCAACATGCGACCCGTTTTACGACTCCACATACGTAGGTCGGATTTTTCTTCCATCGAACAATTAATCCAACGCGTCGAAGAAATTGAAGAAGTTAAACGCCAGATGAGAGACACTCGGTCACCCGCTCAACCAACGCGTCCAAACACGGCGGCTTTTACCACACAGCAATATTCGCGCTCGCGGAATTGTTGGAGGTGCAAAGGAAAAGGGCACCATCGTTTTGATTGCACTAGCCCCGGAAAGATTTTCTGTTCATTTTGCGGTAAAAACGGTACCATGACTAAAAATTGTCACTGTAAAGGGGCGGAAAGACTACGAGTAAATCGGACGGAACCAGGAGCCCGACCGATTCCAACAACTCGTAACTCTCACGAGGCCTACGAAAATCGCTATTTCCTCTATTTCCGAATAGGTAACAAGTCAATAAAAGCTTTAGTGGATCCGGGGTCAATAACTTCTTTCGCGAAACCAGAAATCATCGACCATTGTTTGCGATCCGGCTGGACCCTTAAGAAGGAGCAAATCATAATCGGTCTAGCGAACGGATCTGAAGCAGAATCGACACAAACTATCTCCGGGGCTTTCACGTATAAAAACCGCCGTTTCGAACATAATTTCTCGATATTAAAAAATCTATGTTTCGATCTGTTACTTGGAATGGACCTACTAGTTAAAATAGGGATGCGTATCTCGATAGAAGGACACACGCTAGAACCAATCCGCGATCCTGCCAGACAGGTCTTTCTCATCAATACAACGTCCGCCTTAAAACCTTTTTCTCTAAACGAAGAGAACATCGGTCAAATCGAACCGTCAAATCCTGCGCCTTTTGAACGGCAACCGCTAAACGCACCTCAGTGCAGCACCGCAGAACCAGCGAATCACGTCGCCGAGATCATGGTTCCTCAATACATCGGCGATCAAAAAGACTGTTGTAAAATGGTTTCCACCCGTGGCAAATCTATTGATTCCACGCCCACCTATCCGAAGGACGATAGGGATTTTATAGCTCCTGAAGCATTACAAAACCACCTAGACAAGCTCAGTAGGCTAAAAGACGCGCTCCAACTCGCGAAAAACAATATCACACAAAGTTTTCACGTGACAGCGCGAGACCGCCGACAAAGCCGCAAAGCTATCGGTCCGTCTAAGAAAAATAGGTCTGCTAATCGTAAAAGCACACGACGACCCGATCACCCGTCATGTGCGTACGAAAGATCTTAAACCAACGAATCAACTCGCTGGTTATCCACGCAATGAGCCCGGGATTGTCAGTATCACCACTCCATCTGAAAGCTGCGTCATCAATTGAGGAGGTCCCATGCGAGCACGCAGAGCTACTGGCCAGAGCTTGAACCGTGCCCACAACATCTTCGCTCATCCCTCGATCGTTGACTACGATGACTGACCAACAACCCACACGGCTTGCGTCTCCACCGACAGGACCAATACCGTCACCTGAAATGTGCATCAGTAGAAGACATGGTTCCAGTCGGACGTCCGCCGAAACATTAGTAAGAGCGGTAAAAACACACAACGTGTTTGGTAAGATTATAACTTCCATTTATTTTTACATAAGCATCCTGCACATAAATTGTCTTGCGAGATAGTTTAGATTAGCTTGTTTCTCTTACTTGTAAAAGTAAGCTTAAACATAAGATATGAATTTTTTTTTTCTCTCTTTAATTTGATTTTTTTTTAATAATACTTAATTAATTATACCATTTATGATTATGATTAAGGTTACTTGAACTGTTAGTTTAGTTTGGGTTCGTTCGCAAGCTTCACTCTCCCAAGCGAGAGGGGTGTGCGACGATTCAAAAATCGCGCTAGACTTAGTACTTGCGCTCAGCCGCTACGACGCGCTACTCCCGCAACGGGAATAGCGAGCTCCGTAGCATATATAAGCGAGCCGCCGAGCCAGCAGGGAGACTCTCTCCCCTTCCTCTGTGTAAGAGTGGGATTGCTCGACACAGTGGGAGTTATCCTTACCTATACTCCTGCCTCAAGCTATGTAAGGGTGGGATTGCCCGGCATAGTCTCCTATCTTTCCGTCAGTGTAAGGGTGGGATTGCCCGACTTTGACTCCTAGTTACTACCTCCACCATCGCTAGTCGGGGTAGAGTCCTCCTTTGGTCTTCGACCAAAAGCCTCCCCTCTCTTCTCCACTTATGGTTTAGAGGGTTACCATCCTAGCTCTCCTGTATTACCTTACCTGACTCCGTTAACGATTGCGCCGAACTCCGCCGATAAAGTAGGTCGCGAATTTACCTACCGAGTCTAAATTGTTATATAATTAACCGTTGTATTTTCTTTCTTTGTTTTATTTGTTACAGCCGATAAATACGAATAGCGCCACCTAGCGGTCAAGAAGACAACTAAAGATTTTTCTTTTCTTTTTCAACGTACAAAACGTTATTACACACAATTATAATTTTTATTTTTGTTATTCAATATTATTTAGTCGGCGTTGTAATTATTTTGTTATTCTTTTTATTTTTATTAATAAACATAAAAGAAAAAGATAGTTTGAGTTTAAACCCAAAGTTATCGTGTCTAAACTTAATCACCAGTCCGCAGTACCCATCCTGCTTCCTCTCATTATCGTTATCACTTAGTACGTAAGGATAGATTAGCTTTGTACCATTTATTTATGATTAATTCTTTTAATTAATATTATTATTTTTTTTGATCATTCATATTTCATTCTTTTAATTTATTTCTTTATTATTTCTCTTATTATTAATTTTATTAATTCAATAAGGTTAGGTTAGTATGTAAGTTTGAACTTTGGCCTCCGAGAATCAACCATCTGCAGCACCCTCTAAAAGTCTGACGCCTACGATATCAAGATCTATTCGAGGCAAAAAGGCCAAACGTTACATAATATATTTGATTATCTTAATGAAATATTTATTAAACCAAATATATTTATCCTATTATTTCTATCAAGTTATTATTGAAACAAGAATATATTTCATTGATTCAATTAAATATTACATTAACATTTCCATAAAATTACTTTAATGTTCAATAATATATTTGATTATCTCAATGAAATATTTATTAAACCGAATATATTTATTCTATTAATTCTATCAAGTTTTGATTGACATAAGAATATATTTCACTATTTCAATTAAATATTATAATACTTCTACTAAATTACTTTGATGTTTAAAATATATTTAATTATCTTAATAAAATGTTTACTAATTCTAACGTATTTATTCTATTATTTTTATCAAATTTTGATTAAAAGAAGAATATATTACATTGATTTAATTAATTATTATATCACCTTTATTAAATTACTTTACTGTTCAATAATATATTTAATTATATCAATGAAATATTTAAATAATGTCAAAATTATTGTTTTATTCTTTCAATAAATTTTGAATAATAACAAAAAGATATTTCATTGTTTTAAATAAATATTGTATGACTTATATTAAATTATTTCACTGGCTAATGAAATACCTAATCATTTTAATTCTATATTTAGTTGCTTTGATGAATGTGTTTTTCTCTTTATGAAATATATGATTGATTCTATGAAATATCTCATTGTCTTTTGGTCAAATAATTTCATTGCTGTATTATAATTAATTGGATGCATTAAATTAATTAAATTTTTAATTGATTCAAATATTTGATTTATCTTGTTCTATAAAATTATTTTATTACTTTTATTATTTAATTATATTGCGTCTATGAAATCAGTGATTAATTGAATTAATTATTATTTTTAACAATTAAATATTTTATTATTTATGTCCCAATTAAATATTTTGGTGTATTAATTAATTTCTTTATCAGATCGATTAAATAATTATTTAATTATCTTAATGAAATATTCATTGAAACAAGCAGTTATTATTTAATAACATATTTACTAAATCAAATGAAATATAATGTTAAAATTAATATTTAATATTCTTGAAAAATATTTTTTTGTATAAGTTATCATCCTTTACTCAAACAAACTCATGTTTTAAATACGTGTCTTGCTAAGTGAATAACTTAGCAAAATATGTACTAAAGTTAATAAAAATTACAGAGAAATCTGATTAAATACTTGTTAAAATCAAGTAAATCCACTATTTGATTCATCTACATAATTTATTTCATTCAAATAACACATATTTGAACTAAAAGAAACATTTATTGTTTTAACAAAATCATTTAGTTCGATGGTTTGATGATACAACCGCTTGGTGGCGTCGTTAATTTTCGATCTCGCAAGCGGTAAGAGGGCTTCTAAGTTGATATATAAGGAAGTTAAAAATCCAAGATAATACGTAAATTGTAATGCGAGCGAAATTTATGTTAGATTTACTGCGTGTGCGATCACTGTATAAAGCATACTAATGTTAGTATGTTAATAATTGTTATTCTTTACCATATAAATAAATGGAATCATATTCACCTGTCCTTTAATGAGTCATCAATTCATTGATGTTAATAAATAAATGTAAATCACTGAAAGCAAATACTGTTGATTAAAGACAGTATTTGTTCGATTAAAATATCTATAAATCGAATTAATTAAATATTTCTTTACTTTGAAGGAATATTTTATTTGAGATAACCGAATAATTAATCAATTTTTTGTTAAGACAATGAATTAATTTTATTAAATCTTAAAATTTTATTAAATTTAAAATATTTAATAAATTAAACTTTCATTTGAAAATATAAAATATTGAACTAATTTAATTTCAATATAGCATTAATATGATGAAATAATTAATTAGAAAAACAAATGGGCATTTTAATTAATAAAATTTTTTATAAAAACAATTAATTAATTTTATTGAATCAATCTTCGCAACATATAGTAAGTCAAATATTTATTTGAAAATACAAAATATTATTTTTAACCAATATTTGTGATGTTTAGTAGAATCAAATATTTATTTAAAAAAATGAAATATTTATTTGACTCAATTAAAATATTTGTATTAATGTAACAAAACATTTTATGTGCCGCCCGCACCTAAGGGATTTCATTGATTCAATTAAGCCTTACTTAATCCAACTAAATTTTTTTCTCAGTGTACTATACATAAAAAGAGTTATACTACAAACTTTCAATGTATCATATTTTAAGGTTAGGTTTTTTGAGTTTGATATCTAATTTCCAAGCCAAGCTCATACAAAAATAACAAGCCTAAATGATTTTTTATTGTAACAAAAATTATTGTATTAACATAGCTTAAGTGCGGACAAGTCATTATATTTGTTTAATTTATGAATTGGAAAAGATAATAAAATAAGAAAAGCAAAACTCGATTGTTGCAGCTCCGATATCCCGTAATATCTAAAATATTTCTAGATTGACAACTTGAAAATTTTTTTTCAAAAGTATAGCATAACGCCATAATTAAAATACAGACAATAAGAATTTTAAATCATATAATAATAACAGAGATCATATATATCATTAATAAATAATAATTTAAGATTATAAACCATTTTATTTATATGCATTTTATCATTTTTATATTATTAAAAAAAAATTAATGAAATACAAAGTTACTTGACGATTTCTTGATTGATTTCAAAACTTTTGTTAGTCAAAATTGTGTATGAAGTACTGTTAAAAGTTTAAATTGAAATAAACATATATATATATTTCAAATATTATAAAGAAAATAATATTATTCAATTATAAACTCGCCTAAAAAGTATTATTTCAAAGTTTTTTTATTTAATTTTAAAATTTAAGTTGAATCATTCCTAGAATAAACTACTTTTCTACAAAACAAAATTTACAAGTCTTTTGTTTGAAAAAATAGTATAATACTATAATTAAGAAAATATAAACTAGGAGGATTCTTATTTTCATTTGTATTTTAAAAATAGGAACGATATACAAATCGTTGAGAATTGAGCTATTTAATTTTTTATATATTTTATGAATTTTATATTGTTAAAAACATTATTAATTTTTAAATAAATTCATTCATTAGTTATGGAGAATTTTGGGTTCCCATGTTTTTAATCATGGACAATTTTACACGACTATGTCCAGAGATCGATTTGGAATTCAATTATGATATATCTTGGAAATCAAAGACGATATTTAAAGGTTAATATAAAAATTATGTACATAAATAGTTATATTTGTAAAATAACTTTTGATTTTGTATTAATATTATATGTATAATAATAATGTAAATAATAGTTTAAATTATTTAAATTTCGAAAATGTTTGCACGCTTTTAATATTTAAGAAGTCTAAATAATAATAAAAGTTTACTATTTCTTTAAGGGGATGTAAAATGGACACTACATCTGTATTCATAAATATTCACTATCTTTATATCTTATTGCAAAATTTTCAATAAAAAAATGCATTAGCTTGTAGTATTTACCATAAAGATTATTCGGTTAAATTTTTAAATAAATTCATTGATTAGTTATTGAGAATTTTGGGTTCCAAAATTATTTATTAACATTTTTCAATTTTGTACAGAAATCCAATTAATTTCTTTACTGATGCAGATATTAGTAGATATGCAACCATTATTTTATAATAATAAACAGAAAATAATAATATTATATCCACAATCAATCATTAAAATCTATAGATTTAGATTAGATATTTTAACGGTATTCTACCGTGTTTGAATCTTGCGCGCTTATGTATTAAAATAGGATGGATGCTCGGTCATATATTTCGTCTAAGACGAGTAAAGAAGTGCGTATCTTGACGACTGGCACGTGACAGAGAAGCTCGCCGGCCGCGAGGCGCTTGAGAGAGTTTTCGGCTACCGTTGCGTTAACACGAAACCTAAGCCGCGCTGTGCTCATTAGAGGATTTCGCCACGTGGTCGTATAATACGGTAGACTAAGTTCGCATTTGACAGAGCGAGACATTGTCTTAATTGAAAGTCGTTAGTTTATACCGACTAGAGTATTATATCATATTTGCTAGTTGCAACTCTCAGAAATTCTTTCTGTAGAGTTTTGCTTGACCGCTTTTCGAGCGTCTTAGCGGTCAGCCGTTAAGTGCCAGCAAATACGTTGATCGGCGTGTATTACTATTAAAATGATAAAGAATTATGATCAACTATGCTAAGTAATTATAATTTTATGATTATCATCATAAACAAATATGGTAAAGAATTTTAATCAACAATAATTAAAGATAAGTCTGTAGTGATGATTACAATGAAGGTGATATACAACAAACACTTTACTAGTACGCTGGAATATTTACTATCTTTTCATTTTAATGCAAAATTTCAGAAAAACAAAATATATTATGTGGTAGTAAATATCTTGTTTATTATTGAAATGAAAATTTGAAGTAAATTCATTCATTAGTTATTAAATATTTTGAGTTTCAGTAATAATTACTATTTTCATAACTTCAAATATTGAACCCAAAATCCTCAATAACTAATTAATTGAATAACTTGAAAATTCAAATAAACAATTTTCATGATACATTCTACGAGTTAATGTTTTTTTTTTTAAATTATGCGATCGAACAAGAAAATTATCAATATTCCTGAGTACAGGTGTAGTGTCCGTTTAACATCACCTTAATGAACTCGAGAATAAAAGTATTGATATATTCATTAGATACCTATGATCAATTATTGTAATACAGCGTGGAAAATTATAATGAAAAATAATTTGAAAATTTAATTTTAAAGTTTTAATTAAAATAAAATCTATTGGAAAATTATTTTATTGAAATATTTATCATAGTCCGCTTGAATTAATTATTATAATTTGGGAGCTATAATCATAATTTAATGTGGTGTAGAATCATAATAAACAGTAATTAAAAATGCGAGACTTATAATAAAGATTGAAATGGAAGAAGATAGAAATTCATTAAATCATGATATTGATTATAATTTTCTTTAATTAGCTATGTTAACTATACAGCAACAATTATAATTGGGTGCAGTAGAATACTATAGCATTGCAGTAATAATAATTAACAATAATAAGAGATTATATTTATGTAGTAATGATTATAATTAAATGTCTTAAAATCTCGAGGTATTGTAGTATTAACTATAGTATTATATATCCTTTTATTACAATACCGCAGTGATAATCATAATTAAATATAATAAGTAATTATATTTTTATGTTAATTATCGTAATTAAATGTGGTAATGAATTATAATCAACAATAATTGAAGATTATCATTTTGTAATAATGATAATAAATAAACTCGAAAATTAGGTTATTGGAACATTTATTAGTTTCCTGTAATCAATTATTATAATACAGTAGTAATGATTAAAATCATTTGTTGTGAAAAATTATAATGAAGAATAATTAAAAAATGTACTCTCATAGTGGTTAATAAAATAAAATGTATTGGAAAAATACTGTATTCAAATATTTATCATAGTCTTCATCAATAAATTATTACGATTTAGCAGTAATTATTATAAATTGAGAGGAGGCCGTACAAATTTGTCCTTATCTAATCTAAATTGACGTTGTAATTAATAAATTACAGATTTTAATATAAATGTAAGACCAGAGTTCAGTATATTCAAGGAAGAGCAAACAATCCTATTCTATGAAAAACTATAAAAATTTCAACAGTTTCGAAGTAAAGTATGAAACAGAAAAAAATTGAACTTCATTGAAGTTAAGTTAAACTGTTTTTCTACTTTACTTGAAAACTGAAAATTTGATATTTTTTCATAAAATAGGATTATTGGCTCGTCCTTAAATCTATGAAGCTCTGGTCTTATATTTGTATAAAAATGTAAAATTTATTAATCATAACAAATATTTAGATTAGACAAGGAACAGGTTATACGGCCTTTTCTGAATGTGGTATAGAATCACAATAAATAGCAATAAGATATTAAAAATGTTGTAATGAAGATTATAATAGAATAAAATACAAATTTATTTGATCATGATTTTCATTATAAATTTGTGTAATTAGCCACGTTGAATTTACAGTAACGATTATAATCGAATGTAGTGGAAACCTAAAGTATTGCGGTAATGATTATAATAAACAATATTAAAAGATTATATTTTTGTAGTAGTGATTATAATAGAGTGTATAGAAATAATACCCGAGTAACCTTTTTATTACGGCAACCAACTTCTCTCAGTTGGGCCACCTTCGGCTGCCGAAGTCGGGCCACCGAATGGGTGAGGCGTGGTGATGAGCGTGGTCCTATGATGGCTGGTCGAAAATCGTATAGATTTTTTCATAATATCGATGTGTATCTTACATAACCTCGAAATATTCTTTATTGTATTTTCATGGTATGGTAAAACTTTTTTTTAATTGAAAATTAAAAATGAGTGATTGAATTAAAAAAAATAATTTTCTTTGGACTCGACCTGAACTCGTTAAAAATTGATTCCGAAATTCCGCCCAAATACACGGACAAATACAACCTAAAACCAATTGATAAAAACATAATAAAAAACTGATTATTCTCGTGGAAATGAGAACTAATTACCACAGATAATATAATTGATAAATTAACTAGTTGTTCGAGTAACTCAACTTCATATTTTGTCGAGTAATTTATATTTTCTCGAGTACTCGAGTAATTTATATTTTTTCGAATACTCAAGTAATTTATATTTTTTCGAATACTCAATTTATTTGATGAATTCATATTTTTTCGAGTACTTAAGTGAATTTAGAAATTCATATTTTTTTCGAGTACTCGAGTAATTTAAGTATTTTATGTTTTTTTCGAGTACTTGGAACGAAAACTCGAGTACGTCTTGAAGTGCAAGTACTCGATTGTCGAGTACTCGCGAGAAATTTTTTCTTTAAGTTCGAGTTAAGTACTCGAAACTATCAAGTACTTGACGATTCTTGCAGATTCAGAGGGTGAAAAGTTCTTTACGCCCGCCAACATTGATTACTCTAAAAATAAGCGGGAGAAAAGTACTTTTACACGCGAATTCAATTTCTCTTAAATCAAGCGGGAGAAGCGTACTTTTTTCTTGCGAATTCAGAGGGCGAAAAGTTCTTTACGCCCGCCAATATTAATTTCCCTAAAAACAAGCGGGAGGAAAGTACTTTTTAGAGAAATTAATGTTGACGGGCGTAAAGAATTTTTCACCCTCTAAATTCGCAAGAAAAAAGTACGCTTTTCCCTTTTATTTTTAGAGTAATTAATATTGGCGGGCGTAAAATGCTTGTCACCCTCTGAATTAGCAGGAAAAACAAAATCATTCACAAATATAAATCTCATTGGAATTCCATCATGGATTTCCATAAATTTCCAATTGGACTTCTTAAACGGGGGTATGAATCGTAGTATTCTATAATCTATTATTACAATACTACGCTAATGATCATAATTAAATGTGGTAAAGAATATAGTATAATATTATAAGTTTGATTATAATATTTTTTCATAAGGGATAAAAAGGAATGATAACAACTGAGTCGTGATAAATTAAGACCCAAAATTTTCATAGCAGTTGAACCACATGAATATTTCTTAGCAGTCAAGAAATATTCATTAATATTGCTTAAAGTGTAACTTAAGTGTTGCTGTAAGTGTTCGGAATAGAAATTATATATCAAGCTCGACAAACCTAACATTAAAATACAATACATAGAAAGTCTCTATAAAACTTTTTATGTATAGTATTTTGGTGGATTTCTTGAGTGTTATCCGCACTCAAGTTGAATCTCATAAATAATTTTCTTATTAAAGAAGAAGAGTTTCATCATGCCCTAAAAACACACATCAGATTCCATCTTAATTGACATATAAAATGTACACAAAAATTATGTAAATTTAGTCAAGTGTGTCATACAAACACAATGAATACATAGAATTTATGTGAAATTATTTTAAAAAGAAATTCAGAGTGTACACTGTTAAAAATATTCTTAAATTTAATGCATATTTAAGATAAAAATGTATCTTAAATTTAAGAAGAATGTCACTTAAACTTATTTAATATAGTAATTATTGAAATTAATGAAAAATTATTAAAATTAATCCAGAAATTCTTAAGATTAAGATAACGGTTACTGAAGATTAGTAATATGATTATTAAACTTCAATATTATAATTAAAAATGTATTAATATTCGATGTTAATGAAAATGTTATTAAACTTAATAATTACTTAAGTTACTTGTATTAAATCTAATATATTGATTAAGATATATGGAACTGAAATTTATCAAGACTTTAATAAATTATTATAAAATTTAATATAGAATCTTAAAAATATTTGATGTATTAAAAATTTATAAAAATTAATAAACTCAAGTTGAAACTTAAGATTAAGCAGAAACTAATTGAATACGTTAAAGTATTTTAACAGAACTTCCCTTGGAAGTTCTGCACCCGGACGTCTGGTACGACGAGACCCCCGGCGTTTACCAGCAGACTCAAATACAAAATAATGCTATTTGTCAACTAAGATATTCAAATAGAAAACAAGAGTAACAAACTCTGTAGGGCGAACTTCAGACAAAAAACACGTATAAGAAACTTTAATTTAATTTGATCATATGAGTTTATTAAATTATATATAAAGAAAAATATAAATACATAAGAATAAAAATATTACACTTATAAACGAACTATTTGAGTTGATAAGAAAAGAATTTTAAGTTTACAATGAACATGAAACGCATGTGCCTGAGCTAACCTAAAACGTGTCGACGGCAATCTAGCGCACGCGCCTGTGGTGATAAAATTGTATTTTATATACGAAGAAATTAAACTTTAAATATGGCTTGTGTGTAAGGATGCACAAGCCCACTTCACGATAACTCTTTATGTTTGAAATGGAAGGAGAATCTCGACTTACATCTGAGGTCGATTTCCCCTTTATACAAAAGGATACGTTGGATATTTCAAGGCAGCAACGGTAATTCACGTTGGAGTTCAAAGCCAAGAAAATCTTGTCTTTTTAAGGTAAGATGATGCCTAGGAGGTTTTATGGGTCGACTCAAGTGGCCTACACACTGCACTTATTCACACTGCACGTGAACTCGACACTCCTTGTATCACACACGGAAAGCAATTTTTTTATTACTCTTAGACTCAGGAAATAAAGATTATCCAAAATGTCTTGCGAGAAATTTTACAAGAAAAATCTAAAAACTCATCAAAAGCAACGCTCTGGCGACTCGTTCCCTCTCGAATAACGCTCCTGCTCTTTAGCTTCCCGTCCCCATTCTACCCATCATGTCTTGCGCTCGCGTTTGAAAACCGAACCGTCAAAAGCAAGCATAGAAGCTTACCAACATGCTGTGCGACTTACAACGAGGAGAGAGACAGATGTATACTGACATACAGTATACCTATAACTCGCTATCCTCGTTACAAATATTGTAAATTTATCTAGTTTTTAATTGAATACTTGTAAATCAAAATCATTATTAAAATCAGATATTTATATAATATTTATCTTCTTTTGAATGTACAAATATTTCAAATCATTTTCAAATAATTCATTTTACAATATTATAATTTACAATTGATAAAATATAAAATTTGGAATATAATAGAATATAAATTCATTAAAACTATAAATATTTTATAATACAATATTTTTAATAAGTCTGAATACGTCTTCAAATAATAATTTAAATATTGTTATTGGAATTCTAATGTTTATTAATGATTTGTTTGAAAAAGTTAAATTGTAGTCAGCTGTACATGCACAGGAGTACCAACCTATAATAAAATTTTCTGTACAACTATACTATTATGATTCTTGGTATCGAACCAGCTTAAGAGGAGGCCGTATAGCTCAGTCCTTATCTAATCTAAATTTTCGTTATCATTAATGAATTAAATATTATTATACATAAGTACGGGTATAGCCCAATAGATTTCAGGGTGAGTAAACGATCCTATTCTATGAAAAAATATAAAATTTTCATTAGTTTCAGACCTCACTCTAAAACTAATGAAAATTTTATATTTTTTCATAGAATATGATCGTTTGCTCGTCCTGCAATCTATTGGGCTATGCCTTTACTTATGTATAGTAGTATTTAATTTATTAATAATAACAAAAATTTAGATTAGACAAGAACAGAGTTATACGGCCGCCTCTTAAGATCGAATTCGATTTTTGCTGCAAGGTAATCTTTATCGATCGGTCGGAAATATACGTATATGTACCCGCTTATTGTAACGGCTCATATCAATTTTGAATAGAATTATTTAATTTAGTATGAATATTTTATAAATAATTTGACATTATTTATAACATAGAATAATTTTCTGAAATAATACATTTAAATTACGTTAAAAGTATAAGTACTTTATAATTACCTACTAAGGCCGATAAAGAAGATAACTCAAAATGTATACACATAGATATAGTAAAATGATTATAGAAATAGAATGTTCTATTTCTTTTGATGGAAAAATATTATTAATATTTGATTGTTAATGATAAAAAATATAAGATGTAACTTTTTCAAATAATTATTTATCCATAAATAGAACATTCGATTCCTATAATATGTATAAAAATGATTATTATATTTAAAGTTTGAAAATATAAATTAAAATATAAAAAATTAGCTCTTTTAGTTAATAAATAATAAAGTAAATTATTAAAACTAGTTTTTTAGAATGTAAAGAAAATAGAATGTTTCTTTTACAAATATATTCATCTTAATTAAATGTTTCTTTTGCAAATATATATAATAAATGTTATAAAACATTCTATTCCCTATTATATAATTCTTTAGTGAGAAATAGAACTTCATAGAAGGTTTATGAAATAATATAAAAGAGCATGAATCCATCATAGACATAGTATGGTAGACTGCGGATCCCATGTGCTGATAATGGGCTTCTATGGAATAGAGACAGAGCCAAATTAACAAGAGGTGTTTTCTCTCTCTACACTGAGAAAAATAGATTATAACTTTAGTTATAGATAGTAATAAAAATTACTATATTTTATAGGAGAGCTGGGACATTTCTGCATTATAACGATTTTTATTACATTTATAACAAATATTACTATAAATTTGATAAAGTTGGCAACAATCGTTTAAGAAATGAAACTATATCTTATTAGAAAAATTGCTATATTACATAGTAAAAATTATGCTATAGTAAAATTTGTTATGACAGAGTAAAAATATTTGATATCTTATGTTGGAATTAATGTTATAAAAATAATAAATTTTATTATGCATATAATAAATTTCATTATGCATATAATAAATTTTATTATGAATATAATAAATTTTATTATTTCAAATAGTAATGTCGAGTCGATGATCTGTAAATTTATTTCTAACCTCAAAATTTCCTACCAAATTGAAAGCATAGTTGGGTAACATATGTAGACGATTCGAAATTTTATAAGTAACAGGTCGTAATGGCGCAGTCGGTAACGTTCACGCTTTCCAGTCTCGAGGTCCCGGGTTCGACTCCACTTCAGGTCCGTTTTTTTCTTAGGTAATTTATTTTTAAAAAATTGATATAATTAAAATTAATAAATAAATTTAAAATTAAATGAATTTAAAAATTTCAATGTCAAATTTCGGGTACAAAAAAAAAAAAAAAATTTTTTCTACATATCTGTTTTCATAAATTTTACTATGTAATATAGTAAAATTTATTATAATGCAGAAATGTCCTACTCGTACTATATAATATAGTAATTTTTAATACAATCTATAGTTATATTTATTATAGGATTTCTCTCAGTGTAGCGCGTGCTGATTGGCCATGCTAGAGAGAGAAAACAGCTCTCGTTAAATGTATCCATCTCTTTCTCATAAAGTCCCACTCTCATCATTTACGATCCACAGTCTATCCTACTATGTCTATAGAATCCATCCAAGCTCTCTCATTCTCTCTCAGACGTTCGATCATGTAACATCTAAGATGGATTCTAGATTCATTCGATCTTATACTGTCAGAAGTGTAAGATCGAAGCATTCTGTATAAAAAATTATCATGTAACTTTTAAATCTTTGTAAAATATAGATTTCCTTGATTTTTGAATAAAAAGATCAAGTATTTCAAATAAGATGAGACTATGTTTAAAAAGACATTTAGAAAAGTATAGTTCATCTCATCTCATTTATTATTTTTCATAGAACTAATAAAGAAACTAATTATCGCACATTGAAGAGTATTCCACTTGGATATGTCGTCGATAATAATTTCTTTACTCATCTTACGTTAAATAAAAGTGTTATTTATCGCACATCTGAAAGTATTGCACTCAAAGATGTCGTCGATTTAAGCACTTTTCTGCATATCTCATACAATAAAAAAGTTTATTATCGCACTCTTTAGATTCTTGCACTAAATGGAGTCGTCGATAGTAAATTTTATCATATTGCCCTCTCCTCCACACGTAAAGAAAATTACAAATTATCACATCTCCAAAAGTATTGCTCTGGAGTAGATCGTCGATAAATGTAATTTTCTTTTATATTATTGCTGTATGCACCTTGTATATGCATGTAGTTGATCATATTAATGAAGTAAATTGAAAATTTGGTAATTAAAATATTACCTGGCGATCGAGGATAAAGTCAAGCCCGCTTCAACTGGCATAAAAATATTAATACACATAGACATATTAATATTTTTAATAATCATTGCATTTTTGTATTTAATTAAAATTATATAAAATTAAATTAAATTAATAGTTATTATTACATTTAAAATGTTTTATTCAAATTTAAACTTTAAAGGAGAGTTCATCAATAAATTTAATAAACTCATTTATCTCAAATAAATTAAATATTAATGTTTATAGAAAAAATATTTTTATAGCACACTGTGTCCTAAGTCCGCATTTAGACACACAGCTGCCTGTGAATTAAGTAGCCTATTATTGCACACCATGTTCGGCAAACTTCATGCTATACAATAATGAGTTACTATTAATTTTCATGAAAAATCTGTGGCTATTGACAATTGCGAGTCTTCTGAGCGGACCTTTATATCAAATCTCTACCTCAGGCCGAAATCTGCTCTAACATCAATTGTTTTCGGTGTTTATGTCACATTCCGTTGGTTTAAACACCGAAAACATTTATCTCTTACCTATACACACATTGTTGATAAAGAAAAAACACCTTATCGATCGACGAAGTAACATAGGCAGCGGTCACCCATCCAAGTAATAACCGCGCCCAATGCTGCTTAACTTCACCGATCGGCTGAGGTGCAGTTACGTAACCCCACCAATGTGCCGGTACACTTTTTAAATTAAAATAACAATAATAAGAATATGAGATATGAGTAAAACTAAAGTTAATGCCAGTGTAACATATGAAACGAAGAGGTAGTATTATTGTATTATCATTATTATACGATTTAAGTAAATATTTGAAATTACAGTTTTATTTTTTCTGTTTTGATTTATCATTCATGAAATGTTAAAATTTTTTTTATTGAAAGTTTTTGCTTTCCTTTCTCGATTTATAATTCACGGAATGCCTAGTATTTGCTCTTTTACAATTTTCGCTTTTATTTTACGAATTATCATTCGTGGAGTGCATAGTTTTTGTTAATTATTGATTTTTAAGAGTACTCATGTAATGTGGCGGATTTATGAAACTTGTGCTATAAAATAGTATACGATACTTGAGACTTAAGTGGCCCATTGCACGATGTGATTATCGCTACGCTCGGGCGATAACTTAACGTCGTGCAATAATGGGCCACTTAAGTCACATGTATCGTAATATACTATTAAAAAATAAGAATCAGAATAGGGCGGACGTTACAGTTCTCTATCTTTCGGATTTACCAAATACATTCTACTAACAAGGAAAGTACCCGACCTTCGGGAAACGAATTTAGCTGAAACTGCAAAATATAATTTTTTGATAAAAAAAATGAACTTGTGTTTTTTCTTTTCTTTGAATAGGTCCCATAGATGGAGATATAGACATTTTTTTGAAAATATAATAAAAAGAAGCATTTAGAAGATCTTGAATAACCAAATAACTAAAACTCTTACAAAAAAATAAAATAAAATACAGATTAAATGCTTTAATTTAAGCTTTGTTGTATCAAAAAAGCTTCTGAGGTTTAAAAGTTACAGGCGATTAAAATATGCTAATGAAGTAGCGTAAAAAATTGATGATATGTTACACGCTAA
Source organism: Anastatus disparis (assembly GCA_017163975.1). Classification (NCBI taxonomy): domain Eukaryota; kingdom Metazoa; phylum Arthropoda; class Insecta; order Hymenoptera; family Eupelmidae; genus Anastatus; species Anastatus disparis. The sequence goes on along the minus strand of JAFFSR010000084.1, from coordinate 56,652 downwards.
AAATATTAATAAATATGTAGTAAATTTTGATTCAGCACATTTTTTGAACCGCAGAAGCTTTTCTAATACAACAAGGCTTAAATTAAAGATTTTATTATGTACTTTATTTTAATTTCCATACATTTTTTGTAAGAGTCTTACTTGTTTGGTCATTCAAGATCTTATAAATGTTCCTTTCCATTATATTTTCGAAAAAATATTTATATCTCCGTCTGTGGGGCCTATTCAAAGAAAAGAAATAACACGGGTTCATTTTTTTCATAAAAAAATCATAATGAATTGAATAAACAGATTGTGACCTACTGATTACAAGAAACCTCATGGGAAAATCCCGTGGTCTTCTTGCGATTTTCAGGCGGGATGGAAGCAAGCGTACAACGCAGGCAGACATTAAAATTTTGCTAGAAAAACACTAGCATTAATAGCGTAATGCGCTTTCATACGTTTATTTCCTGATTTTTCTCTCCGCGTGAGTATTAGTCTCCTTTTTTTCTTCTATTCCACTTTTTCAGTTTTTCGTCAGATGTATAAAAATTTTGTATTTCTGGATACAAGTAATTTCGTGGTTCTGAATCTTCTCTATTTAATTCAAAATATGCTGTTAAGAGACTCCCGAGTAGAAATGTAATTATGGCGTACATCCGTCCCGGATCTGGAGCCTGAAGGTTATTGTCCTATCCGGATTCGGTTATCCCCCCCCCCCCATGTCACCAGGGAAAGTTCCAGTCTGGGTACTAGTATCCTTATTTCAGGCAAAACTTATCAATACCGGAGTGGTACCGTAATATTTTAGTTCATATCGCCATTTATATTTATAACCTAATTTGTGAAAATGTTATAAAACACTTATTAACATATTTTTATCGTTTAAATGAACAATTGCTTTATTCATTTTGAATAAAATACTTAAATTATTACTTTGGAAACAAAACATGAGCTAATTATATGTTTTATAAAAATTTAAAAAAAAGTCATTTACAGGCGCTACACAGGCACTTATCAGTTGAGCCTGAAATAAGGATTTCAGTGACCGGCACGGATCTTTCCCTGGTAACAGACCCTTATTTGAATCTTAAGTTTAGCCGGATAGGGTACTGATTACAAGTACGGTTGGCCCTTATGCGTTTCTACTCAGGCTGCCGTATGCCGACACAGATACCTGTTTAATCGACTCTATTTAAAATTTATTTTTTATAAAAACTAGTTACTGAAGGAAGAAATTAAGAGATGGTTTCGATGCGTATAGTAAATAGTAATATTTTTTCTGATAAAAATAAATTAATTTTATCGCTTTATTTTCTAGAAAAGTTGGAATAACTTGAAAATCGTATTTCCTGCCTCTAATATCTAATTTTCAAAGTTATTCCAACTTTTCTCGAAAATGAAGCGAAAAATTAACCTATTTTTATAAAAGAAAATGTCAATTTCCATTATACAAATCGAAACCATTTCTTCGTTTCTGCCTTTGGCTGCTAGTTTTTGGGAAAAAAAATAATTTTGTGATCAGAAAAGGACAGGGAGATACGGCGGTCTCTGAATGTTGTTTCCACATTTTTCTGCATGATCATTTCTTCGTTTCCTTCTTTGAAAAATATATTTTGTTAATTTTCTTCATATAAACGCCCAGTCGCCTTATAGTATGTAAAATAATATGTGAGGGATATTCTAATAATCTGTGCATTGCCTCAGGCGGACATAACTATAGTGTATTTATGTATTTTCGTATTTCATCATATTCATATGCATCATTTTGAAAAGCGTCTTTATTTTCTGGTTGAAAATTAACATTTACTTCGTGTATTTTGATTTATGCACGATCATAACTTTTATAACAATATTTAAATAACTATCTAATGCATTGTACAGTAAAATATACTTCTACGGTAATGTGTGCATTGAATTTCAATAATAAGTAAGGACTATAATTTTTGAAAATTATTTTGATGCCATCATTTTTACGTTTGTTGTATATTTATTGGTTTTAAATACTGTTGTATTATTAAATTTTTCTGGAAAACTTTTAGTACATTATTTCGTATTTTTATCCATACATGGATAATTTATATTTGGCATACCATAGGGACCGTGTATCATAAATTGTGTAAAAACACTATGAAATTTTGGTTAAAGATCTTTATTTAGGATTTCTGCAATTATTGTTTTATCAACTTTTTCGGGTCAGTGTGTGCCTAACCGTCGTGCGAGTAGGACGTGTTTTCTTTCACGCGTGCGTGGTTGATCGCTTTGGCGTTGTTGCTCGGCGGCTTGCCTCTGGATTGTGTCTCGAAAATGAGCAGTTGGTAGCATCGCTGTTTAAGCGATTTGATATAGATAAGGTTAATAATGTCACAAATAAACTCCTAAGTAAATAATACACCACTGAATATAGCAAACGTATCTCAAAAAAGTAAGTCATCCTTTTCTAGAATAGTAACAAATAGTATTATTCCAAAAGTCACACAGCCAATAGTTATAGATACTTTAGAAGGAGTAGAGAACAATGAATACTTGTTAGAACTCATTAAAAAAACCGACCCCATGAACATAATTAGAGCATCTAGAATATCACAAAATCGGTTTTGCGTTTATGTAAGTAGTGTCGAAGTTGTTGAAGAATTGACGGCTAAAGGTAATAATATTATTATTGTACGAGGATAGCAAGTTAAAGTCAGGCAGTTCATCGAAAAGCTGAGACGAGTTATTTTTTCTAACGTCCATATGTGCATTCCTAATGACGTCTTTTATATATATATATATATATATATATATATATATATATTATATAGTTGTAAGGAAAATTTCTACGACCAAGGTCCTCCCCTTCTCTTTTTTTCCTCGCCCTCTTACCTAATTTTGATCCTCTTTTTTTTCCTCTTTTTTTACGTTATTTTACGTTATTTGTTCCTCTTCCTTTTCTTTTCCCTTCCCCCCTCTTCTTTTTCTCTTCTGAGTTTCCTCATGCCTTCATTTTCTCTTCCCTCTCTCTTTCTCAAAGAATCCATCACTTTTTTCCGTTATTTTTACGTTATTTTAGGTCATTTTTACTCCTCCTCAGGTAAATCCTCAAATTTGACCTTTTTTTGTGTTATTTTACGTTTTTGTTGCTCTTCCTTAGCTGCTCCTTAGCTCATCCTCTTTGATCCTCAATTTCATTTAAATCCCATCATTTAAAAAGCTTCTTGCTAATTTTTATTGTTTGCACCTACTGCTTTTACTTTAAATATATAGAACAAACATATGAAGTTAATAATTTTTATGATAAATTTTATAAAATGTACAATTATTGCTTAAAAGAATAAATGACATCAAACATGATAAAATGGAAATTCCGCAAGCCCCCTGTGCGCAAGCGCGCTAACCTCCACTACTAATTATTTTGTTGAAGATTTTAATGAAAATAAAGAAAATAATGCTTTACTTGAACTTAATAATATTTTTATTAATGAATATATCTTGTAAAGATTTTGGTTTACCTAAACCAAAAATAAATTTGATTACTTTGAACAATAATCATCATGATGAAATAGAAAGAAAAAAAAATTTTTAATTAATGTATAATAAATTAAACGATGAACAAAAATTAATTTTTGAAATTTTAACTGAAAAAGATAATAACAAAGTATATTTTATTGATGGTCCTGGAGGAACAGGAAAAACTTTTTTATATAAGACTTTAATATTTTATTTTATATCAATTAATAAAAAAATTTTGTTTATGACTTGGACTGGTATTGCATCTACTTTATTACCTAAAGGAATGACAAGTCATAAGACTTTTAGATTACCTTTAAATTTAAATACAATTGAAAATGCATTTTTAGAATAAGAATCAGATAAAAAAACATTAAGAGAAGCTGATATAATAATATGAGACGAAGAATCAATAATTCCAAAAAAAAGCATTAAAAATAGTTAATAATACATTAAAAGATGTTTGCAATAATAATTTTCTTTTCGGTGGAAAATTAATTATTTTAGGTAGTGATTTTCGACAAATTTTACCAGTTTTTAAACATCGAAATAGAAATTCAATTATAGAAGAAACAATAAAAAGTTCATATTTATGGCAATTTTTTAGTATATTAAAATTAGCAAAAAATATTCGATCTAAAAATGAAAAATTTGCTTCATTTCTATTACAAATTGGTGATGGCAAAATAAACCCTTTCATAATTCCAAACAAATTACAAACTAACGATATTTGTTCTAAAATTTATTCTAATATTAATAAAAATTGTTGCAAAGAAAAAATTATATTAGCTCCTCATAATGAAGATATAAATAATTTAAATAAAAAAGTATTAAATTTATTAAATGGAAAAACTGAAACATATTATAGTATTGATTACGCTACGCTTAAACGTGTTGACCAAACTGATGATAACATTTATTTGAATTACCAAATAGAATTTATAAATAAAATTAAAGAAAATTTACCACCTCATAAATTAATTTAAAAGTTAATGCTATAGTAATGTTGTTAAGAAATTTAAGTATATCGGAACGATTATGTAATGGTACACGATTGAAAATTATAAAATATAAACATAATATTGAAGCTGAAATAATAACAGGCGATAAAAGTGGAAATAAAATTTTTATTCCAAAAATTACTTTAAATACAGGAAATAATTGTTTATTACCATTTATTCTTTACAGAAAACAATTTCCAATTATATTAACATTTGCAATAACTATAAATAAATCACAAGGTCAAAGTTTCGATAATGTAGGCTTAATTATAAAAAGACTGTTATTTTCATATGGTCAATTATACGTTGCTTTGTCAAGATGTAAAACTTTTAATAATATTTATATTCAAAATAATTTAGATGATACATAAAAAATAGATAACATTGTTTGGACGGAAATTTTCAATAAATAATTTATTTAAATTTTTACCATTTTTATTAATTCATTTCATTTAATTTTAACGATTAATTGATTTTTAAATTTTATTTTGTTGTGTAAATTTGATTCACTTAGAGGGTATTTTATTTTTATTTTACTAAAATTAAAGATTTTTTTATTTTGTAAAACTTGTTTTAAATTAAATTGAAAGCTAAATAGTTTCTGCATAGCTGTCAGAAAGTAATTAGTCAAAAATATCGGAGTGGTAGCATTTTCGTGAGCCGCGCCACTCATGATGCGATTTTTGTCGACAAAAGCTAACAAATTTTCCACTGTGAAGATAAGTGCGTGCGTAGGGCAAGCGATCAGCAAAAGCCACTTCAGTGTCGGGTAGGCAGTTAAGTTTAGAGTAAGTGGACTCTTTTTCTTTCTCTCTCTTTCACATTAGAAAATTGCAATCAATGAAAATGTCAAATAAAGCAAAGGTGGACCCCTAAAAAGTCATTGATGTAAATTATTAAATGTGTTATGCTTATTATATTTTATTTTTTGAAGCTATGCTTCTTACGTGACGCGATATATATATATATATATATATATATATATATATACAGTAAAATTTTGTGGAAAGTATCTATATATACTAGAACGCTATAGGTAAACACAAAGCGGATACTGTTTCTCTTTCTAAATGTTTTCATGTTAACGAGGTTTCCCTATGCCCTCTCACTTGCACCTACTGATTTCGTATGAGTACTTTCCTCGTAATCTTACTGTATGTATATTACTTGCTCAGTTAAAAAAATATAATTCTAATGAAAAAAATATTTATTTTTTCCTAGTCTCCTTACATATCTCTATTTCTTAAATAGTTATAAGTAATTGAAGAAAGTTAAAAAATTCCACAAATTTAAAAGCTATTTAATACGGTAAAAAAATTGAAAAAAATAACTTAAAAAAATTTTACAGCAAAAACAAAATTGGTATTTTATCTTTAATTTAATTTCTTTTTTAATATTTTATTCTATGTTTCTATTTAAAAAATTATTTTTTAAGAAAATTTTCTGGAAATTTTGATACTGTACATTTCTGTAAATTTTATTTGAGAAACTAGAAAGTTTTACTGCTTCGTTTTTTTATACCAATGAACCTTTATAAGCTACGCATAAACATTTCTTAATTTTTTAATAATTGTTATTAATAAACTATATTATTCTAAGTGTTTTGCATTATAACAAAACACGTATTATATGCGGAGCCGGTACACGGCATCCTTATGAGAGAAGCTATTGATCTTTTCGCCTTATTTACTCTACTTTAACCTAAATTACCTGCTTTAATTGTTTCTTTTGTTTGAAAATCCAGGAGATAGTCATCGCACAGCGTATGCGTTTACCTTCATAGAACTCTCATATTCAATAAGATACTTACTAGGATGCCGTGTACCGGCTCCACATATAATACATGTTTTGTTATAGTACAAAACACTTATATTATATGCTACAGGCTGGATACACGGCATCCTTATGAGAGACGTGTCTGTTATCTACTGGATACAATTAAACTCAATGCTATGTGACAATAAAATAAAATATCTATATAATGAAATTCCAAGATTTAAATAAAAAACAATCTTATCTATTAACAAATCAAATTAAACAATTTTTAATTAAGTCAATAATTAAACACACTGGAAATTTCTTGATAATAAACTTGAAGAGTTACTATTCTCAAATTGAAATTCTTTGCAATAATAAATTCTAAAAGTCTCAACACATCTTCAATTACCACGATCTAAAATATCCTGTATTGGAATATTATCTAACCATGTACGAGAAGCTACTGCTAATCGAATACTGCCAGGAGAATCATCTATTCCAGCATCCTTAAGAACAGAACGAATCCAATTTGCTATGACTGTAGTCGAAGCAGATTTCTCTTTGCCTGTTATTGAAACAAAAAGAGAGTCTCCTTCTATATCTTTTCTTCGTTCACTTGAAATATTTAAATAACTATTTATCATAGAAATAGGCCATCTATTAGAATGTCTAAGTAATTTCCAGCCTGATTGTCTGAAAGATGCACGATCAGTTTTAGAGCCAAAACTAGGCCATAAAATTATCTCGTTCTCCTTTTCCTCAAAATATCTTTATGAAATTTTCAAAAAGTTAAATCATGAACTCTTCTTCCTGAAAAGCTAACCAATTCAAATCTGTGATCTCCATTGGGAGATGCTTGCTTCTGTTCTTCAAATCTGCCATCCAAAAAGTTTGTCTCCATTCGGGTGCAATTATCACGTACTGACCCCGGCACTTGTTCAGATGAGCAAGAACTCTCGGGATCAAATTCGGAGAAGGAAAAACCCATGCCAGTCTGTAATCCCAAATCCTGCTGAATGCATCGATGGAAAGAGCTTGGTGATCTCGAGAATCTATTGAGACATACTGATCTACAACCGTCGACTTCCTCGAAGCAAATAGATCGACTTCCGGAATGCCCCACCTCATGAAAATCTTGTATCTCGCTCCTGCTAAAAGATGCCATTCGAGTAGTAATTCCTTCCTGGGAAGATCGATCTGTTATTCAATTGTACCTGCCTGGAAGATAAGCTGCTGTCAAAGTTAAATTCAACGATTCGACTATTTTGAGAACTTAATATTTCAAATCGAGGAGATCTGTCGACTGTGTGCCTCCCTTTTTGTTGATGTAAGCAACTAGAGTGCGATTGTCCGATTGTACAAGAACATGAGCATTTCGAAGCTCTCTCGAAAATTCGTTTATCGATGCATAAACCACATACATTTCCTTTTTGTTCGAATGCCATAACTCTTGAATTGGTGTCCATGAGCCCGATATATGGTTGTTGTTTAACTGAGCTCTTCAACCCGAGTCTGCAGCATCTGTCGTTAGGAAATGAGTGATTGGATCCTTGTGCAATTGAGATGTCGTCAGAATAGCTTCTTTTCACCACTTCAAATCCAACATTACCTGAGGTTGAATAGGAAGCCTTTCCCGTTGTCTGGCTTGTAGAAAATCTTTTTGAAATCGCTGCAGATAACGATAGTGAAGCCGACCCCTGTGAATAGTAAAATTAGCAAAATTCAAACTGTCTAACAAACCTTGAAGATGTTTGAGAGTATAACTCTTGTCTGCTAGGATCATTATCAACGATCTTGAGATCTTTTCTACCTTGTCCTTTGGTAAGCGTACAAGATTTGAATGAGTATTCCACATGAGGCCAAGAAATTCGATCTCCTGACATGGCTCTAGAATACATTTGTGTATTTTGATTTGCCAACCCATTTATCTCAGAAACTTGAGTACTTTGGGTACTTGAGAAATCAAACAAGAACGAAGGATCTCCGCAATCCAGTTCGTTATCATCGCGAAGATGTAAGGTGCAGATGAGAGGCCGAAGGGCAAGCTCGTCATCTGAAGCAATTCTCCTTGGTAGATAAGCCGAAGAAGATTGCGATGAAACTCTGCTATAGGAACATGAAAATAGGCCTGACTGAAATCTATCTTCACCATCCAGTCTTTGTCCTGTAAGAAATTTGGGATCTGAAAATGAGAAATTAGACTGAATTTCTTTACCTGAACATGATCGTTCAAGACTCTCAAATCGAAAATAGGTCGGTCTTTTCCTGAAGATTTCTTTATTAGGAACATTCTTGAAATAAAACTGTGATTTGTATGAGTTACATTTTCTGAAATTCCTTGTTGTTTCAGTACTTGAATTTGTTTGGTCATTGCAGGCGATTCCTCCGTCTTGAAATTGGAAGCTTTCCAATTTCGGATAAGTGGAGGTCTCGAGATTAGAGGAATTCGAGTTCCCGATATTAAATTAAGAATATGTATCGGAGCTCCCAATTCTCTCCATTGATCTTGAAATTGACGTAGGCGATCTCCTGAAAAATCTTCTTCGATTAAATAATCATTTATTTTGTCTTTTGCGAAAGGAATCATCCAACTTGGATTTAGTTTGATCCTTCTTCAAGTAATTTCTATTGCTCTTGTATGAGTTTGAATGTTGAACCTGCTCAACCTTGCCTGCAAAAGATTTTTTAGAATGACTAGAATGATTCTGATTGCAATTAAAACCTTTTGATTTATTTTGGTCTGATCTATGATAAGTAGACTTTTTTGGTTAAATATGAAGGCGTATTTAACCAAACTTGAGCTTCACCTAAAGATTGTATAAGTGACGTCAAGTCTTCTTTTGCACTGAACTCGGGGGTATCTTACGTAAAGCCATACGCAAGTTTTTATTTAAATTCTCCCCAATTAATCACTCCCTTCTCGTCTCAATGCATTCTGCTCTCTGAAACCTCTACACTCATTTCTTTAAATTAAAATTACAATTGAATTATCCAATTATGATAATAAATTTATGATAATAAATATTAATAAATGATAATAAATTTTTTGGACGTCTTTATGCGGCGAAAAAACTCAACGCTATGAAGGTAGACGCATACGCTGTGCGATGACTATCTCCTGGATTTTTGAACAAAAGAAACAATTAAAGCAGGTAATTTAGGTTAAAGTAGAGTAAATAAGGCGAAAAGATCAATAGCTTCTCTCATAAGGATGCCGTGTATCCGGCCTATAGCATATAATAATATATTTTTGAATACATAATACATTGAATGAAAAATAACAAGTTTTCATTAAAAAATTAATTATAATTTTTGCAAATGTCACACTTCCTAGTTTCTATATATATACTGGAAGCATAGCTTTTGTCGGCCAGTCCCCACGACTGCCATTTCTGTTTTTTTTTAAATATAATAGAAACAGAATAAAATAAAACTTGAATAAAATTATAAATCCCCATGTATAAAATATAATTAAAATGTTTCCTAGGTTTTTTATAAAATTATTATTTAAAGAAAATTAATATTTAAACTTAATATTAATAGGAAAAATGGATGTATTTAAATGCCCGTTTTGCAAAAATTCTTATTCTACATCTGAATTTTTAAAAATACATATGAATAGAATTTATATTAAAACTATAAGTTGTAGAACATGTGGCTTATTTATTAAAATTAAAAATATTAGAAGACATGAAAGAACTCACGAACAAAAAACGGAATTATGTATTTATTGTAAAAAAATTTTAGTACAAAATCTAATTTAATAAGACGTATATTAGCTACGCGTAGGAAACAAAAATTTACGTTTTATTTGTAATAAAAAATTTTCAAAAAATGATCATTAAAAAAGGCCTATAAAAAATCACGTGAGTAATATTTTACTTGAAAATTGATAATTATAAAATTATTTTTTATAACAATAAAATATTTAGTTGTAGTAAAAAAAAATTTGGTATATAAATTAAAAATTATGATCAGTTTATATAATATAAAAACATTAAAAAAGGTATTATATTTTTTATAATATAAATTTATATTAAAAAATTTTTTTTATCATATATTTAAAAATTTAAATTTAATATTTTCAATTTTTAAATGTTATACACTATTAACTACAAATATAAATAATTAAAAAATAATTTATTTTTATACAAAATATATGTATGAATTATGTATATATAATTAATATTACATATAAAAATTCCAAGAAATATTTTCCAGAAATATTATTTTTTATTTATAAAAGTAAGTAGAAAATTATATGAAATTTTATAAACAATTATATTAAATAATTTTACAATATTTACAAAAATTAGAACAAAAAGATGAAAAAAATTCTAAGTATATTGACAAAAAAAAGGATAATACATAAAAATTTTTTTAATTTCTGTTTTCAAAATTTTTAGTCATAATAAAAACAGGTACAATTTTTTTAATATTCTAAATTTATAAATTTAAAAAATTTTTTAATTTCTAAATACTGTTTAATAGTAAGTATAAGTAATATTTTTTTGTATATTTAAATATATTAAATTTAATATGCATATTATTTCTAATATTTTATATTTCAGCAAACATATTTAAAAGATGTTAATTTTTATTTTTAATATATAAATAAAAAAATTATTTTTCTTATTTATTTATTAAAAAAAAAACATTTTTTAAAAATATGAGTGGAAATAGGCCTTCTGGGGAAACCACTAAAAAAACGCGCCTACATATATACCTCGGTACTTAAAAATACTAGGTTGTGTGGAAAATATAGAAGTATATTTATAATACAAACTTTATAAATTTAATAATTTGGGTAAAAAAGCAAAATTTTATCAATGCTATGGACATTCTTCAGATATTAGTATTTATGAAAATTGGTTTTATATAAACAATAAAAACTTTTAGTATATAACATCATATAAATAAGGAAAACAAAAAAGGTTTGTAATAAATATTTAAATATTTTTTTGAGTATAACCTAATAAATTTCAATAATTATATTTTTTACAGATAATAAAAATAAAAAAAAAGATAATGTAACTTAAATAACGAATAGGGGGTTGGCGAGCGGAGCGAGCAGGGGGGTACCCCTAGTATATATATATATATATATATATATATATATATATATATATATATAAAATAAGATATATATATGTACATATAATAAGATATATATATGTACATATAATAAGATATATATATGTACATATATATATAAGATATATATATATATATATATATATATATATATATATATATATATATATATATATATAGTACATTTTCACATATACATGTCACATACACTCATACACATAAACACAAACACACATACACATACACATATACACATATAGACATACACATACAGAAAATTTGCCTCTTTATCTCCATCTCCTTGTCTCCGTCTTTCCGTCTCTCCATCTCCGTCACTCTGTCTCTGTCTCTGTTTCTTTCTCTCCATCTCCGTCTCTCTGTCTCCGTTCCTCCATCTCCGTCTTTTCGAATCCGTCTCTATATCTCCATCCCTATGTCTCTTCGTCTCTGTCTCTCCGTCTCCGTTCCTACGACTCCTTTTTTTTCGTCTTTGTTTCTCTGTCTCTGTCTCTTCGTTTTCGTCCCTCTGTCTATGTCTCTTCGTCTCCGTCTCTCCGTTTCCGTCTTTCCGTCTATGTATCTCTGTTTCCGTCTCTCCGTGTCTTTTTCTCTCCGTGTCTCTTTCTCCGTCTCTGGGTATTCGTCTCTACTTCTCTGTTTCCACGTCTCCGTTTTTTCATCTCCGTCCCTCTGTCTGAAACACATGATTTAAAAGAATGAATTCCTATCATATTTTTTCATTAATTTAAATAAAATTAGGTGAAACAAATTTTTAATTTATCATGATGATATGATTTGTATTCCAACAATTTTTATGCATATTGGAACTTTAATTAATCCTTTTTTTTCAAATATATAAAAACTTAATTTTAAACAGAGCCGCAGTATAAAAATTTATAAATTAAGGCAATTGTTTTGACTTTAAAATTGGCTAATTTATACATATTAATATAATATATGAAAATTTAACCGAGTGACGTTAGAAGCGAGATAAATTAAGCTCGTTGTTATAATAAATACAAGATTTCGACCCAAGAATAATTTTGAAAAACCTCACCCGCTGTTTAAAATTCTTTTGATTACTCAAAGACTTGATTATTTTTAATTTTGGTATTTGCCATAGACTTTTTCAGCCAATTTTCAACTAATTGATGTTAAAATTTCCAGAGATCTTTAGTTTATATATCTTCACAAAATAATAGTACTGGAATTCCGATAAGATAAATTACAATGAATATTGAACTGAATTATTTACATAAAAATCACAAAAATATTAATTTTTTTTCAACTTTTTCCGAACCAAACTTTTAAATTCTTTTTTTTTTAAACTAAAACTGTTATTTCGTGAAGAGATATGAACTGAAGATTTCTGGAAATTTTGAGTTCAATAAATTGAGAATTGGTTAAGAAAGTCTATGACCAGTATCAAAATTTTAAAAATCAAGTCTTCGAGTAACCAAAAGAATTTTAAGCATCAGGTAAATTATTTTAAAATTATTCTTGGATCAAATTATTGTCTTCAATATATATTCATGATAAAAAAATGTTTTATTGATTAATATTATTAGAAGAAAAAAAATTATGCCTATATTATTTTTTTACAAGCTTAAATCATCAGAGTCACATGTCATGTATTTTTTCTTTTTATAAACATTTGAGAGTGTTCACAACCTCGATTTTATATTATTATTTTTCCAAATAATACTTTTAAGAAATAATAGATTATTATTAGTATTAATTAAAAAACAAACGAAACAAATTATTTGACATTTTTATTATTATCAGCGGTGTTGCTAAGATACTTAGAAGATATATAAAAAATTTTTTTTAAATTGATTGATATTTATTCAAATTATAGTGATTAATTTTTAAAAAAATATTTAATTTTAATGTAAAAAATGTTCTTTTTTTAAATTTTTTTCTTGAAAATAGAAATTAAATTGGAAAACAACTAATATAAAAAAATACAAACTGTTGACTTTTAAAACATCATATCTTTTAAATATAATACTTTTTAATTTAATATAATATTTAGTGAAAATCAAATTTTTTGCATCCATATTGTACCCAGAGTTTATTCAACGTATTGAGCATTTTATTTTTATTTAAAATTATTTATTTTTAAATGTAATATATTAACAGGAATATCAGGCGCCAATAACAATACAAAGAAAAGCCTTAGTCTAATGTAGTGGACGCAGTTACATGGAAATTGTGAATACACTCGTAACTGATTTTCATGATATTTTTATAAAAATGTATGTTTAAATGCAAGGTTTGACACAGATTGGTCGTATTCCTATATCTAGCTTAAGTGGTACAGCGGTAAAAAAAGAGGTGTGTATACAAATAAAAATCCGCTAACATTTACAAATCAGAACAATAATAAAGTGATAGTCCCACGTTAGAGTTACAGGAAAAAAAAGTCGCTACAACTTTTATATGATATAGTAAGTGAATAATAGAGTTATTTTAGATTAGTCAGTCAATGAACTTTGTGTTTTTTTTATCTTCATTATTTATTTTTTTTTCCTTTAGATCTGTTCCGGATTTCATCTTTTTTGGTTTCATCTATAGAGATTCACCAATGTTTATCTTTTAATTTGTAAGTATCCTTGAAGTCTTGGGAAGGAACAAAACGTGAATATTTGAAGGTGGGAAGTTTATCTGAGCCATTGAAATTAATTTTTTTTTGCGCTTGATGTCTAGTCGCATGGTATAAAACAGGGACGTTGTTGTTGTCCTGAATTAAATTCTTGGCATCAAGAAACATAAAAGTGTGAGGATATATAAATTCGCAAGTAGCATTATTTATGAACTCATAGTCTTTGGTGTTAGCGTAGGGCAACAGATAAGTATTATTGGTTTTGTTTAGTGAAGCAAAGTAGTCACGGACTAGTTTGATAGTAAAATTATCCATGCGTGGAATATCAGTCTTATCATATATATGTTTGTTACTTAAAAAAAAATTTATCATTATTCCGTCTATAGAGATGGAGCGTAGCTTGCAAACACTGCCTTTCAAAATGACGAAGTTTTTCCATAATAGATGCGCTGATATTCCACCATATTGGAGCAGCGTATGTTAGTATTGGGCGGATTAGTAATAGATAACATATTATTTTGGCTTTGGGCAAGAGACTTTTATTATAAAAAAGCTTAGCATATTTTCTAAAAACATTTTTCGCCTTCGCTAACTGTTTTGATACATGAATATTTAACCGAAGTAAATCCTCTAGTTAGACACCTAGATAACGTACTAATTTTTCATACGCGATGTTATGGCTGCTTTTGTTAATTTGTACATTGATAGAAAAATTTTTTATTTTATTTCGCTTGTTAGTACACATTGTATTAAGTGGTTTGTGAAAGAGAATCGTCTCGCACTTAGACGGATTAGGTAGCAGATTCCATTTGAGGTAGTACGTACATATATATTTCACTAGTTTTTTCAGTTTATGTTGGATGACTGAAGGTTTGGGATCAGCGGCCATGACTATGAAGTCGTCGGCAAACGCGGTGGAGTAGATACCTTTTATGCGGTTTAGGCCGAAGAGCATCGGTATTTTATACGTAAAAATATTAAAGAGGGATGGAGAATTCACTGTGCCTTGCATAAGACCTTCAATAATATCAAATGTTTGGCTGGACAGTTGTTCTCCATTCCACGTGACAAACGTTCGACCCCAAGTCATATCCCAGATAAGCTGGATCAGATCTATGGGGTACTTTAGCAAATTGAGGATATATAAAAGTCCATTGATCCATACCGAATCGAAAGCTCGCTGCAAATCTACGAGGCAAGCCCCAACAATCTCGTTGTTGTTTAAATGAGAGTAGGTCTCAGTTAAGGGGAATCCTTATACCGACACAGAGTTCTACCTTATCCACATTTAAATTATGAATTTTGATAAAAATTTAACTATTCATGACTGAAATTCGTAGGAGAGGCACATTTTTAACATGCCAAAGAATTTATTGCTACAATAAATGACAATATAAGGGTAAAAATAAAGGTGAAAACTGCTTAATACGATTCACTTTTCAACGTAGTTATGAATAATCGTATTATGCAGTTTTTCTCTTCATTTTCACTTTTATTCTGTCTTTTAACGTTGCAATACATTCTTTAGAATGTTAGGAATGTGCTTCTTCTATGAATTTTAATCAAAAATAGTTAAATTTTCATTAAAATGCATAATCCAAATGTAGATAAGGTAGATCTCTGTGCCGGTATGAGGACACCCCTTAAGACTTTGTGAATTGCATGCGTGGTAGATAGGCGGTGTTGGAAACCGTATTGGTTATCAGGAATTATATTATTGTTTTTTTGAGTATCTATTGATTGAGTAATTGATGATTATTTCGGAGACTTTGCTAATAGCCGGAGTTAAGTTTATTGGTCTGTAGCTGAATGGTTTATTGGGGGGTTTGTCTTTTTTACAGATTGGTAATATTTTAGATCGCTTTCATCGGGGAGGATAGTATTTGTTATTTAAACAATCATTGAAAATTATTGTTTATGATTTTATAACATTTAATGGTAAGTGTTTGAGAATCATTGGAGGAATATCGTCAAGACCAGAAAGATATTTATTAGGTAAATTGATGAATTGTTACTTGTCTCAGCTGTATTGAAAAAACTAATGGAATAATCAGTATTAGCAGGTTGAAAAGCTGGATTTGAATCATAGAAATGTACGATAGGTGAAGTATGATTTTGGAAATTATGTGTTAGTTTTTTTATTTTTTCATCAACTTTCTTCTTTAAAGGAGTATTCATATTAAGGTAAGTTGGAGAATTAATTTTCTCATAGAAGGCACCGATTACATAAAGAATCTCCGCTGGCGTTTTCATTATATGATTATCATCTATTTTTCTTATGTCAGGTATATTACACTGCTTCTGGTTATTAAATTTATATCATTCGATTCGACACTAAGTGAGTCAATTTTAAGTTGCTCTTTAGGTCTAAAAAAACAATTTATTTTTGGGAAAAAGGAGTCAGATTTTTTATAATTTATTAAAGCTATTTGAGAATTCCAGTATTTATTATAGGTAGTGCGATATTCTAGTTTTAAATAATTAAGTAATTAATTTTATTAAGCAAGTCTTTTAAGAATGGTAAATTAAATTAGGAGATTGGATAATTAATTTTATATTGTTTATTGATGATTGAAATTAAAAAGGATTCATACAGCACCGTTCAAAAGTTCGTAAAAATTTTTTTTTTTTTAACTTAACTTCAAACTGCAATATTTCGAAAACGGCTCGATGAATTTAAAAAATCATTTAAAAACAATTACAAATGTCTAGTTGTTAATGTTAAAGAACTATAGGCGTTTGAAAATCTAGTAACTTTTTCAGTGATTTTCTCTAATTGCCTATAACTAGGGAAATTTTGAGCGTTAGGGTCTAAAATTCTGGTATTCTTCATATTTTGACATCTAGAAACTTATACCAAAGTTTGAGCAAAATCCGTGATCCGGAGGCCTGGGCCTGGTAGTAGGATCAGCTTTACCTTCTTCTTTTTCTTTTTTTATAGCTTCACGTTGAATATTTTTTATGTATACGTGAGTACTTGCTTTTAGTGCGCAGATTGAAAATTTTTCTTTAAAAACTGATAAGCTTACTGTTTGTTTGATAAGATTACCATTATCCCACAAAGCAAACGTAATTTCATCTTCACAATTTTCTTTCAATTTAACAATTTTAATGTGATACCCTCACTACCGGGGCAATAATTGCATTCTTGCAAGAAACACGAATCAGATGGTTCAGAACACAACATTGCGTTAGTTATTTCTGAACGAATTAAATCTAATTCAGAATTATTATCGCCTCTAAAACGAATTAAACTTGTAAGAAACAGTTCAAAATTTTCGCAATGTACACAAAGACAAGTTTCCTTCACAGGGCTTGTTAAGACGAAACTTGGTCTTAGACTATAGAATTTCGATTTTCCTATTTGTAAGTTAAGATTTTCTTGTCTTAATTGACTATATGTTTCTTTTAAGCTTCGAGTAAGAAACCGTTTAATTTTTTTAGTTTTTGTATTATTAACTTTAACAGTAACATCAGATTTATTTGGATTTTGTCTACTACAATTAAAATCATCACTTAAAAAATATTCCATAGCGATATTTTTTGTATTTTCATTAATAGGATGACCAGTATATAAATCTGGCTCCGAATAAACTCCTTTATTTTTCACGAAATTTCTTGATTTATTTATCATATACTCGCTCATATTCGGGAATAGTGAGCAAATTTTTATTTTGCTTAATTTTGAAGGTAGTAGAGTTAGAAGTTTTATTTTCTCCGAAACAGAAGAATATTTTTCTAAAGCCGATTTAAAATTTTCTACAAATTCGTTCCAATAGTTTTCAGTTGAACTTTTGTCCGATTCTATTGATTCAACTGAAATGCCATACGCATCTTCTAATTTACTTCCGACAGTAGCAGAAAAAGCTGAAATTAAAGATATTTTTTTTTAGATACGTAATTTTCTGTTAAATTTTTAGGTATTGCAGTTTTTCTTTTTAGCGGCGAGACGCATTGAGGTATAATTGTATTAATACTCTCGTTTAATTCCTTTATTCGTTCGGGTGTCTTGGGGATAAAATCATCATGTTTTCCGCTAAAAAGTTCAGTGATTTCATTTTCAGATGTAGATTCAAGATCACTTAAAATCATTTTTGATATGCGTTCATGACAATTTTTGCATACATTAGTAGAGGGCAGTATCTTTAAATCTGGATAAAGCTGTGCCAAATTAATAGCCAAATCTTCCAACGGTCTAAAACGTAAAATTCTGCTCTTATAAACTACCTTCTTATGCATTTGAAAAAAATCGGGACATCGAATTCTTGTAGAAGAGTGAATTTCGGACATCGTAATTGCAGAGTTTTGTTTACTTTTTCACAAGTCCGAAAAGTACCTTTCAAAGCAGACGTAAGAATAACTAGCTTGTATATAACAATTCTAATATGCTGTTTTGGTTACGCGAGGTATTTGTCCGCGAATGAGCCTCCTATTGTCTGTACATCGAAACATACATAATATAGATATACACGAATAGAATTATTATTTTCCATTTTTTAATATTTATTTTTATATTACGAATTTTTATATATATATATATATATATATATATATATATATATATATATATATATATATATATATATATCACTATTGATGATATATACATACATACAAAGGTAAACAAATAATGAGCGAAGCATGCGACAGCGTTGGAATGAACATTGCTTAAGACTTTCGAACGTATATACAAAAATTTTTCACCAATAAGATTTGTGAATTTTTTTTCTCGCTTCAAACAAATAAGTACGGGATCAAACAAGTACCATTAGATAGGTAATTTGGTCCTCTATGAGCACAAAAAATTTTAGCAAAAAAAAATGGGTTTTTCGAGAAAAATGCATGTGCATAAAAAGTGCATTTTTTGGTAAAATGCACATATCTTAGTCATTTTTTAGTCTTTTTTGAAATTTCTTGCACTGAATTAAAGAGGGCTTAAAACATAATAAAACAAAATAAGGTTTACGAAAATTCATTGAAAATTGGTAAAACGATAGCCCTCTAAAGTTATTCTCAACATTTTCAGTTTTAATATTTAGTTTTTGTATGCAATTTTCAAAAGTGCATATCTGATGCAATTTTGATATTTCAGCAAAATAAAAAAATACGTATACCCTTATTTTTAGGGTGGAATAACATACTCCATTAGCGCAGTAATCGGTGACTTAAGTGTATACTGACTGTTCGATTAGAAATGGAATCAGCCAAATATAAAGATTTAGGAAATTTACTGTACTTTTTAGTCGCGTTCAAATTTTTTAATTTTATTAATTTCTTAAAAAGTTATATTTAATTGATGGAAATTTAAAAATTCGTAAAAATAAAAATTTTTTCTATCATTAGAAATAGAGTTAAAAAACGCTGCCAAGTGCTTTGGCGCAATGTTTTCTCATAGAGCGCATTGAGTTAGAGTAATTTGATTTTATTTTTTTGAATACGATTATAATATAAATGTCCCTATCCTCTGTATTAAAGGCTGTCTTAATACCTACGAAAACTATATGAATTTTACTCTTTCTTACTTTTGCCATTTACATTATGTGATTTTATGATGCTCTGAAATTAAAAATGCGTTTATAAAATTAATTTTCCCAAGCTTGTCTTCTTAACACTGTAACCAATAACTTGCATACAAATTTTTGATCGAATAGTTTACAAAAAACACCAAATAATTGAAAAATAAACATTGTTTTAAAATTTTCAAAACGCTTTAACGTTACAACTACGCTAAGAAAACCAATTTTCAAAAGTTCATTTTATTTAGGCAATCGTAAATAATTTCTATACATAATTTTAAGCTACTTCATCGAGTAGTTTACGTAAAATACCAAAAAATAAGTGAAATTCTATTCAAAATTTACAAAATGCTCTAAAATTAAAGCTGCGCTAAGAAAATAAGTTTTTCCAAGCTTGCTTTAATTAGGCAATAACAAATAATTTGTATGAAAATTTTTGAGCAAATCTATCGAATGGCTTTTGTGTAATAGAAAAAAAATGAAATATGAACATTTTTTTTTAAATTTTCAAAATGCTCTAAAATTAAAACTGCGCTAAGAAAATAAGTTTTCCAAAGCTTGATTTATTCAGATAATAGTGAATCATTTGCATGAAAATTTTTGAGCAAGTTTATCCAGTGATTTTTGTGCAATAGAAAAGAAATTAAAAATAAAAAATTTTTTCAAAATTTTCAAAATGCTCTAAAATTAAATGTGCGCTAAGAAAATTGAAGAAAATTAGTTTTCAAAAGTTCATTTTATTTTGACAATCATAAATGATTCCCATACATAATTTGAAGCTCCTTCATCGAGTAATTTACGTAAAATATAAAAAAAATTAGAAAAATTTTATTCAAAATTTTCAAAATGCTCTAAAATTAAAACTGCACTGAGAAAATAAGTTTTCTAAAGCTGGTTTTATTTAGACCTTTGCAAATAATTTCCATAAAAATTTTCGAGCAAATCTATCGAATGGTTTTTGTGTAATAGAAAAAAAATGAAAAATAGAGATTTTTTCCAAAATTTTCAAAATGCTCTAAAATTAAAACTACACTAAGAAAATAACTGTTCCAAAGCTTGTTTTCTTTAGACAATAGCGAATAACTTGCATACAAATTTAGAAGCAAATCTATCGAATGGTTGTCGTAAAATAAAAAATAAATAAAAAAAAAAATTTTTTTCAAAATTTTTAAAATGCTTTAAAATTAAAAGTGCGCTAAGAAAATCAGTTGGTAAAAGTTTTTCTTGTTTTGGCAGTCGCAAATAATGTTCATACAAATTTTCAAGAAAATTCTGTGAGTAGTTTACGTAAAATATCAAAAAAATGAAAAATCAAAATTTTTTTAAAATTCTTAAAATGGCTCTAAAAAAAACTGAGCTAAGAAGATCAATTTTCAATAGCTTTTCCCCCAGTTAGACAAAAAAATAAATTGCATGCAAAATTTGAAGTTAATCCATCGAGTAGTTCTCGAGATCTTATTGGCGTACTGAAATCATACACACACACATACACACACACACATACATACAGACATTTTCTGGAAACCACTTTTTTCGACTCCCTGAGTCTAAATATGTACAAATTAATGAAAAAATAGAAAAAAATTTTTTTTACCGCTACAATGCTCTCTCTATGAGAAAGCAAAAAGAGATAAAAATATTTGGCAGAACACAAAAAAATAGTATTTTGTCTGATCTTTCAAACGCCGTTCAGATATTTTAAATTCATTGAGCCTTTTCCGAAATATCGCAGTTTGAAGTTGAGTTAAATAAAAAAAAATTTTTACGAACTTTTGAGCGCTATTGAATTTATGTAGTTTCTTGATTTTTTGGTTTACATAATCAAGTATATTGTCATTTGGACGATATTTAGGAACTGATGTATTGATTTCATTACAAATAATACAGTAAAAGTTTTTGGTAAAATTTTTTAAGAAAGGTAATTCTTTAAGTAAAATTTTCTTCGGTCCTATCAGTCGTAGAATAAAAAACAAAAAAGGAAATTAAAGTAGAGATCAAATACTAACTTTTTAAGGATCGCAAAATTTTTTAAGTTGTTTTTTCTAATTTTTATATCGTTTTGAAAATTTTGAAAATTTTCAAAATTTTTAAATTTTGTTCAGTCACTTGTATCTTTTTAAAAAATGAAGCTATGTAAAAAATTTAAACGAAAATTGAAAGATATCGACGAAATTTAAAAGTTTTCACTGAAGTTATTTTTTGCTAGGATAATTTTTAAAAAAGTAAGACGTGATTGAATATAGACATAGTAAAATTAATTTATTAAACAACTCTTAACATTTTTTATATAATTTATAATAGAACGCAAATTAAAAATTTTATAAAAAAAATTTACTTATTTTAAAGTTTGTAATTAACATTAGGTATTATACAATTATAGAAATTGATGTAACTTATATGTTGACTAGAAAAAAAATGTTGAATTATAAAGAAAACTAAATATTATTAATTACTAAACGGTAATATTCAATCATCTAACTTTTTAAAAGTCATACAAGCAAAAAACAACCTTTGTGAAAACTTTTAAATTTCGTCGATATCTTTCAATTTTCGTTTGAATTTTTAACATAGCTTTATTTTTTAAAAAGATACAAGTAATTGAACAAAATTTAAAAATTTCAAAAATTTTTAGAATTTTTAAAACGGTATAAAAATTAGGAAAAACCACTTAAAAAATTTTTGTGATTCATAAAAAGTTAGTATTTAATCTCTACTTTAATTTCCTTTTTTGTTTTTTATTCTATGACTAATAGGACCGGAGATATTATTTAAAGAATTATCTTTCTTAAAAAATTTTCCGAAAACTTTTGCAGGGTACTGTATTTTCAATGTTAGTTAGGTATTGGTCAATTCCATCATTTAATAAATTTTTATTAAATGGGATTTCCTTGGTATATTTTTTGGAGAGTGATATGGAAAAATTACTCCACTTACTAGGAGAGTGTCACACCTCTGGATCACGGATTTTGCTCAAACTTTGGGATAAGTTTTCAAATGATAAAATATGGAAAAAGCTAAAGTTATAGTCATAAATACTTAATATTTCCCTAGTTACAGGCAATTGAAGAAAATCACTAAAAAAGTTACTAGATTTTTAAACGCATGTAGTTCTTTAGCATTGATAGCTACAAGCTTTTTTTAAATTAAAGCTGAGCTCAAATCCTTTCGAATTAGTAGTTATAGCATGTAAAAATATTATTTTTTCCCAAAGTTAGAGCGTGATAAACATTGGACCTGATTTTTCTTTTAAAAACATTAATTAATAATAAAAGCTGAAATTAGGTCCAATCCATATTACGCTCTAACTTTGGGAAAAAATAATATTTTTACATACTATAACTACTAATTTGAAAGGATTTGAGCTCGGCTTTAATTTAAAAAAAGTTTTAAGCTTGTAGCTATCAATGCTAAAGAACTATATGCGTTTAAAAATCTAGTAACTTTTTTAGTGATTTTCTTTAATTGCCTGTGACTAGGGAAATATTGAGTATTTATGACTATAACTTTAGCTTTTTCCATATTTTATCATCTGAAAACTTACCCCGAAGTTTGAGCAAAATCCGTGATCCGGAGGTGTGACACTCTCCTAGTTAGTCTTTTTGAACATGAGTCGATGGTTAATAGTTGGATCAACGAGATGTACGGCTGACAGTGTAGGTAACTTAAGAGTGTAAGATAATGCACAATGATCGCTATTTTAATCAAGAATTTGAATGCTGCTATCAATCAAGTCATTAATTGCGAGACGATTATCGATAATACATAAATTGAGATAGCACTGGGGTATGTAGAAGCTACCGGGGGTATAACTAAGGCTTTATGCGTTATGCCTTCATTTTCGGACCAATTTTCTAATGGAATACCTTTGCATTGATTGGTAGAGTCCCCCCACGCTGTATGTCGTGCGTTGAAATCGCCAGCCAACACAAAATAATTGTTTTCATGAGCAAAATTTAGTTTAACGCATAAATGATTAAGTTCTTTAATAAATGCTACATTCGCTTTATTATTTGCATAAACTGCTATTATGTATAGTTTTTTGTTATTGATATTAATAGAAATGATAGTATATTCCAATATTTCATTGAGATTTGCCGACGGTGTATAAATTATTTTGTAAGGTATATATTTTCTTATTAATATGGCAGTGCCTCCGCCTTTAGCACTGTTAGGTCTGTCAGTACGGATTAAATCATAGTCTTTGAATTGTATTTTATAACGTTGGTTAAGAAGGGGCCCAATTATCTGTCTTTGTCTAATAGCGTTTTTCATCATTTGTGTAAACACTATCCGGTATAACAAGAAAAAAATAGCAGCCCCCGCTAGATATTAATATAATAAGTAAATTTTGTAATAACAACCAAATTTTTTCACTGCGTAGTTTTTGAATAATTAGAGACCTCCCAAAAAAAGATAGGTTATATTCTATATTGCTAGTAGGTCTCTAATTAGTCAAAAACTATGCGGTAAAAAATTTGGTTGTTATTACAAAATTTACTAATTATACTAATATCTAGCGGGGGCTGCTATTTTTTTCTTGTTATACCGGATAGTGTTTACATAAATGATGAAAAACGCTATTAGACAAAGACAGATAGTTCGGCCCCTTCTTAAGTTTTGTTTCACAAAGAAGCGCAATATCGAAATTATATTTAAGTATGAAATTATACAAACAATATCTTTTATTCAGTGATACTAATGAATTAGTGTTGATGGGCGTTATTTTTAAAGTGTCTATGGATAGATTACATATGTTAGACCGCGATTGATTTGAATTATTCATTATATAACCCTAATGAATCGTATAAATTATCTATTTTATTAGCGTTTTCGCGAACTAAATTAAGTAAATTACATAATTGCGAGTTAATAGTGTCGAATATTTGTTTCTTCATTTCAGCTATAATGTAGTTTATGTTGCTGTCGCGTGTGTCTTCTTTGTGACTTAAGAATAAAATTTCAATTGTGTTGCGTCTTATGCTCCAAGTGGTGGCTCGATTGTATAGTCGATCTTGAGGTGAGGTTAGTTTCTGCTATTTGCACGCCTGGCGCCTGCGTAGTCTGTATGCTGGTTTGTCCATTTATGCGAGTTATACGAGTGTCTCGTTGCTTGTTTTTATCACGGATGTGCGAGGTCTTCAGTTCTTTCGCAAATCGAAAGAACGGACATCCTCTATATGATGCCGGGTGGCCTTTTTCATTGCAATTGACGCAATGAAGAGTGTTTTTATTCTAGGAATTTCGTGATATTTTACATTCTCCAGGGTTATGAGATTCGTTGCATTTAACGCATCTATAACCTAGATTGCAATTTGAACTAGAATGGCCAAGTCTTTGGCAGTTTTCACATTGGAAAAGAATTTTTTTCCGTAAAGGTTTCCATTCAGCTTTTTGATAGACTATTGCTTTAACTTTCGTGAGCGATTGTATATTGCTATCATTGGACAGCTGTACGAGGTAATGAAAGTCGTTAGGAGCGTTTTTATTAAATCGCACTTTGGTTATTTTAGTGATTTCAACATCAGGAAGTTGTAGATCATTGATTTCTTTCTTAATTTTATCATCGATGAAGTCACCTCGTATTCCTTTCAGAACTAGATTTTTGGGTCTTAAGTTTTTAGGTGTATAAGTATAATATTGAGTATTATTCTTCTTAAGAAGATTTGTTATTTTGTTAAATATTTGTAAATTGTTCGTAATAATAGTGATGTTGTCGGTATCTATTTGCTTGACGGTAAAATCACCTCTCTTAATATCAACTTCTTCGAGAGTTTTTATCAACTTTTCGAGTTTTATATTGTACGCATGAATAGGCGGCGGCCTAGCACGAGGATGCCCACTTGAGGTTGTAGCTGTGACGATATTATTTTCCGGCTAAGAAGATGGCACCTCTGTAGAGTCAAGCGCATCATTATTTAAAATATTTGCAAGAATAGCTAAATGATTATGTGTATCGTCTTGCATTAAGAAGCGCTTGGCAGTCACTGGATGCATAAAGTCTGCGGATTGCGACAAATGATATAAACCCTTCTTAAAAAAACGTTTAGGTTAAATCCACTCATCTTCGTTAGAACCAATATCACTTTGAACAGTTGTTAGGGTGGGATTTTGGGATTATAACGCGTACCCAGAATCACACCTATGCTAAATTTATTTAATCCTCCGGGAGAATGGATGCAAGAAAAAATCAGATATTTCTAGATGGAAAGGATGGTTGGAACAGAACAGAACAACACTAATGCAATCAATATTGGTTTCGAACTTAATTATATTCACAACTCACATGAGAATTTCGAATTTATATTTTCTATTAGATCATAAATTTCTACAACTTTTCTTAGCATAATCATAATAAAATAATATAGATCATAAAACTTCAAATTTTTATTTTTTTTGTTCAATTCCCAAAACTACATATCTAAATTTTATTACATTATTTTTAAAAATAAACCAAAACCAAATGGATGCTTAGTAAAAATTTTCTGAAAGTTTATACAAATTTTATATTACATTAAATTTTCATCTTTTTACTTTTGTCCCCTTTTAAAGGTGAGTAATCCAGACTAAATCTTAATTTAGCTATGCTTTACTAAGTTTCAATAATGAATATAAAATAAACAAGAAAATAAACCTGACGTAACCTTTATAAATCCAACGGCGGTTCCTGGTCCCCTGGCTGGATGGCCTGATTGTGAGAAACGACTCTACACTTACGGAAATTTAAAGTGAAAGAAGATAAAAAGCTGAAGTTTCAAAAGAGAATCAACAAACGAACCAGTGCTTCTAATAGAAATTTACGCTAATTAAATTAAAAGAAATCAAAAGCCACCGCCACGCAGCCCGAGCCTTGGTACTAGCCCTTGTTGTAAAACGTCTACTACGGTGATGACTTCCATCATTTTCTAGTTACTATCTGCTCTCTCTCTTCCTCTCTTGCCAGAGCTGGAGGTGCTGGCGACTCGGGGCTGCTGCTGCTTGGACTAGGGCCGGCGGTGATCTGTTCTTAAGCCGTCCGATCTTCAACGAGAGAGCTCGCTCCGCTTCCACTTCAAACTTGAAGGAGAAGAGGAACGAGAACTCTCATTGGTCAGTTCTGTCGTAATCATGCATGACGTACGGCGTTTGAAGCCTCACGTGTGCATGTTCTCACGCACCGGCCTGCTTATAACGACAGTTTTACTTTGCAGAAAACGCTACTCGATATTCTCTTATCGAGCTAGTTCTCCACAAAATAAAGTGAAGAATAAAAAATAAAAAGTATGCTATGATTTTATTCAATCGATTTCAAAATTGAATACAAATTTTAAAATTCTTTTAAAATTTCCAAGTGGCAACTTCCGTCACTTAACAGCAGTCGAAGCCATCTCGCCACTAGTGCGAGATTGAGAGAGAGATCTGTTTTTAGGCAGATTAGGAGCCACAGGAGATGGCAATCTATGACACTCCTTAAGAGCCTGTTCAAATAATTTCTCCAATGTTGCGGAGTCAGGAGAGCCGTCATTTTTTTGCAGGGTACTTCCATTCATTGTTTGCAATGGTAGAAAAATCGCTTTATTATTGACACTAGCATTATTTAACGTTGACCTTTTATTCACATTGACATTTTTTGTTGTTTCGTCTGAAGCTTCAGACATGCCATCCTCTATAGCAGTTATTATTAAAGTTTACAAGTAAAAAAGTCCTATTAGGAGAAAGGCCACAGCACCAATGGTGCCTGCGCTGGACTTCGTTAGAAAACTGTTAGCTCTGTGAGAGCACAAAAGAATACAAAACACTCCGTGATTTAGACTGAATCAATTAATAGATCAGGGCACTTTCAAACTTGCTTAGTGAGACAGATTATACAAATTTATGCGCTAATATGTTGCAAGCGATAGTAGCAATGCATAAAGGGCTAGCGAAGCACGTCGTGGCACGTGTACATCGGTCGGCTGCTACGCGCAAATGTAACGTATTGAGTACCGTTCTATAAGAGTGGTGCTCAATACGCTGAATTTATTATGTTGTACCCACGTGGACTAGGCTTGGGATCGCCAAGCTAAAACTGTGAAGTGCGCTTTGGTACTCTAGCTTTAACGCTTTGGCTTTATTCTCCCTAGCCAAAAATGCAGAGTTACTACGCCGCTGTAGTTTAAGTTTTTTCTCCATGTGTAGTATCTTATTTAAATGGTCACACTCATTAATTTTTAATTGTTTATACACTATGCGTAATTCTTTTGATTGATAAAAATCAATATTTAATTGTGTTTTGTTAATAATATCTTCATTTCGCAGTTCTTGATTTTTAATTTTTTCAATTATTTCCATTTTCGCTTTCTCATAGAGAAAGCATTGTATCGATAAAAAATTTTTTTTCTATCACTTTCTCATAGAGAAAGCTTTATATCAACAAAAAAATTTTTTTCTATTTTTCCTTTAATTTATACATATTTGGACTCAGGGAATCGATAAAAGTGGTTTCCAGAAGATGTTTGTATGTATGTGTGTGTGTATGTATGTGTGTTTGTGTGTGTATGTATTCATTACGCCAGTTAGATCATGGAAACTACTCGATGGATTTGCTTCAAATTTTGCATAGAATTTCTTTTTTCGTTTAACTGTTGCGAAAGATATTGAAAATTGGTTTTCTTAGTTATTTTTTTTCGAAACAATTAAAAAAAAATTTTTTTAACTTTCATTTTTTTTGTATTTTATGGAAACTACACAATGAATTTCCTTAAAAATTTTCATGAAAATTCTTTGCGATAGTCAAAAGAAAAAAACTTCCAAAAATTGATTTTCTTGAAGTTGTTTTAAGTTTAGAGCATTTTGAAAATTTTTAAAAAAATTTTCATTTTCTATTTTTTTTTCTGTTTTACGTAAACTACTTGATGAATATGCTCCAAAATTTGTATGCAAGTTATTCGCAACTTTCTAAAAAAACAATTCTTTAAAAACTAATTTTTTCGGTGTAGTTTTAATTTTAGAGCATTTTGAAAATTTTCCCTCCTCCCTCCATCTGTAAGTAGCTTAACACGTCTATTTTTTTACTGTTTGTGTTTTTTGTTCTGGTGCTTCATTTTTGTGCCCTCGGGCATTTTTGGCTCAGATTCTTGCATGCTAAAATTGCAAAGCACCGTTTCAGCTATAAAAAATTATTCTTGATAGCGGTCCTTACTTTTCATTTTGTGATTTACACCAAGGTACTGAAGATTGTGGTTAGAACGCCTGCAATTTTGAGGTTAGTTCGGGAGGCAATTTTCGTCTGTGAGTAGAAATCCTGGTAACGCTATACGTAATATTCAAGCTACTCTTCGTCCAATAAATTGGAAATCTGTTTTATCGTGTAAGCTTTAAGAGCGTATACACGAAAGAGGTCAGAGTCATGGACAGCTGTGCGTTGCCATGCAAAATGCATGGAACGTTCAAAAATAGGTAACAGCACAAAATATGTGTGCAAGATGTGCCTCTAAACTCAAAAAAACAGTGACATGCCTTCTACGTCACTGGCCGGCGGAAGTACAAAGGTAAATGAAGTTACGTTGTACACGATTGTACGCAAAGTTGTTCCAAAACAGCCCATCAGTGCTTCCACACCAACACGAACTTACTCGGAAGTAGCGCTGGTCATCACTTCTCAGGAGTGGCCAGCACGAGTAAAGACTACTATCGTGGTGCAAATTGGGACCAGCAATAACGGTGTCGCGGTGGGTGGAGAGAGGAATAGATAAAGTATAAATTTATTTAGTAAGCAATTGGAAGGTGGCGCTGCGCACGTTGCCCCGAATAATAATAATAATAATAATCAGGAGAAGAAAAAAAAATTTTTACGGGGCCCATGGATGCTTAGATTTTCCCTCATTGTAGGCAGCTATGTCTGCTCTAGAAAGCGCACTGTCCGGTAGGCTTGACTCAATTAAGAATACTTTTGAGGCTTCCGAGAGCTACGTCAAGAATATTAATAATGGCCTGTGGGACATTGTGTTTAAAATTGAAACGCAAAGTGATATTATTAAAAAATTAGTAGCTGAGCAGATGCAGTTGTTGGAGAAAAATTGGAAACTTGAGGGAATAATACTTATCTTAGAAAGGAATTTCCTGTCTATTCTGAATAGCAAAATGGAAACTATTGTTAAAACTATAAGCAGTAAATTTAATAATGTGCAAACATTTCCTAGTGATGAGTTTAGTGGAGTGGGCAGGGGCATCTTGGACCTTTTGCCCGGGGCGGCTGGCGTGGCGCAGGCCGTTGCCAATCTCATGAATGAGCAAACAATTCATAACTCTAGATTTATAGACGTTATCGAAACACAAACACCACATATACACACAGTAATTAATGATGAGGCACCCCATCAGATTGAGATGGAGTGTGGCTCCAGGGATGGTTCGATGGTAATCTCTGGTGGGCTGAACTGCTTAGCAGTTAATACTGGGCTGGAGGATTATGCTTGTGCTGTTTTTGGTGCCATATTCCCGACAATCAAGCGCGCGAATATAACTTCAGTTAAGGAAATCACTAAATAATGATAACGGGGTGTCTGCAGAACGTGAGATCGGTGGCGGTCTGAGTTATGCATTCTCATTGCTTGTGAGACTCTCTAAAGCGGGCCTGGCGCAAAAGGTATTTGAGGCTAAACGACAATTTGCGGGTTTTTAACTGCGAATCTTGATTCCTCAAAAATTAAAAAAGTACGCCAAAGAAAAAGGCTTTAAATTTGTTTGGCATAAATTAAAAACAATACTTATGTTGACTGGAGAATAAATAAGTTGAAGAACATTTCTATCGGTCTTACGGTCAATTTAAAATAAAAATTAATAAAATAAAAAATAAAAATAAAAAATATAAAATAAAAAATTATAAAATCAAAAATAAAAATATATAAATAAAGATGCGCAGTCAGAATGCCCTTGTTTATAATCACCCCTGAAGAATCTGAAATATAAAACTTAAAAATTAACTCCTTTGAATCCTGAAAATAAAATAAATTAATTAATTGAAGGACAATCTGACAGCCCCCCACCACCGAAAATCCTTGAATTATTGAACTGTCCAACGTTTCGAGCACGCTACTGCTCATCCTCAGGAACAATTCCTTACTCTTTTGCTTCAGGAACTGTTCCTGAGAATGAGCAGAAGCGTACTCGAAACGTTGGACAGTTCAATAATTCAAGGATTTTCGGTGGTGGGGGGCTGTCAGATTGTCCTTCAATTAATTAATTTATTTTATTTTCAGGATTCAAAGGAGTTAATTTTTAAGTTTTATATTTCAGATTCTTCAGGGGTGATTATAAACAAGGGCATTCTGACTGCCCATCTTTATTTATATATTTTTTATTTTTTATTTTATAATTTATTTTATATTTATTTATTTATTTATTTGTTTATTCATTTTTTTTTAAATTGACTGTAAGACCGATAGTAATATTCTCTAACTTTTTTGTCATAGACGTGGCAAATTTCTGGTGGGGAGGGAGAAGAGGAGAGGGTACACACTTTTAATAATAAAAACAATTGAAATAAACTGACTGAAAATTCGAAATCAAATGATGTTGTGAATATAAATAAGAAAAATTCTGAAACTCCATCGAATAACATATGTAGTAAAGTTTTTGAGCAACAAAATATAGGGACAAACCACGTATTAACTAAAAATAATGGAGTAACATCGAATGTGGCCTCTCCCCAATGACTGCGCTAGGTCTTCTTTAACAGTCGTACAGGGAGGAAGGGTGAGCTGCAAGCGTGCTTTCTGGATGTGTTTTCGTTAAGAGCTCACATTGGGCAGGTGTGTGAGTTCCTAAGTGGTGGTCCTTCTTACGACATATTTTAAGTGGCTGAGACCTGGCTGGGTCTGCCTGTTTCGGATGACGTCATTCGGATCAAGGGGTATAAAGTGTTTAGGCGGGACAGAAACTTGCGTAGTGGAGGAATTGCCTTGAATATTGAAAACAATTTAAAATGCACTCTTTTGGCTGCTTCAGATACTCAAACTAGTCATAGAGAAGGTAAACCGGAGGAGCTTGAATATATTTTCTGTTTTGTGCAAAAGGGTAGCTCTGAGACCATGTTTGTTTCTGTTATTTATCGGCTTCCTGCTACTTCGTTTATTAAAAACACAGATTTTTTAAATGTTTTAAGAAATTATGCCGCTGATTATTCTCATAAAATTATAATGGAACACCTGAATGCCGATCTCCTGCGTGAGAGCAGTGATGCCAAATTTATTAATAAGTTGTCATCTGAGCTTTCATTACAGTTGGTCTAGCACGGTGCCACGCATGACACTCCGATGTCTCACACGTAAATTGACCTGATTCTTGTCGACGACAACGACACAGTGCTTGACGCACGAAACTTACCGACTAATTTTCACAGTCGTCATAACTTAATTGATGTATGTATTTCTTGTGATCATATCATAACAGATCTAAAGGCAATTAATTATAGAAGATATTTGTCCAACATTATTGGTACAGAGTTTAGCCAGCTGTGATTAGACACTATTTACAGTTGGTACAGTTGACCCGGATTCTGCACTTTACTGCCTCTGTGACAAATTAATTATGATTCTTCTTTTTTAATTTTCCTTTAGTTTACGTAAAGTACACTATAAATTTGTTCTAAAATTTGCAGGAAAATTATTTGCAAATGCCAAAAAAGGGAAATTTTCAAAAATTGATTTTCCTAGCGTAATTTTAATTTTTGAGCGTTTTAAAAATTTTAAAAAAGAGATTTCTGATACAAATATTGTATTTATTTAGCCAGTTAGATCTCGAAAACTACTTGATAGATTTGCTTCAAATTTTGCATGGTATTTATTTTTTTGTCCGACTGGTGCAGAAGCAGTTGAAAATTGGTTTTGTTAGGGTACTTTTAATTTTAGAGCCATTTTAAGAATTTTTAAAAAATTTTGATTTTTAATTTTTTTGTGTTTCACGTCAAGTATTTGATGGATTTGCTTTAAAATTTGCATGCAAATCATTTGTGACTGCCAAAAGAAGGAAAACTTTTGGAAATTGATTTTTTCAGTGTAGTTTTAATTTTAGATCATTTTAAAAATTTTGGAAAAAACTTTTATTTTTCTTCTGTTTTACGTAAATAATTCGATTAATTCACCCCAAAATTTGTATACAAGTTATTTGCGACTGTCTGAAGAGAAAAGCATTTGAAAACTCATTTTCTTAATGTAGTTTCAATTTTAGAGCATTTTGAAAATTTTTTAAAAATTTCAATATTTAATTTTTTTCTATTTTAGGTAAACCATTCAAAGATGTACTCCTAAATTCGAATACAAGTTATTCGCTACTATCTGAAGAAAACCAGTTTTTGAAAACTAATTTTCTTAGAGTAGTTTTAATTTTTGAAAATTCTAAAAATTTTGAAATAATAAAAATCTATTGTTTTTTTATTTTACGCAAAGTACGTAATATAGTTGTTCTAAAATTTGCAAGAAAATTATTTGCGACTGCCGAAAGTAGTGAGATTTTTGAAAACTGATTAGTCTAGCGTGGTCTTAATTTTTGAGCATTTTGAAAATTAAAAAAAATTTATTTATTTAGCCAATTTGATTTCAAAAACTGCTTGATAAATTTGCTTAAAATGTTACAGACAATCGGTTTTTGTTCAACTAGTTGGGTGGCTATTGAAAATTAGTTTTCTTAGTGTAGTTTCAATTTCATATGATTTATAAAATTTTGAAATGAATTTTTATTTTTTATTTTTTATCTATTTCACGTAAACCATTTGATATAATTGCTCTAAAATTTGTATACAAGTTATTTGTTACAGACTTTATAGAAAAAGTTTTTGAATAATAATTTTCTTAACATAGATCTTCGATCACTTCTTCTGATTTTTTATTTAATGCTCTCACTAACCGTTTTCTTTCTTCCTCACTTCCTCTCTTTCCTTGCATCTCACCTTGATACTCATTTTTAAACTATTTTCATACATCTCACTCTCTTACTCTTCTTATTTCCTAATAACTTTTTCACTCTTACTCTTTCTTTTTCTTCTTAATTTTTCTCAAATAGGAATTGTTTTTTACATTGTAATCATATCTAAAGAAATAAAATCACATTACTCTAACTCAATGAGTTTTATGAGAAAGCACTTGGTAGCGTTTTTTTTTATTAATTTGGACATATTTGGACTTGGGGACTCGAAAAAAGTGGTTTCTAGAAAATGCCTGTATGTATATATGTGTATATATAAGTGTGTATTCATTACGCCAGCTAGATCTCGAAAACTACACGTTGGATTTGCTTTAAATTTTGCATACAATTAATTTTGTTGTCTAACTGGTGCGGAAGCTATAGAAAATCGGTTTTCGTGGCGTAGTTTTAATTTTAAAGTCATTTTGAAAATTTAAAAAAAAATTTTTATTTTCAATTTTTCTTTTGTCTTACGTAAATTACTTGATGAATTTGCTCCAAAATTTGTTTGTAAGCTATTTGCTATTGTCTAAAGAAAACGAGCTTCGAAAAACTAATTTTTAGTACAGTTTCATTTTAGAGCATTTTGAATATTTTGAAAAAACATTACCTGATTCAAGTTTGGTATCTGCACAGTAGTGCGTACAAAAATTGAACTGAAAACTACGATTTTTATTTACATACGGAAAGAAAAAAAAATAATCATATTGATAATTGCAGAAGCAAGTTTTTATGCTTGTATGACAGGTTTCCACACTACGTCAATGAGCAACAATGTAATAATCAATGTACAAAATGCATATAGGTGGAAGAAAAAAACGCTACCAAGTGTTTTGACCCAATGCTTTCTCATAGAGCTCATTGAGTTAATGTTTATTACATTTTTCATTTCTTAAATGTGACTTCAATGTAAGAAAAATTATTTATCATCAATTTATCCAAATATCATTAATATATGTAACGTCAGCATAATTGTGACCAAATTTTTTAAATTTTATTTCTACTATTATTAATATTTTTATTTTATATTTCTTACATAAAATTTTCGTACCTAATTTTAAATCTTAAAACATACATTAGGATTACCAATGAATGCAAGAAAGTTGCAGTAGAAAACAAACCTTAAGATAATTAAGGTGCTCGAATAGCGCATAAGTTAAAAAAATGTTTTCAAAATGAGAAAACACATTTTGATTTTATTTTCGAGACATTTCCTCATATATTTTAAAATAGTTATATCTATTCCTATGTATTTTTAAGATTAAGTTAGTGTATCTATAGACCGATATGATCAAAACGATTGTACGAGGCATTTACGTTAACTACACCCAAAATACATTACAGAACTCATACAGCCGTTTCCGTACAACACCACCTGAAAAATTTTCCATGCCAGACATCTGTATCTGGGCACCTACGTTTTGTCGAAAACGTAGATGAGATAATTTTCATATGGTAAAATTGCACACCCAAAATACCGGGAATTCGACTACTGAAACAATAACATCATAAAAAAATGTCTCGACAATCCATGAAAATTGTCTGAAACATTTTCACCTATGCACATGTGCCTGGTAGTAGAAAAACCCAAATCCTAATTCTATACATATATTTCCTGCTTTTATTTCCTACAAATTTATAAATAAATAATTATTATTACAAATACATACAACATAAACAGAAAAGTATACAATAAATCCAACATTCAATAACTTAAAATTTACGAATTCATAATCAAAAGTTTTTATTATAATAACTTTAATTTAGGAATTAATAAAATGTTTACGATATTATATTAACTATTAACAATTTACGAAAACAACAGCATATATTCTGCGCAAATATAATATTATCATTATTAATAATTTAATTAATTAAGTAAAACTATAGGAAATATTGTCAAATAAATGCAATCGAAAAATAAAAATGAAATCAATATACACATATATTCAATTTTCATGATAAATAAAAAGACATATAAATAAGCTAAACATTAAGATTAGATAAGCATTACGTATTTTTATCGACGTATATTTTTATAACAAATATAGGAAAACTAAATGCTATAAATTTATTACCCGCACAGCATGAAAGATTGCTGCAAGGTTGCTGCAAGGTTTCATGAAAGTTTCGAAACTTCGCAGCAACCTTTCATGAAAGATTGCAGCAACATTTATATGTCCGCGCTAGAACCCGGTTGAAATATTTCTAAAAACCTCACAGCAATCTTTCAGAAAACCTCGCATTAACCTTTCATGAAAACCTCACAGCAATATTTCAGGAAATGTAACAGAAACATTTCAAGAAACCTTGCAGCAATCTTTTAGAACACTTCGCCGCAACCTTGCAGGAAACTTCGCAGCAATCTTTCAGGAAATGTAACAGAAACATTTCAAGAAACCTCACAGGAATCTTGCGGGAAAAATAGCAAAAACATTTCAAGCAACCACACAGCAATTTTTCAGAAAATCTCACCGTAACCTTGCAGAAAACCTCCTAGCAACTTTTTATGAGATATTGCAGCAACATTTATATGTCCGCAATAGAACCCGGTTGAAATATTTCTAAAAACTTCGCAGCAACTTTTCATGAAAACCTCGCAGCAACATTTCAAGAAACCTTGCAGCAATCTTTCATGAAAGGTTTCTCGTAATATTTCATGAAATTTTTCCCAAATTTTGCCGCGAACAACGCTCATACCTTTCCGTATGGTTTCCTGCAATATTTTGTAAAATATTTCTTAAATCTTGCTAAAAGCTTGCTGCAGTAATATTTAATAGTAGGCAGGATTTTCTATCCTTGTGTGATAAAGTTTTTCTTATTTGCTTAAGTATCAATCGTTGTATCTATAAATTACTAGTTGAGCGCAATAGTATTATTATCAATATTTGTGCACAAGAAGAAAAAATTCCTCAGCATCGTTTTTGAGAAAAGTAGAGAATATTGAAATAAAAGGTTTCGTTTCTAATATTTATGCGTTCTTTACTTTTTTCAATAACAATTCGATGGATTTTTTTACCCTACGCATAAATATTTATAATAATAGCATACTTATTGCGCTCAACTTCCCGTTTACAATACAACTACAGCAATAAATACTTGAGTAAATAACAGGAAACCAAATATAAGGCAAGAACAGCGAATCTTAACTGCTCTTAGAATCTTTTATAAAAACTTGCGGAATTATTGCTGAAACTGTTTATGAAAGGTTTGCTGCAATTTCATTTTGAAATTATTCATGAAACTTTGCTGATACTTTTTGTGAAACGCTTTTCTGGAATATTTTATAAAGATTGCCAAAAATATGGTAATAACCATTGGCGAAATGTACATAGCAATATTTTTTGTGATATCTTAGAAATCTTGTCAAAAACCTTGCAGAAATCTTACTGCAACTTTTAACAAAAGATACCTCGTAATATTTCATAAAATATTCATCAAATTTTGCTGGAAACCTCGTTGAAACCTTTCATAAAAGGTATCTTGCAATATTTCGTAAAATGTTTCTAAAATCTTGCACGAACCTTGCTGCAACCTTTCATCAAAGGTCTCTTGCGATATTTCGTAAAATGTTTCCCAAATCTTGCTAGGAACCTCACTGAAACCTTTCATGAAAGGTTTCTTGCAATATTTCATAAAATGTTTCTAAAATCTTGCAGGAACCTCGCTGCAATCTTTCATGAAAGGTTTCTTGCAATATTCCATGAAAAGTTCCCCAAATCTTGCTGGAAAACTCGCTGAAACCTTTCGTGAAAGGTTTCTGACAATATTTCATGAAATGTTTTTAGAATCTTGCAGAAACCTCGCTGCAACCTTTCGTGAAAGGTTTCTCGCAATATTTTATAACATGTTTCTAAAATCTTGCAGAAAGCTCGCTGCAATCTTTCATAGAAAGTTCGATGCAATATTCCATCAAAATGTTGTCTCAATCTTGCTAAAAATCCCGCTGAAACATGTAATAAAAGTTTTCTTGCAATATTTCATGAAATGTGTTAAAGTCTTACAGAAACCGCGCTGCAACCTTTCATGAAAGGTTTCTTGCAATATTTCATGAGATATTTCTAAAATCTTGCAGAAAACTTGCTGCAACCTTCCATGAAAGGTTCCTTGCAATATTCCATGAAATGTTTTCTAAATTTTGCTGAAAACCTCGCTGAAACATGTCGTGAAAGTTTTCGTCCAATATTTCATGAAATGTTTCTAAAATCTTGCAGAAACCTCGCTGCAACCTTTCGTGAAAGTTTTCAAGCGTTTTTTCACAGTCAATCATTAAGTAAGCATCTCCTACAAGCAGTCACTGAATTCACTGAATACAGCAGTACAAGTTTTTCAAGTCGAAAGTTGTTTTATCAAATTATAAGTCATTCATTTTACCTCTCTCTCTTTCTACGCTCTTTAACAGGAAAAAGTAAGTTAAAATTCATTTTTATTAAAAAACTCGAATTAAATTGAATTTTTAGTATTCTTTTTTTTATTTAAACTTAACACTAAATGCGCTTATAATTTTACTTATTCAGTGACTTTATCATATTTAAATATTAATTAAATATTCACTGATTTCACTCATTTTGTGATTTTATTTGTTTTGAATAACTAAACGTTATTTCATTAATTTACACTGAATTTTATTGAATTTTATAATCACTGAATTTTATAAATATTTTTTCATATAAATATTTTTACACTGAATTTTTTTATCAAATTTAATGTTTCTCACTGAATTTCACAATATTAATTAATAACAATTACTAATTTTTCACTGAAATTTATAATTACTATTAAGCTTAATTTGTGAGCAATTATACTATTTTACTAATTTTTATATTTCTACTTTTATTATTCTGTTTATATAATTTACTTTTTTCTTAGATTTTTGCTATTTCATTATTTTGCTTTCTCACAGAGAAAGCATTGTATCGATAAAGAAAATTTTTTTTTATTTTTTCATTAATTTGTACATATTTGAACTCGGTGAGTCGAAAAAAGTGATTTCCAGAAAATGTCTGTATATATGTGTGTTTGTGTGTGTGTGTGTGTGTGTGTGTGGATGTATGAATTCAGTTAGTAAACTGTATCTCGAGAACTACTCGACGGATTTGCTTCTAATTTCGCATGGAATTTAGTTTTGTGACTAACTTGCTGGGAAGCTATTAATAATTGGTTATTCTAGCGTAGTTTTTATTTTAAAGTTTGAAAAAAAAAAAAAAAATTCGATTTTTCGTTTTTTTTTTTGTTTACTACTCGATGAATTTGCTTCAAAATTTGCATGGAATTCATTTGTGATTGCCCGAATAAAATAAATTTTTAAAAACTGATTTTCTTAGCTTAGTTTTAATTTTAGAGCATTTTAAAATTTAAAAAAAAAAATGTTTCTATTCATTAAGCCAATAAAATCTTAAAAACTACTCGATGGATTTACTTCAAATTTTACATACAATTCAATTTTTTGATGAACTGGTGCGGAAGCTATTGAGGATTGGTTTTCTTAGCATAGTTTTTTTTTTAGAAACATTTTAAGAATTTTAAAAAAATTTCGATTTTTCATTTTTTTTGTATTTTACGTAAACTACTCAAAGAATTTGTTCGGAAATTTGGATGGAACTTTATTTCGACTGCCAAAAGAATAAAAAATTTTGTAAACTAATTTTCTTAGCGCACTTTTAATTTTAGAGCATTTTTAAAATTCTTTAAAAAATTTTTATTTTTAATTTTTTTCTATTTTACGGAAACCATTTGATAGATTTGCTCCAAAATTGTATGCAATTAATTCGCTACTGTCTGAAGAAAACAAGCTTTGGAAAACTAATTTTCTCAGCGCATTTTTAATCTTGGAGCACTTTGAAAATTTTCAAAAAAATTTTTATTTTTCATTTATTTTCTTTTTTGCGTTAACCTGTAACGTAGCGTGCTCGCGTTTTGGGGTTTAAAGGACATGCTACACGAAATTAATTTTTATTTCTATTATTTTATTTACTATGAACCCTGAGGAGGTTTTAATCAGTATTGACGCCCCATTTCCCGACTTTAGCGAGGATGAGCACACTATGATACAAAAAGAATGAGAACTTTCTCGCTCTTGCTCCTGCTAACTGAGTCGTAGACCAAGCAACTCCGAATGTATGAATGATTTAAATATTAATTATATGTTTTCTAGGGTGAATTCTCAACCCTGATACTTTCTTGTAAAGAATTAAAGAGATATAATAAAGGAGCATGCAGGATTATGATTTGACGTTATATTGAATCTTTAACATCATTTTTTATACAAAAGAATCTTGGAATTATATTCTAAACAATGAGATATTTACAGTGAAAAACCTACGCTAAATCCTTACAAAATATTTGTGATTCTTTTCTAGATTTAAATAAAATAATACGCTCGCGGAATCATTACAACAAATTTGCGTGAAAGAGAGAGATAGAGATTTTCTTTACTGTGACTCGCGCCGCGTTTACAATAAAATTCTTTTGTCTAAAGAGACTTACGTTACTGAGAACGACGAGGTGGGCCCACCTCCCGTAGATCTTTCTCTGCACGTTTTTCTCTCTGCAACTTCCTAGCCTTTTGAGTATGAGCTCGGGATGAGACACCGAACACGTGGCAACGTGAAAAGCCTTCCCTTCGCGCGTTGGACCTCAGGCTGGAGTTGAACATACGAGCGGCTGTCTTGGCTCGCGGTCAGGCGACGAGAGAGCGAGCTTCGCGTTACGCTTGCTGTGCGAGGCTCTCTCGGCTATTCCTTCCTACTTCCTAATCGTTGGCTTGCTCTTTCTAACTTTCTGCCTACTTCGTTAATCTCTCTCTTCCTCATTATCTTTTTTACTCGCGCTTTCGCGGATACATCTTTCTACTTTATTTAACCGTGCGAACAGCGCCTCCTGGTGCTATTTCATCTTATCTAAATTGAAGTGTAACCATGCTTCGGTACATGGTAACACACCCTCGCCGCTAAGACCTGAGCCTAGCGAAGGTTGTTCGCACGACCTATGAACGTGGCCGTCACAGCATATATAAAAAAATGAACTGAAAAATTTTTTTCTCTAAATAGAAAAAAAATAAAAATCTAATTTATTAAATGAAAAAAAATACTATCGCAAGTGTGATTTATTTGTATACTTTTCTCTCTCTCTCTTTCTTTGACAATTCAAGTTTTTTCTTACATCTATTGTTAATACGCATGATCATTCTAATTCGTATTTAGTGTTACCTATATTTTCTTTCTCTTTTTCTCTTCTTAATAAAAAATTTCTATGGTTATATTTTATATATATATTTTTTTTTATTTAATTCTATTGAATTTTTTTGTGTATTTTTTCATTTTTTTGTGATTCTAACATTTTTTTTTTGAAAGATTTTATTTATTTTATTTATTATTATATTTGTTATTATCTATTTACTAATTTAATCTTTTTGTTTTCATTTCATTTTAATATTTTCTCTTTTTTTTCTAACAATTTTCCTATTAACGTTTTTATTTTATTTGATTGTACTATATACTGGGATATGATAGGTTATGTAAATATATATTTTTATTAATTTTAATTTCTTTATTTTAATGGAAAAAGATGATTTTTTTTTTTTTATACAGTAGATTGTACAAAATGTATCTTTCTTTTACTTTATTATATTTTATTATCATTATTTTTTTTGAATTAGTTATATTATTTTTAAAAGTCTTTACTTTATTCTTGCGTTTCATATTTTTTTTCTTCACCCGGTTTTCTTTTCCAATCTTTAAACATCGCGTTTGTATCTTCTAGTTTCTTCTTCCAATCTTTCTCTGGTAATATCAATCTTGGTTTCGCTAGATGTTGTTCTTTCTCGCGGTTGTCTTCTGCTTCTTTCTTTGTAGTTTCTCGGTTGTTTTGTAACTGCGATCTATACTGTACCAGTGCGCTCTGTCGTTGCTTTTTCTTTTCTTGGTGTTGTTTTTGTACGTCTGCTTCCCATTGCATTTTTAATTGTGTCCTTATTTTTTCTTTTTTTTCTTCTAATTTTTTTTTGTCTACTAATTCTTTTTTTCTTTGTGCTACTATATCCCAATCTTTTTTCTCTTCCTTGTATTTTTCGCACCAGTTGTTAAGTTCTTGCTCTTCTCTTTCATTTTCTTCCAATATATCCATATAAATTAATTTTTTTCTTATATAATCTTCTTTTGTGTTTTGGAACACTTTTTCGTATTCTTCTTTTTCTTTCTCAAGTTTTTCGTGCGTTTCTTCTGCGCCTTTCATTTTATACTGTTTATCGTTATTTATCCTTATTTCTTTCAACTGTTTTTCTAGTTCTTCTTTTCTGATTTTTTCTTCGAGCGCTTGTTCTTTTTTCTTTCTTTCTTCGTCTATATTTTTCTTTTCTGCGTTGATTTTTTTTGCTCGTCTAGCCAAGCAGTTCGCCTTTTCTTGTTTCTTTCGGTCATGTAGTTAAAAATTTCTTCTTTTTGTCTTGTCATTTCTGGTAGTTATAATATTTTATTTTTCTCTTCTGGGATGGGGTGAAGCACTTTTTTTATGTCGTTTTCTTCTTTTTTTGAATTTTCTGTTGTAGTTTTTGTATCGATGCGCTCTTTCTCGACGTATTCTCCTTCCTTTTCTATTTCTTTATTTTTGATGTTGTTGTTTGCTTTCTTCTTTTCTTCGCAGTTGATTTTTATTTTTCCGTTAATCGTGTTTATTATTAAAATCCCTCTGAAATCTTCCATATCTAATTTTTTTTGTTCTTATTTTACGCTTTTTTCACTACGCATTTAAAGTATTTTATTTTAATATTTCTTTTTGTCTTTTAGGTATCATTTGTTTTTTTCTTTCACACACTATTTTCCACTAGTACTGTTTTTTTTCAACTGTTTTTGCACGCAATATCTTTTATTATCACTTTTCTATTAGTCTGTTTATCTTTCTCTCTTTTTTTTGTGTTTTATTTATTTTTCTTTTTTGAACACTTTTTTATTTATTAATTTATTGTTAGAAGAAAAATTGTTTTATTCGCGTGCCTTGTCTGTTCGACGTCGGAATATTCTTTGCGTGTTACGCGCTTGAACTAGTCTAAGAGTGGTGGGGATATAGACGGCGCTCTGTGCTTTATGTACCGCGCTATTCCTTTTGCTGTTACTGTTGGTGTCCACTTGGTTTCTTGTTTTTTTCTTTTTAAATTTTTAATTTGCTTTTTTCATTTTATTAATATTATTCTAAAGTTATTTAAACAATTTATTTTTCTGTTTTTTTTTTATAAATATATTTGTTTTATTTGATGTTTTTTTGAATTTTCTTTTCAATTGTTTGATTATTGCGATTAAGGAATTACTGTATTTTATTATTTTCTTGAACGCGTCTATTTTCTTTTAGTTGTTTTTTTCTACTTACAAGGAGAGTGTTTCACCTTCGGGTCACCGTTTTTAGATGCAGAAATATGGAGAAAGCCAAAATTTTAGAGGCCAACGCTCAATATTTTCCTAGTTACAGGCCATTGAAGAAAATCACTAAAAAAGTTACTAGATTTTCAAACGCTTATAGTTCCTCAGCATTATTAGCTAGAAGCTTAAACCTTTTTTTAAATGAAAGCTGAGCTCAAATCCTTTCGAGATAGCACCTGTACCATCTCAAAATATTATTTTTTCCCAAAGTTAGAGCGTAATAAAGATCGGACTTGAATTATTTGTTTAAAACATTAATTAATAATAAAAGCTAAAATTGGGTTCAATCTTTATTATGCTATAACTTTGGGAAAAAATAATATTTCGATAAGCTATAACTACTATTTCGAAAAGATCTGAGCTCAGCTTTCATTTAAAAAAAGGTTTAAGCTTCTAGCTAATAATTCTGAGGAACTATAAGCGTTTAAAAATCTAGTAACTTTTTTAGTGATTTTCTTCGATGGCCTGTAACTAGGGAAATATTGAGCGTTGGCCTCTCAAATTTTGGCTTTCTTCATATTTCTGCATCCAGAAAACATTCCCAAAATTTGAGCAAAAATGGTGACCCGAAGGTGAAACACTCTCCTTGTTAGTGTAACTTTTACTTATTAAATTAATATTTTTCAATTACTAAGATTTCTTCTATATAATTTTATTTAATTTGATTTATTGTTTGTTTGAATTTGTAATTTTTTTCCATTGTTCTTTTTTTGATTTATTAGTTAAACTTATTTTTATTTATTTTATTTTCTTTTTTCCGGTTTGTCTTTATTTATTTTTTCTTGTAGATTTTTCGTGACGTTAATGAGATTAGATTTTTATCAGATTGGCGGGTATTAAAAAGAACTTACTATTAATAGTACATTATATCTAGAAAAAGTGTTACAAAAGTGTGTAGTATAATTAAATATCATTTTTTTTGTTAAGAAAGCATTACGATTCTAGTTATTTACTATTTTTCTTGGTCTGTCTCTTTTTCGCTTTTCTTTTGGCTTTTCTTTTTCGACTTGTTCTGTGTTATTTTTATTTGATTTGTCCACTTTTTGCCATATGTTTTCTTTGAATTTTTTTAAGTCTTTCGCGTGGCAAGTGGTTTTAATTTCTTTCTTTCCATCTGACAATTTATAGATGTTTTTTGATATTTTTTCTTTTATTATAAAAGGTCCTAAAAATTTAGGTGCTAATTTCGCATTTACATTCTCTTTGGCTGATGAGAGGATTTTATTTCTTTTAAGTACTTTTTCTCCTATATTAAATTGTATTTCGCGTTTTCTTAAATTGTAATGTTTCGTTTGCCGATATTTTTCTATTTTTTCTTTATCTTTTGCTTTTTCATGTATTTCCTTGATTTTTTTCATACGTTTTGCCCAATTATTGCTATTTTTTTTCTCGTTTTTGGCAATGTTTGCTGATTGCTCTGCATTTTCTTGATTTTCAGCTGCGTTACTTACATCATTTTTAATTTCGGTTTCTTCTTTCTTGATTTCTTTTATTTCCTTTTGTAGTTGTCCTATAAATTCTGCTTTTCTTTTCCAATTTTTAGGAGTTTGTAATTCTTTCCCAAATATCAAAAATGCAGGTGAAAATCCTGTTGATGCATTTATGCTTGAATTATGTGCAGACTGTATTTGTGGGATATATTTGTCCCATCCTTTATGATTTTCTTCAATAAAAGATGATATCATTGTTTTTATTACTCTATTAATTCTTTCTACTGGATTACTTTGTGGGTGATAAGCCGGTGTTTTT
This sequence comes from Anastatus disparis, assembly GCA_017163975.1. Classification (NCBI taxonomy): domain Eukaryota; kingdom Metazoa; phylum Arthropoda; class Insecta; order Hymenoptera; family Eupelmidae; genus Anastatus; species Anastatus disparis. The sequence goes on along the minus strand of JAFFSR010000084.1, from coordinate 12,131 downwards.
TCATGGTTTATTGCATTTTCTTTCAGAAATTGTTCAAGTTGCTCATTTATGAATTCTTTACCGTTATCTGTCAAAATTGCTTTCGGCGTGCCGAATATTGCACATAATTTATTTTCTATGGCGTTTTGTACCATTTTTCCTGTTTTATTTCTTAACGGTTCGCATATGATAAATCTTGAGAATATGTCTTCTATTATTATCAGATATTTGAATCCTTTTTTACTTCTTGGTGGTTCTCCTATTAAATCTATTGATATCATTTCCCATGGTGCATTTATTTGGCGAGAGTGCATGAAGCCTATTTGACCTTTTGCTTTCTCATAGAGAAAGCATTGTATCGGTAAAAAAATTTTGTTTCTATTTTTTCATTAATTTGTACATATTTAGACTCAGGGAGTCGAAAAAAGTGGTTTCCAGAAAATGTCTGTATGTATGTATGTATGTGTGTGTGTGTGTGTGTGTGTGTGTGTGTGTGTGTGTGTGTGTGTGTGTGTGTGTGTGTGTGTGTGTGTGTATGTATTCAGTACGCCAATAAGATCTCGAGAACTACTCGATGGATTAACTTCAAATTTTGCATGCAATTTATTTTTTTGTCTAACTGGGGGGGAAGCTATTGAAAATTGATCTTCTTAGCTCAGTTTTTTTTAGAGCTATTTTAAGAATTTAAAAAAATTTTAATTTTTCATTTTTTTGATATTTCACGTAAACTACTCAAAGAATTTTCTTGAAAATTTGTATGAACATTATTTGCGACTGCCAAAGGAAGAAAAACTTTTACCAACTGATTTTCTTAGCGCACTTTTAATTTTAGAGCATTTTGAAAATTTTGAAAAAAATTTTATTTTTTCATTTATTTTTTATTTTACGACAACCGTTCGATAGATTTGCTTCTAAATTTGTATGCAAGTTATTCGCTATTGTCTAAAGAAAACAAGCTTTGGAACACTTATTTTCTCAGCGTAGTTTTAATTTTAGAGCATTTTGAAAATTTTGGAAAAAATCTCTATTTTTCATTTTTTTTCTATTACACAAAAACCATTCGATAGATTTGCTCGAAAATTTTTATGGAAATCATTTGCAATGGCTTAAATAAAACAAGCTTTGAAAAACTTATTTTCTCAGTGCAGTTTTAATTTTAGAGCATTTTGAAAATTTTGAATAAAATTTTTCTAATTTTTTTTATATTTTACGTAAACTACTCTATGAAGGAGCTTCAAATTATGTTTGGGAATTATTTATGATTGTCAAAATAAAATGAACTTTTGAAAACTAATTTTCTTCAATTTTCTTAGCGCTCATTTAATTTTAGAGCATTTTGAAAATTTTGAAAAAATTTATTTTTAATTTCTTTTCTATTGCACAAAAATCACTCGATAAACTTGCTAAAAAATTTTTAGGCAAATTATTCACTATTATCTGAATAAATCAAGCTTTGGAAAACTTATTTTCTTAGTGCAGTTTTAATTTTAGAGCATTTTGAAAATTTTGGAAAAAATGTTCATATTTCATTTTTTTTCTATTACACAAAAGCCATTCGATAGATTTGCTCAAAAATTTTCATACAAATTATTTGTTATTGCCTAATTAAAGCAAGCTTGGAAAAACTTATTTTCTTAGCGCAGTTTTAATTTTAGAGCATTTTGTAAATTTTGAATAGAATTTCACTTATTTTTTGGTATTTTACGTAAACTACTCGATGAAGTAGCTTAAAATTATGTATAGAAATTATTTACGATTGCCTCAATAAAATAAACTTTTGAAAATTGGTTTTCTTAGTGTAGTTGTAACGTTAAAGCGTTTTGAAAATTTTAAAACAATGTTTATTTTTCAATTATTTGGTATTTTTTGTAAACTATTCGATCAAAAATTTGTATGCAAGTTATTGGTTATAGTGTTAAGAAGACAAGCTTGGGAAAATTAATTTTACAAACGCATTTTTAATTTTAGAGCATCATAAAATCACATTATGCAAATGGCAAAAGTAAGAAAGAGTAAAATTCATATAGTTTTCGTAGGTATTAAGACAGCCTTCAATACAGAGGATAGGGACATTTATATTGAAATCGTATTTAAAAAAATAAAATCAAAATACTCTAACTCAATGCGCTCTATGAGAAAGCATTGCGCCAAA